>JAWRVZ010000067.1:2327500-2817500 GCA_037043235.1 Rhodeus uyekii
ATAACTATATTATTAATGTTGAAATTAACATTAAGATTAATTGATGCTGTAGAAGCACTGACCATTGTTCGCCCAAATTAACTAATGCTACCATTTAAATTTTTTACATTTATGCATTGGGCAGATGATTTTATCCAAAGTGACTTGCATTGCATTCAAGAAACACATTGACATTCTAATCAGTTCTTACTTTCCCTGGGAATCGAACCCATGACCATGGCGTTGCAAACTCCACACTCTACTGTTTGAGCCGCAGGAAAACCAAATGAAACCTTATTGTAAAGTACTATAAAGCTCAGACCTTTGACTTTGGTTCAAGCATGCTAGATTTTTTAATCAGATATGAGGAATCACAGGCCAACGCCTCAAGTGTCCTTTTCTATATGCAGTCAAAGACACGGGTGTTAAGATGACCGGGAACAGCCAGAGATCAGACAGCTTTAAGGACACCATAATGAGAATGGCAGATGGGACCATTTGCCATCTTTATTACTCTGTCTCTCTCTTCAAGTTTTGAGGCCAATCTGTCCATCATTATGATTTTGGTACATTGCTACATGATGAAAGTTAATATTTAATGATTGTCTTTATTAAAACAAGACCCCATTGACCATATTTTCTCATCAAACTGAGAAAAACCGAGGCAACACTAATGTTTAATCTGAGAGATCTGCCTCATCTTGGTTTCTGATGTCCATCAAATCTTCATATCCTGGTTACAATATAGCCTGAAGCAAGGCAAAATGTTGCAATTTAATTTAATCTGGCATCCATTTATAATGCCAGCACAAAAAAACATCATAGTTTAGTATTTCATGACTGTGACAAATATTAAAATGAAACAGCTTCTTGGTTTTTCCTACCGTACCTTTAAAACCTCTAGACTGAGATGCAGATGAACTGATTTCTAAGTTTTGAGTTCTTACAGCAACAAAACAGCAAACTCGAAAGAGAAACACGCTGTTTTCCATGATAATAGCCTTAAACAAGTGAAAAGGGAGCGTGACTGTTGGCTAATTTAACGTTAGTTGAGTAACTGCTGCCATAAATGAAATTTCATTCAGTGATTCCTGGAATCAAGTCAGTCCCATAACACTATTTTAAATAAGCATGTAATGTGCACACAATAGGCATAATTATACGGTTTGAATCACTGAATAAAAGGTCTCAGACCGTGTCAAACAATTTTCAAATAGGAGAAAGGAAATCTAATATATCATATCTTTCCACCATTAAAAAGCTATTTAAACTCAGCTAGGCTTCAGAAACTGCAAAAACAAGGCATTGCTAATACCCTTTTCTCCTAGTTGCACAACATAAACACATGCACTATAATTGCAATTGCTTTTGGTTTGTTTAAAAATGTTCAAATATGGTTTAAATATTGGAACGAACGACAGTGTAATTCATTCATGGATTCATTCATCCATTAAAGCGTCTAATTAAAATGAACGCATCGATTACAGGTATATACATTATGCATTATAATGGCTCTGACGCAAATGCTCACGGACAGAGGAGAGCGATGGGAGGAACGGAGGTCACGGAGGTTGAGCAAAGCAGAGCAATGAAAGAAAATTTCAGCATGGGGAATCATTAAGGGAGCCAAAGAGATTGAATTTCTTTTAGACAATTAATCAGGTGAACAAACATTCAAATTTCTTTCAGTTTGAAGGCTTTTTATAAACCCCGTGTCCAATCCAAAGGCATTTAATCAATAGCAACAGACATTTTATAGATCGAGGGAGCACTTTGTCACCAGCTCTCAGGGGAAAGAGAAGATCAAACGCAGGAGCATTGCTCTGAGAAACAAGCATCTCTGGAGTTTTGTCTTTGAACTTCAGGTTTTAAGGCAGCTCTAACTGTATATTTCTATGGCGTTGTTGTCTAAGAGACACCGTTCTGTCATTTATGAACAACTACACAGGGACAAATGATTAACACAGTATTGACATTCTAGTAACTACTATTAACTAACAAGAAACAAGTAAGTTCTGTGTTTTCCTGCATATAACCCGCACCCTCATATAACCCGCACCTATAGATTGCTGAACTTTTTTGTGTAAGTTCACATTTCGAATTTCGAATGTTGCTCGTATTAAGTCAACTATCCATAACTGTTCAGCTCGGTACACAGTGCTTGTGCGGGAAATTCAAACAATAAGAAAACAAACACAAATCAGAATCAGAAGAAAAAGGAAGAGCAGTGTCTCCCGCTGTGCAGCAGCTCGTCCCTTAAGAAGCGTATTCTACAGGTGTTGATCATCGGATGAGGTGAGAAGAGCCCGCCCTCATGCAGCACAGCCAATCACGTCTTCTTGCATGATTGACAGGTCAGACAGCCTATCAGCGCCAGCTGTCAGAGTGATAGTACAAGCGCCAGAGACAACAACCCTCACAAGAAAGAAAATACCCCAAAAATAATAATATCCTTACGTACTTAGGGACGTAACAAATATATTGAAATATTATTACGTGTAAACAATTTGTGATATACCCCGCACCTTTATATAACCCGCACCCCCTGCAGGGTTTGTAAAATCTGGTATAACCCGCGGGTTATATGCAGGGAAATACGGTAATGCTTAGTCAAACGTTTCAGTTGATCAATAACTACACATTTTTCATACCTCCCAAAGGACTTCTAGGAACTATTATATGCAGGTTCATAATTAATGTGAATAATGCATAATTAATTCTGAAGTGAAGGTCATTGTAAGCCACTAGTAATGACTCGAGTCAGGAGGAATTACTAATTATTTAGATCAGAATTCTAAAGTGAAAGGCACTAAGTCATTGTGAGCTTTTGAGGTTTTTGTAAAGTTTTGGACCGTAATTTATTTCTAATGGATTTGGGAACACTTGAGTCATTCTTAGAGGGTTACCATGGTCTTCACTGTTGAATACTGATCCAAATAATTAGGAGTTCCTTCTGAAGGATGTAGTGACACTATCAAATAAAAAAGTACAAGCTGTCGTTGGAGGCAGAAGTTTTTCAAAAGGTACACTTACTGGTACATTGAAGGTACATAAAGTACACAAAGAACCTTAAAGAAACAAAGGTGTACCTTTTGGAAAGACTGAGACTTTCATGAGTGAGACATGAAAATGTGCTGCATAGAAGGGAATGACCCAATTTCAGTCTGGCACAGCAGAGATTCTGATATTAAAGTGATCAAGGGTTTGATTATCAGTCATTTGTTGTTGATTTTTTCCCCTGTACTTATGGGACAAACTTTATAAATGTCACTTTAAAGGTTTGCAACCTGAATGACGCAGAGCGTGAGCAAACAGTAAACAGTAACATTCAGCGCTAATCCCAACAGCTGACCTCATTCAAACACAGCTGCATTTAGTTTATTCACTAGCGACTTGAATATTGATGAACAACAAGCCAAAGCACTGATTAGCTCAAACACAAACGAGACAGTACATCTGCATTAATGCTAACACTGAACTCCAGTCAGTAAAAGTGTGTTTTGATGGCGGCTTGACTGCTGCGCTCTGTTTGAATGGGGAATTCATTCAGATGTGATTTCTGATATTAGTGTGTGTGGCGTGGAGGCAAACAGAGTGATGCTGAGCTTCAGAAAATACGCTCAAGAAGTGCTGCGGGAGAGAGATGGAGGGAGACGTTTGGGCCACGACAGATGTTTCCTCAAACGTACCGCTGCAAATAAACTCCGGAGCATATGTACAACGCCCACACACAGATGCACACATATAGAAATTTTGCATTTATGCATTTGGAGGAGCCTTTTATGCAAAGCGACTAACATTGCATTGAAGTGATGCTTTATCAGATCTTGCATTCCCTTGGAATCAAACCCATGACCTTGGGGTTGCAAGTACCAGGGATTACTAATCTTTTTTGTTAGCCGAAGCCCTCTGACATAAAATTCCCACTGTGATTTTAAATTAATTTCTTTAATAATTTAACAACATATTAGCATGTTAATGATTGTTGGATGTCGGTTAATTGGTCCACTGACATGCAGAAAAACAAATTCAACATTTTTACTAAATGTTTTATGTGAGGTTTTTAGTTTTAAATTATTTATTTACAATAAAGGGCTGCACAATTTGGTGAAAAAAAATGATTATTTGTGATTATCACTGAATATGAATAAGATAAAAATCTCATCTCATATGAAAACGTCTCATTCTGCTGCTGAAACATTCAGGCTATAATTATATTTATATGTTATAATATTTATAATATATAACTTGATTTTACACTACAATATACTGATAATTAAATCTGTTCATCATATAAAGCGATCGTGTCTCTTCAGAAGTCTTAGACTAAACCACTCAATATTCATATGGATTAATTTTACGATTGCTTTATGGACGTTTTGAATAATTGGGTGAACATACATTCGGTGGAGTGACGGAAATCTCACAGATTTCATAAAAAATATCTTCATTTGTGGTCCGAAGATGAACTTACACTAAGTCTGACACTATGCCTTAACCACACACACGATGTGATAAGATTCCAGCGACACAGAGGCGGCACGACTATCAGTTGTGTTTGAAAATCAAAGACAACAGCCAATCAGAACGGCGTGTGGGCGGAGTCTCATGGCAAGTGCACGGCACCAAAGACCATTTGTTTGTTCATAGTTTGAACGTTCTTGTTCTCATTTGTTTAACTTTAAGATCTGAGGTACATTAACCATTGTTGCTTTTAGTACGGCTTCAAAGATTAGAGTAATAAATGATATTCAAAGTCACATAACATACTTTTAATAATAAATAAAGCATGTAAACTTTTCATGAGACTACTATTGCCATACTTTGCATTTTTGTTCCTAGTTAGGAAAAGGGCACAGAGTAACGGGTTTGGAATTAAGATTAAGCTTTAAAATTGACCCCATTGACACTTTGATTTATTTCAAACTTTTGGATTCCATGGAAAAAAAATCCATGACAGAGAAGAACTTATACTTTCAGTATTATATTCACATGGCAACTTGCAGAAAATGTCACTAATGGTAAAAACAACAACAACATGATAATGTCACAGTACATGTCTGTTATTGTGAGTAAAAAGAAGACAGAACTTCCAGCACTGACCATGGTTGTTTTTGTTGTGCACAGGTGTGTAGTGGTTCTTGGACGTCCGTACAGGCGTGTTCTCTTTGGGCGAGGCATCTATAGCAGCAACGTTTTCATGCTCGTATATCGGAACCGATCCCTGCTGTCTCAATATGTCCGCCAGCGCTCTGTGAAAGACACACAAGTCAAAGATCATTTCACTGCTCTCAAGAAAGAAAACCTGTCTAAATGTCGTTCAGCTTTGAAATAAAATCTTGTTTAGCATTTCATACAGTGTAAAGATGCCAACACACACCGGCCCCGCAGAGGTTTAGTCAATTGGCTCAGTTTAAGCTATTGTTTCTGTTGTTTTCCCATTTGCGAAGGTTCTTGCCTCTTGGAACTCGCAATCATTTTCTCACTCACACACACAACTTTAATTGCGCTTTGTGTTATAATGAACAGTTGAGGTTTGGTCTCATAGGTTTTCTAGACCTCAGGCCTGTGAGCTCTATAGCAACAAACAAAAGCCATTAATCAATGTTCCTCTGCAATATCGCTCTAGAGCAACACACCCCACCTACACCAACCTAATGGGATTCAAATTCTATTAATGTTTTTGCTCTTTGGCCCTCAGGACACGGTTTCTGCATAGAGACCCAACCACCGCATGGATTTTTGACATAGTTTCAATCTGAGATTCTGTTCGCTGAAGTTAATGGTATTTATATGCACTAATGCAGTTTTCACAGCATGTGCGGTTAATGTCTTCACTGCAGATGAAAATTTTGGGATAGTGTTGCCTATTAAAAAAAACGGTACCGCCTGAATTTAAGTACAATCAACTTGGATGTTTAAGTCATTGTAACTTAAATTACATTAAACTGACTTAAAATGATATGTTGAATCTTGTTTAACTTATGAAAAAGTTGAACATTGCTTAACTTATTTTGATGAGTTGCAGCAATGTAAAAACGTGTTGTCATAACTTATAGATCATCTATCGTGTTTTTTTTTTTTCATTGAAATAACTTTATTCTTAGTTTGTCATTGTCAGTTATGTATAGTATGTTTTATGGGCATTAAAGTTTATATTTATCTTAATGAATGTAAATAAATAAACTAAATGTTAGATAATGAATAATAAATTATAGTAACTTTTGCATTTAAAAAAAAAACTACACTAAAAATCTACAAGTTTGCAAATAAATATGTGATTTTGTAATTAACATTATTTCAGTAAATAACCTATAACTTTTGTGAGTAAATTTAAGTTACTAAATAAACAAATAATAATAATAAAAAGTTCACACAATTTAAACAATTTAAATATTTACACAAAATATTTAATTTTGTATTTAATTTTTGTTTATTGTGTAATTAACACTTCTATTAATTAAATATTTTATTTTACTATGTATTTAAAAATAATATTTGTGAAACTTAAGGTTCTTACTGCATTTAGGTCTCTACAGTAAAAAGCCGCCATTTTTTTCTGTAAATTTCACAGATTATTATCATTTTTTATTTTATTTTTGTATATAGCAGAGGGTAAATTACATAAATGTATGTCTATTCCTCACATACAGCTATCATGTGGCTCCAGAAGACTTGGAATATTGTCCAAAAGTCATTTCCACATCTTATATTTTTATTGGAAGCAGAGAAAGTGCAGGAATAAATTAATAAATGCTTATTCAGGAGCGGTAAAACAGGTTGTCCCAGGTCAGAACCATCGGATCTCATGGCCAGCTATCTCAAATGCAGCTAGATGGATCCAGCAAACCCGGAGGCCATCTTTCCTCACATGAGGAGCCTGAAATGGCGTCTTAACTGTGTCAATGTCAGCGTATTCGCTCTGCCTCATGGTCCACATCTCTGAGCACACAAGAGAGAGATAGAAAGAAAGAGAAAGAGGTGGAGGTAGAGAGAGAGAGAGAGAAGTGTGACTTTGGAAGGATGTATAATTAGTCTTTCCCTTCCAGGAGAAGGCCTTTTTTAACAGAAGTTCTTCTCACTTGGGGGCGACCTGGTTTCACTGGCCCAGTTGGCTGTAAGGCTCTGAGCTCAACTCTACCGTTCCACCTTTTTCAGCTCAAACACTGCAGGATTGTGACACTTCAGGGCCCGTCCGGCCTGGCTGCATTCACGTGGGCTCTTTTACTGTACTTTTTGCACCTCACTTCCTTTTTAGGTTATGGCTGTAGAACTTTAGAAAATAAATGGGTCTATAAATAACTAAATTTTACGGTTAGATTTGTCTATATATGTAGAAATGTCTTAAATGATTGCATTTATACTTAAAGGATTATTTATAAAAAAAAATCCTGAGTGATAAAGTATGTATATGAGCTGCTTAATTCATGAAGCATAACTAAAAATATAAAATGAATTGCAACAAAATAAATTCATTAAAATGAAATCCGTAAAAAGAACCCATGACGGAAAGGTTCTATAAATGATGAGCCTCATAGAACCTTTTTAAGGTTCTATTTAGAAACTTTTCTTCTAAGAGCATATGTTCAAGAGATTTAGAACAGGCATAAGCCATGTTTCCATTCAACTATTTTGTTACAGTTCTGTTGTTTACGTCCTGGTTCCCAATGTGCTCTCCTGTTGTCATCATCATCACCTGTCTCGTAATCATTTATCCTGTTAGTCTTGTCAGGTGTGTTTTAGCCTATATATGCTTTGCGCATAAGTTAAATTTGCAATTTTTACAGGAAACATAGTTATCACAGACAAGAGTTGTACCAACTAAAGAAGAACAAGCATTTGTGATACAATGTTGAAAACCACAAACAATTATTTTGACTCATCCCTATATCCAAATATATAAACAAAAACAAAAAAATCACTGTGGTTACAGTAACACACTCTCACTGAAAGTGGGCGAAGCAATGAACACAGAAGTACAGCCAAAACACTAGTATGGTAGACTCATTCAACCTTATCTTTTCTGTGCTAAGTTAAAAAAAAAGCTAGTAAACAGCAGTAAGTTTCACATGCCATGCACAATCTAAAAAAAGCATGATTTTGACAAGCTTACAGATCCAAAAATAGGTTTTTGTTACTTAACACTAATAAAAAATATGTGCTTCACATATCTGCTTTAAACTCCTAAAAGTGTTTGCTTTGTTTACATTTTTAAATGTATTTTTTGTCTAAATAAATAAATGACCAAATGCAAATGAACACTAACTACATACATCAATCAATCAAAATAATTTCCTATGGTAACAACATTTTCCACAAAGGCTTATTAATAAATCTTTTAAACAGGATAAATGCATGCAGGTGATACATTCCCACACGTACAACCTTCTCTGTTTCAGCAGATCCGCATCAACAGACATTCAATTGTCTGGAGTTAATATATGCAAGACAATGCTAACAGTAATTTGGGCCCGAGTGCTACCCTGTTTGCTCTAAAGACAGATCCAAACACCAGCGTGAGTTAATTACATCCTCATAAAACACTCGGATGCAGCCTCTGGGGACACAGAAGCACCATTTCTGAACAAATCAAGGCCAATTTCCCTCATTCCATCACCTGAATTGGGTTGAATGGTGAAACACATGGCGGAATTAGACACTTTAACTGCATACTCCCTCAAACACACTCTTGCTCATTCAAACTCTGTAGAGTAAAATGAACATTGAAGTTGTGATGCATTAGAGGTCGAAAATATACTTTGACCACAGTTGTCAATGGCGAGTGAACTGACATTTACCTGCATTAATACATTCTTCAGATGATTTTTATTTAACTAACAGTAACAAAAAAAGTTAATTCATGTCAAAGTTCAAGGTTAAGGTTTCATGCTTAAATGTTCAAAAAACACATTATTTTTCACATATTTTCCATTGTTGCTGCTCCTCTCTTCAGAAACGCTCTGTTTAGTTCCTGTCTGTATGAAGCCCCTCCTTCTGAAAAGCACAGTGTGCTCTCATTGGTTGGCTGGACCAATGTGTTGTGATTGGTTAACCGCTTTAAATGTGTGTTTTGGAAATTTCACACCCCTCACCATAACCTAACTAACTCTACTAACTATTAACCAACTCAAGCAGGACTTTTTATTTTAAAACTCCCTTTATTTTGCATATGCTTTAGGTGGGAATTGTTTAGATGAGAGAGGTTGTAATGTGTTAGTTCTCATTAAAAAACTCAAGTCTACAATGGAGGTGTTTCAGGAAGTTCAGAAACAGTGAGATTGATATAGAGAAAAACTCCCACTGGAGGGAATTTGTAGCTTTACAGATCTTTTTTATGCTCAAACATCCCCATTAAAATACATACTAACCAGAAGTTTAAAATGCAAAAGCACATCTCTTCTTTAATTAGATTTATCCATTTGGCAGACGTTTTTACCCAAAGCGACTTGCATTGCATTCAAGAAACACATTGACATTCTAATTAGTTCTTGATTTCCCTGGGAATCGAACCTAAGACCTTAGCGTTGCAACCGCCACTCTCTACTGCTTGAGCTGAGGCACATTTTAGCAGTTCTGTTAAAAGTCAGTGGGCTCATGGGAGGCACGAGAGACACTGCTTCCCACTGTAACTTTAACTATTGGTGTCACCGCTGGATAGAGTCACTTCAGAAAAATTTGTGATTTAAACACTTTCTACTGTCATATTTCGTAATATTTGCATTGTCTTATTTTTGTACCGCGCATAGATTCTTTTGAGGAGACAACGCTTCTTCACAGAATCAATCCCTGGCCAAATGGGTCACTCAAAAGGCAAGTTTGTTTCCACAGCATTCTTTTTAAAGCCCTGAAATCGAGAACAACTGTGAAAAAGTGGTCTGTCTGGGTAAAACGTACTTCTCTTACGTCAGAGCATGGTCGGATTGCATCGGAGCGTGTTCCCGAGGAGCCCGATCAATAAGAGGCACTCGGATCACCCGCGGAGGCTTTCAAACACGGCTTCTCTGTCTCGCTGAAGGTCACCGGTGAATCTGCATGTGCTGAATACAGCTGCCACCTCTTTTAACCTCTTCCACCTCTCAGCTGCAGCTCACAGAGACTTCGGATGCCCTGGGGAGCTTGGAAATTATTCAAAACTCAGCTTTCAGGGAGTTTTTTTGCTACTGAGCTGCGTTGTTAATCTTGTGTTCCACTCAAATTGCTAACGTACGGCTGTCAAGTTATTGAGCATGAAGCTTTATGCCATCAACGTCACCAGCAAAGCAGCTCCAGGCAATCTGATTGGGTGGAATAAAAACTCCCAGAGTACTTTTCACCGGATACAAAAGGAATGTTTGGTTTTCCCTGTGGGCCGAACTGGCTGAGCCGTGACTGTGACGTGAGGGTTTAAAACGCTGTAAGGTCAGAACTGAATCATTATATGCTTATAGAGTTCAGGAAATTCACAGGAGTGTGAACACCAACTCAAGTCTTTAAACAACTGCTAAAGCGAATGGAGAGGATTCACTCCGGCCTTCTGACACTGTTGCATTAGCTGCTATTTTCAAGAGGAGTTCCTTAAAAAAGACAGTTTGGTCGTCATTTACTCACTCTTAAAACCATTAAATCTTACAAACAAAAAGCATTACTGACCAACCAATTAATGTATATATGTACCGTATGTATTTCAAGACTATGTGAATTCCAAGATTATGATTTTGCAAAAATCATATCAAAATCATGATTTTGATTTTTATCATAGGCTCTGTTATCGATATTTTGTATGATTGGACCACAAGTGGAGAACTCTAAATACAGGTGTAAACAGAGTCTAAAACCTTTTGAGCTTGTCAACTTTCGACCACTTCCAGAGGTTCCAGAGCATTCGCCTGGATTGGTTTCATAGTGTAAACGCTCATGTACTCGAAAGGCGACAAAAGACCGTCCGCTCTTTGCTTACTGACCTGACGCGTAAACATTAAGGGAAGCATTCTAGCCAGATGGGATTTAAACTTTGCCAGCTGAAGACCACCTTTGATTTGAATATGAAGAACGGTCTTGCGGCTGTCAGAGCAGAAATGAAAGCTGCTGCTCTCGGTGTGTGTGTTTGTCTGTCGTCTCCGGGCTCGTTAATTTGGAAATTGCGTGAACTTATTTCGTCCATTAGATTGAAAGATCTGGAAAAACTCCATACATTTACCCGCTCATAGACCCTCCCCTCGAAGA
Source organism: Rhodeus uyekii (assembly GCA_037043235.1). Lineage (NCBI taxonomy): Eukaryota > Metazoa > Chordata > Actinopteri > Cypriniformes > Acheilognathidae > Rhodeus > Rhodeus uyekii. The sequence continues at coordinate 2,338,682 of JAWRVZ010000067.1, forward strand.
ATTCAGGACAGAAGAAGTTGAAAGTGGACGAAAGAAATGAATTAAAACACCAGGTTGTAAAGGGCCAGTCACACAGCCGATCACGCACAAATCACTCACAAATCACGCACAGATTAGGTTTGTGCGTGCTTGTGCGTTGAGAAATTGACCAAAGTATTCCACGAACATTCGACACACGCCCGAATCACTTACGGAGCGCGTCCAAACACGCACGCGTCGCAAACGTTACACGTACAAGCACTTTAAGAATCCACATTGTCAGTGGAATGAACATGATACGTGCGGTTAATGCGTGATATGAAGGTGGGGCGTCAGTGGACGGACGTGGACGTGCGCGGTTTCGAACCAGTTCCGACGCATAAGCACTGACGGCCGACGCGTGTCCCGCGCATAGTCACGCATACTCGACGCATAAACTACGCACGCCGACTCATGAACAACGAAAATTTTTGAACTGTTCAAAACTCAAAATCACGCACAAACCGCCTTCGACGCACATCCACTTACAATCACTGATGGTCCACGTTCGTTCCACCAAACGAATTACGCATACGACGAACTCTCTGCACAGAAACGAAAATCTGTGCGTAATTCGTGCGTTTTCGCTGTGTGACTGGCCCTTAAGCAGGAATGTGTCTCCCTCGTCTACCCGTGATCCGATCAACCAAAACACTTCTTAGTACCAGGTGTAAAAAGGGCCATATATTCATAGCACTAGCACTCATTAGATCTGAACTCTTATTAATTACTTTTTAGCCAAGTCTTTCCGTCTTATTTCCTGACTGGTGAATTTCTCAAGGACTTTTCTTTAATCTGATGTTTTCTCCCAGAGGCTGTTCATTCCCTGGCCATTTCAGCAGGTGTCTAAAGCAGCACAGCGCCATCAATATTTAAACAAAGAGAGACAACACGCTGAGACACACAGCAGGGGGTTCTGGGTAACTGAGAGATGGAGAGTCATCACACGGGGATGAAGCGATCGGACAAGACTGCAACTACTTGCCCAATCACATCCCTTATTATGTCATCGCCATGAGACAATTAGATGGCATTATGATCAAAGAAACTTCTCAATATGTCATGTCACAGAAAAGGAAAGAAAGCGGTTGAAAGAGACTTGATGACTCTATTGATTCAACAAATATGTCCGTGTTTAAGATGAAGAGACAAATATTCTAGCAAGCAGAATGCAACATGGGTAACCTCATGAAGAAAGTTTCAGCTCATATTTCACTCAAGAATTCAATGAAATTATGTAACACAACAGTAGCTGGCCTCTTTCTCTGCACAAATGAGTCAAAGTTAGCTCAAATTACTACCCATCTTTTACCAAGTATGAGGTCTTTTGACTATTTTAGTCATCACTATGTCATCAGTCTTCAGTATAACCATGAATTATGAGGTCAAACCAAAACCTGCACTTTACATATGAACTCCATAGTCCTTGTGATCAACTCATAATGAATCAGCTAGAGAGAAGACAGATCTCCTCCCTCATTGACAGAGGTCTCATCTCCAGTCCTACATAGACGTTCTCCTCAGAGTAACCGCATTTCATGTGCCTATGCTCTTCAAACACACAAAACACACACAGTACATCAAGAGCTTTCCAGCTCTGAGCTGTTTTACTACACATCTGAGCGGCTGGGTAAACATACTCAACATATATTTAACTGTATTTTGGTGCAAATTACCACCCTCTACACACAGTCTCAATGAAGCAAAGCAGTTTCAAGGCGCGTTAATGATAAAACAAATGTCCTGGAACATGCTGTCCTCTCTACTGTTGTACACAACTTCACTTTTGTCTCTACGAGACACTGTTAGCAGCAGGTGCGGCTTGTCAAGTAGTGACGGAGATCTAAGACTGCACACATTTGAGTTTAGCCACCTTCTGAGAAATGTTTAGTACTGCATTTAGTACACAATTCAATCCCTTTGTGTCTTATAACAATAGCGCTTGGTCTGACTTGACATGTTCTGACTTGAATTTATGAGTGCTCAAGGTGTCTAAATGTAAAATTCAATTTCATGAATGCAACAGATGGTAAGTTGATTGATTGATTGATTGATTGATTGATTGATTGATTGATTGATTGATTGATTGATTGATTGATTGATTGATTGAGTGACCGAAGGCAACGAATTGTGAAAGACTTCTACAGCCATTTCATAATTTTGGGTGAGAAACTGACTGACATTTTAAATGAGTTATTCACTAAATAGCTTAACCGACGTCTTGAAATATAGCACAGGTCCTGGACTGTAGGACCTTTATTCCCAGGGAATTATACAAATTACCAAATATGTCGATGTTTAAGCCGAAGGGGAAAGACTAGTAGCCAGTAGTGGTGAATCTCAAAGAAAATTTCAGGTTATTCTCCCCAGAATAAAATTAAGTTATATATTGAGTAATAAAAAAAGGTTTTTGACTATTTTCAGGACAATTAAGCACGTCTACATATATATTTAAAACATAAAAACTAGTATAGAATAGTTTTTGCATGTTATACAATATGGCAATGTAAATGTATCTGGTTTAGATCGGGCTAGATCTGCTATGTTGATTATTGCTGCTGCTGTGGAGCAAGTACAAAGACTATATACAGAAAGATGGTGCACTCGTATTACTATGAATGGGAGAAAGTGCAATGTGCAATATGGCAGAATAAGTCCCCCCTTCTAAATAAAGGAGCCAATCACAGATTGTAAAAGTCATTGCATCACTGAAGTCACTGCAGCTCCAGTTATCACATTTACGATGCAGTTGTGGTCATATTTAATTGGTGATTTCAAACATGAAATTTAATTGGAAGTTTTGTGAACTGATTTGGACCAGTTGATGTTTCACCATTAAAAAATATAGAAGCAGCTGCCTGAGAAGCGTTTCAAAGATGGCCACAGAGTAAAGTGACTTGTCTTAAAGGGACTTTTGCTTGCTACTGCTAATAGACACACAGATATGCTGCTGTGAACATGTAATATCTGCTGCTGCATAAGTACACAATCATAAGATCAAGACAGGTGGAGCTGGGGAGGTGGAGGAGCTCAGAGGAACTCTTACAGCAAATACTGAACCAGACACATATTGTGTGCTAATGTTGAGCAAGCAATCTCATTGGCTGCGGGATCAGCAGAGGCCAACCAGCTTGTGTCATGAAGCGGCAATCATGTGATTCCTTGCAGATTGCATGTGAAGGACCATCAGCCTTTATCTAGAGTTTTCAATTAGATATATTTAATACCTCTTATAATAATGTTTTTCAATTATTTACTATTATTTATGTCGAATAATATCATAATAAAAAAATTTTTTAAATTTATTTTCTCTTTTTTGAAAATATCATGCAGGTTTGGAAAGAAATGAGTAAATAACAACAGACTGCTCATTTTAAGTATGCGGCTCACAAGTGTCAAGCAGCTGTACAGAATGTCAGTCTGTCTTCACAAATCCAATAAGCCTCATTGTGAGCTCCAGCCAAACTCTTATCAGACTGTCTGAGCTTGACTCATATTTGGTACATGTATCAGTTCGATAAGAACAGAGCAATGTGCCATCTTTAATACTCTCAACACCTCTGCACATGAGCGACTTTGCATGCAGAGTGACTTGCTAAAACGGTTATGATGTCACAGTTACGTCTTTATTAATATGAGAATTCATTGTTCTCGGTTAACATTCTCTGACCATTTGAACATTAATCTAATAAATAAACAATATAGATAGAGTACAATTTTACCTTGCTCTATGAAATTTCTCCTTCTTTTTGACAATGACCAATCACAGCACTATAAATCTGTCTTATTGACAAACTGCACCATGAAGACCTAGTTCCCCTCTACTACGACGATTTCCAGCTGACCTCTATCTTAGCACAAGACTAATGAAATCCAGAATCAATCCCTCCTAGACACATATGAGTCCTAGATTTAATACAGTATGCAATTAACTATTAATATTCCATCTTAACCCAGAACCCAGTACTTAATTTGTGATCAAGACCACAAACCTTTCACTCACGGTCTAGTTTATGTACTGTACGTTCCAACAGAGATGTGTTACAATGTCTTCTTGTTTTCTCATTCAGTCTAATGACAAATCAGTCTTATTCAATATGTAGTCTGTGCTCTTTACAAGATGTTGGCGTATAACACTCCTTAAGCTTCTTTAAAACATATTGTGTGAATTCATTGACCTGAAATGCTAATATGAATAAAATTACACACTTTTAGATATTTTGACTGCAATTTACTCTCACATATACATTTTATAATGTATGTTAATGGGATTGTGTGCTTAGTCATTTAGCAAACACTTCCAAAGTGACAAATAGTAAAGGTCTTCCTTGAGTATCCTGAGGCACAATGGTAAAATGAATCAACCCTTCCTGTTACTACCCTAAATGGTTATCCGTATGCCACATTTAGAATTGTAAATCTGGCTAAAGACCTTACAGAGAAGTCTAATTTGCACTTAATATGTTATCATATAAATAACTCCTTAAAGGGACAGTATGAGGTTCATGAAGAACGTTGAGGTCTAAACAGAAACAAAATGCAAGACAGCAGGGTCTATGATTACAACAGAACTTCCACAATAGCCAATGAGAGACATGGTTACAAAGGGATGGAACTGACTGAACTTTTGAAACAGACACCGGTAGACAACAAAGATGGAGGAACAGCTGTTGGAAATGTGGCAAGATCACATGCCTTTCATATATATGTCTAGAGCGAATTGGCGTGACACATTATCCATTTTAGTTACGTCAACTTCCCCTTGATATCACGCTAGGTGTTAATCTTAAGAATATCTTGTACTGTGTGATGTGCCATGATTTTAAAATCTTGTAGTGTGTGCAGGTCTGGGATTTGAAAAAAGAAAATCTGTGAAGAATCTTCATATCTGTGTGATGCATACCGATTTCACAATTGGTTAATTATTAAAAACTCCTGTAGTCTGAGACCAGTTTTAGTGTGAAGAATCTTAAGACACTTTTGTGGACCCTAGGATGTCAATAAAGATCCGTAACCACCATTACTTCTTACCAGTGATGCCTTAACCCAAAGCTTTCTTGGACTTACCTATGGACATTCATCTCTTGTGGCGGTCTGGTGGCTTTATCATAGGCCACTTTGGCAGAAATCCCAAGGATAATAATGAGGGTGATGACCCCGCAGGTGATGTAGACGGTGGTGTTGGTCTGGTCCAACGCAGGGTCGTACGTGTCCCCTGTAGGTGCGGGTGAAGGCGGCTGGGTTTTGATCCAGTCGGGTGTATTGTAGTTGGTACAGACTCTCTGATCCACTCGTTTGGATTTCACGGGGCAGCAGAACCGTAGGAAGCAGCTCCCGCAGCAGTACCGGTGGTCGGTGTTGTTGCAGGCAAACTCTTTGTCGAATTGACCACTTACGTCGTAGTAGCCAAGACAGGTGTCGTGATCACCGATGATGGGCGCCTGGACTTGTGTGATCCGTCGGGGTGCCACTGTTGGAGCTACGGTGCTGTTGACCTCCTTCACTTTCGGGGGTCTCTTCTGAGAGGGTTTGCTCTTCTTGGCCGTTGATGCGCTTAGGACGCACAAGGGGTCTAGGTAGACCAAAAGAAGCAGGAGATGCCATATCCCCATGGCTTCAGTTGGTGATATGCGTTTCTCCTCGTTTTATGATTTCTTCAAACCAACACTGACCCACTTGTCATGCACTTTTGCGGGTCCTCCAGTCTCCATCTCCGCTTAGCATCGTTTCAACAGTCCTCCTCCCTAAGACTCTCATACTTTAAGGCATAAGTGCAAGCCAACAACTGCGCAATGCCCATTTCACGTTGAGTGAATGGAGAGAATAGGTTCTCAAACTTGAAATATACTTGCTCAAGGCTGACTACATTATTTTAATCTGAAAAAGACAATATGAGGCGGAAAACAATTAATAAACACAATTAGGACAGGTTCTTGTCTTAGTTAATGTCTGAAACACTACAGCAGTGGTTTTCAATCCTCTCTGCATACAACTCTCTTACCCGACATACTTAGTTCAGTTGGCGCTAATGTCAAATAAGCTGATGATCTATACTAGGTGAGTTAAATAGTTAAACAGTTAAACGAGGGAGACATAGAACATATTTAAAAAGCAATGGGTCACCAAGACCAGGATTGAAAACCTTTTCACTCCAGTCTACATGATTTCAGCACCTTGGACAGCAGACACATCATAGTTGTCATTCAGTCATGCAAAAAGCCTCTACGATATTTAACAGAAAAATGTTTGAACACATGAAGTCTATCAACGCTCATAAAACTATGAATAGTGAATCTAATGGTGTGAATCTATTTTATAATGCCATCATATGCTGCAAACAATGTATAAATATGTAAAGTAACCAAGATCCCTTTACAGAGCTTACACGTTTGAATATACAAGAATAGAGTAAAAGTTAAAAGTAAATTAATTCATTATTAAGTAAACACATAACTGTGTAAAAGGAAAGAAAACCCGTATGATTCAAATCGTTTTATTTTTTTCCCGTTCACATTTACACTGATTCCCGTTAAGTAAATCTACACATGTACTTCATGTGGTAACACCCAAATTAACAGGTTTTAAAAATATTACTGAACCAACCTGACTACGTTGTGCGACACCAACAAAAGTCTTTTTTTAAAAGCCAAGTCGGGTCGACGTCGCTCCTTAAGGTGACACCTGCAATTGTTTCACTTTTACAGTGTAGAAAACCGAATAAATATTCTCAAATTAAGCGACAATCTACTAACGTTCCGCAGTCATTCATGAAGAAGCTCAAAAAAGAAAAGGAAAAGTGGATTTAACTGTGCAAAAATGGACAGAACTTACGAGTCCAGTGCTTTCGAATCCGGGATGTCCGTCAACTGCGCCTCCGAACCGAACAGAGCTGAAAGAGAGAGATGGAGAGAGAGAGAGACAGAGAGAGAGCGAGAGGGAGAGGGAGAGGGAGAGAGATGCTCCTCCACTCCGTTCTGACCCGCCTCCATCTCTCTTTCTCTCTCTACTTCTACATGTCTGCAAGTCAGGTAATTACAAACCCGTCTCGGTAAACGCACGCCTGGTCATACCTACAGGCTTCGCTTAACAATCTACAACCACTATTAGTGTTATGGACAGCCATTGAACACACGAGACATGCCAATGAAACTGAATAAACCCTAGAACTGTAGTTTGATTACAGTACTTTGATTACAATCTATGCAACAAATGACTCCCAGACAGTAAAACTGTTTTCTCAGCCTCTCAATAGATAAAATCTTCTGGTTTCTCTCACGAACACCATCTGTTTGGGCAAATATTTACAAAACCTCGAGAAAAAAATACATTTTAAACGCATAAGAATCATTATTCGTCAAGAAATCGATAAACAAAGATGACCGTTATGACCGTTTACTTTTGAATTTCGTGAGCGCCAAAGTCCGACGCATGGATTAATAACGAAACTAACGGACGACTTTTGAAGACGTTACCAGCTGTGAACTACAACTACATTTTTCTGATATAACAATGTTTTGACAGCAACCCCATCTTGGGAGACCAGTAACAAGGTCAGTTTGACAAGTCAGAAACCTTTCTGAGCTCACATGAGAAGTGGTATGTTATTCTGTGCAACATTATTCATTTTATGACAAAAAATGATTTTCAGTAAGGAAAGTATTTTTATAGCAATCATTATATTGTAGATTTGCATAATCTAAAGTAGAATTTTTTTCTAGTTTAATTCAATGCTATGAATTCACTTCAAACTGCATTTCTATCCAGTGGTTTTTTTATGCTATATCCCACAATTCATAAAAACAGGTGGATGACAACATAGCTAGAGACTGAACTATCACAAACACACACAACAATAAGTCCTTAAAGAAATACAATACGTTTTTTGTTACGTTAATTGGTTAAGTTTATTCAAAACTGATTAGTCTTTGTTCTTCAATAGCATTCTTGCATAGCATTACAACTCACCCACAGGTAACTCCATGTTTTTGACATTACCTCACATAATCTGTGATGGTGATTGTGTAGTATATATCCGAATGATTTATATTTGTAGCAAAAAAAATTTGGATTCCACGTGTCAAATTTTGAGAGATAAACTAAAAAACAACCACTGAGTTACTGATGATCAAACAAGAGGTGTTACTTTCATCCCCGGTTTCCCCAAAACTGAGTAGGATGTCAAATTACTTGTGACGGTCTTGACTACACTAGTATTATATACTAATAAGCTATTTATAATACTAGTGTTGTAGTCAAGACTACCTAAACTGATACCAAGACCAGCATGTGTTGAGACTGAGTAAGACCAAAACTTCTCAAAATATTCAAAAACATCCGTATCTACTGTCTATGCGAAGTATGAATGGGGCATTTTCTGGTAGTTTTCGTGAGATTCACTCAACTACCCATGAAATCAAAAGGATAGATTGTTAAAAGTGTGGTGAAACCCCCTAACCCCTCAGCCTTTCCAAATTCCTAAAATCTGATATGTTTAAAGGAACGTATTTCCTGGATCAACAAGGACGCACGCAGGAACAGCACACAATCTGAAGCATCATGAAATCAGACTCTCAACTCGTTCAATTTTCTGTACATAACATTACGCTCAGCTGAGATTTGATACTTTACGATAACAGAAGACTGGCAGAAAGATTTATGACCTAGATTTAACTTCTTAAGAAGTCAGTTCAAGAAATTACAAAATCCTGACTCGTCGTTATTGGGATGAGTCTTGAACGCAGATGTTTTGAACAGCAAAACTGTAGAACATTAAATGAAGCTTCTTTCTTGTGTCTCAAACAGTAGAACATGGCGCTTGCAACACTACGGTTATGGGTTCGATTCCCTTGGAAAGCAAGAACTGATTAGAATGTCAATGTGTTTCTTGAATGTAAAGTAATTCACTTTGGGTAAAAGCGTCTGCAAAGTGCAGAAATGTAAATTAAATTTTGTTTATTTGATGTCTAAGGTAGTGAAACGAGAAAGAACAGAGAATAACTGTTAAAGGGAAAGAAGAGATAATAACCGTTCTGCTAAGAATAATAACAATTTCCTTGCTGTTAGTGGCAGATTGTGAGATGAAGAATTTCTCTCGATAAAACAAGTCCTTGCATGGCAGGACTGCAGTAAACACAAATATCTATTAAGTAGTTGAAAAGCTTAAATATATCAAGTGCACATCCGATTGCATATTTTCTATGAATGAAAGGAGTAAAACAAAATGAAGTACAATCAACTTGGATGTTTAAATAATTTCAACTTTATTACGTTAAACTTACTTTCAAAAAGGAGTTGAATCTTGTATGACTTAAGAAAAAATTGCTTAACTTATTTTGATGAGTTACAGCAATGTAAAAACAGACGTTGTCATCATTTATTGATCATACAGTTTGTTTTACAGTGCAATTAGCCAGTATTAGAAAGTCTTCAAAAGAATAGTAGAGCTGTCATTTGATTGGAACTGGAAGCTGTGCCCGTTTCATGTCTCTCAGAAGGAAATTGAGCATGTAATTAGCAGACACTGTTAAAACTGGAAGAGTTTGAGGAACCCGTTTCGTTTTATGAGCTCTTTGGTTCTTGAGGTTTGCAAACGAGCGCCGTCGCCCTGTCGGTCAGCACGAACAAATGAGACAGACGCACAGTGGGTGGACGGATTGTCCATTTGATTTTAACTGCTCCCACCTCAGAACTGCGACCTCAGCAAAGAAAGAAAGAAGGAAAAAGTATGTCCTGACAGGTAACGTCAGCGCTGACATTGGCTCAGGAATTATGAGGCAGACATTTTAGCTCTCAGAAAAGACGTAATTAATCACAGAGGAATATTCATCTGTGAAGACGGGACGCCCACACAAGCTGTTCCTCCACGGGACCTCCTATAGAGCTCTGCATACGCCACTGGACTGTAAACATTTCAGCTCGGATGATTGATAAACTGAGAAGTGCTGACTAGTTCAAAATCTCGAACTTTGTGTCAGACTTCAGTCTTGTTGGCGACATAACTTTTAATTAAAGCAATGAGTGTTTTACTGCATTATAATTTAGTGAGTGTCATTTAATTCAACTTGTAGATTTAATGGAAGTAAAACATAATTGACCAGTGTTAAGTTACATTTTACAACCTAAAATCAAAACACACAAGCACACACACACACACACACACAAACTCACTCACACACACATACACACATATACACACACACACTCACTCACTAACTAACTAACTCACTCACACACACGGACAGACACACTCACTCACACACGGACACAGACACACACACACACACACATATACACACACACAGACACACACATATACACACACACACCAAAATTAAGTTTTTGCAGGTAGATTATATCATGTTCTAAAATACTCACAAATAGATCAGTTACTTTCTAACTGACTACATGTTTACACAATGGCATTAATCATTAATAATTTATTGATTCTCACCAATTCTTCTTTTTCATGTCTTAAATATTCCTTTCTAAAACTGCATATCACTTATATACAATCAGGTGGATATAATGACATGGGAAATTAAGAGGCCACAAATTATTTTGTTTTTATGAAGTGTTTTCTCAACATCCTGATGAATATTATACTAGAAAATTTTATATTTATTAGTGCTTATAAAGCACATATTAATTCCTCATTCTGCCTTATCATATTCTATATTTCACATCGTACCCTATTTACTAAATACCTAAACTTAATAACTACCATACTAACTATTAATAAGCAGTAATTAGGAGATGATATAGGAAAAAGTTGCAATTAATAGTGAGAACTGGAGCCTAATCTAAAGTGTTACTTTGAACATGTTTATCACATTGATTAGAATAGGATAATCTTCAACCATTTTGATGTAAAAATACAAAGATAAAGGTAATTAAATGTATTCCCTTCTTTATCAATAACATGAAGTACATTAATCATAACATTATGTCAGGATTTTCCAGACTGGGGTTTGTGAAGGAACTGTTTATGAATTTGATGAAAAGTAAAACAAAATAAAAATGTAAAATTAAGATAATGTGTTTGAAGACAGAAGCCTTCTAAAGACAGTAATACATGATTAAATGACTCGCTGATAGGGATTTAAAGGTACGTACCTCGGTTTTATTGCGTTTTTTTCATTCGGTTTGAATATTGTTAAACGTCTAATCGCTGAGAGACAATTCAAATAATAATAAGCAACTAAATAGTAAGAAATGAACCCTAAACTAAAGTGTTACCTCAAAAAGTAGCCTAATATTACCTAAAATGTGTTATGGATTATGGTACTAACTATGGTACTTGTAGTTTAAATTTGTACAGTGGAACCCGGTTATGTCGATGGCCTCAGGGGTTGTAAAAAAGCGTAGATAACCGAGGATCGAGAAAACCAACAGCTAATACGGCGATTTGTTTGATGAAGCGATCGGCATGCTATAAAAATGTACATACACTGTATATGTTTGCTAACAACAAAAGGCATATGTGCACCAACTAACAGCAGAGATTTACCAGTATACAATAAAAAAACACCTTCCATTCTCCATACAAACCTTTAATTACATTCTCCAACATTGCAAACACAATTTCGCTCACAGCATAAACACAGTCACTACACACGTGTACACACATTCGCTCAAAACACTGAATAGTTTTGTACACGCAGTTACTATGGTTTCTTTACAAAGTCTAAAATGCTTTGTTGCTTTTTGCCTTTAACGATCTGCTTGAAAACAAAAGCTTCTATCAGTAACGACGTCTTTTTCGATGTCAATGTAATCTGGGAATTCCTGGTCAGTGATGCTTCACTGAACACACACTCACTGCAAACACACTCGACTCGGCTCAACTCCTGCGCCTCCTCTTCCAAGATAACATCTAGAAGGCTTTAGTCTTCCACGAGTCTTAGACTCCCGCCACTTCCGCAAGTTCTTCTGCAGGGAACTAGGTGTGCTCATTAGTCACGAGATAACTATGTGAAATGGCAAATTTGTCCCTCTTTTGTGCTCGAGATATTAGTGTTCGACGACATAACAGAAAATGCTAAGACAAATAGGGAGTTTGGTGGTTCCACTTCAAAAACGTCGACATAATAGGATTGGCGAGTTAACCGAGCTCGAGATAAATGAACTCCACTGTATTAATATCGAGATCTCTTCATTTTGATGGCAATCTCATCTCAAATCTCCTTTGTTTCCTTTCCTGCATGTTAGCATGATTTGAGGAAGACCGCAGATGTCCTCAGAGGAACCGGTGCAGTAGTCAGTGAAGTTTTAAATCGCTGCGGGTAAAAAGCATCAGTTACATGACAAGCAACTAATTAAGCATCAAGTCAACAAAAAAAAAAACTCTATCAGGAAGGCTTTTCTGCAAGCTAAATGGATATAGAGGCTTCGGTTCTCCCTCCATTTAAATAAACTGTTCATTTTTGGCCTTACAGTTTTATCAAGGACTCACACACTTGCATGCAGAGAGATCAAATGTGGACGTGAGTTGCTCGGTATCTTGTAACAGCAATGAGCTGAACCCACCGCAGAGTTCTTATGAGATAAGACGAGGGAAAATTAGCATGGTCTTAGCAGGTTCCCACTCATCAGCGCTCTGAAACACAGCATGTGCTCGTGTGGTCTAAAGAAAGAACACAGTGCTGGATTCAAAGACGTTTAATGCAGCTCTACAGATCTGGGATCTCTGACCCATCATCCCCAGAGACAACCAGAAAACCAGGAATGGAAACTGACAACGGAATGACTTCAAAAATGCCTAGTTTCTTTTACGTGATTGAGATTGGAAGACTGAAACAATAGTGCACTATGCAGTAAATTCTGTTTTACCTATTTAAAAACGTGGGAAACTATATGTCTTATGCACTGCAAATGTTGGCATGCATAGTTCAAATGTGCATCCCACTTTTTCAGGAGCTTTGATTCTGGAAATATGTTTCTCCATAGGCATTTTTTTAAATCTTTCACCATCAGCTTAAAAAAGGGGCTCGCCACGCTAATGTTTTTGATCAATTTCACAAAACTTTCGTGGACCTTCATGCGTTCTTTTTAATCAACTCTTGAATGTTTCATAAAAAAAGCTGAGAAAATCACATTTTTCCATACATTGTATTGAGAAATATGATCAAAACACAGATAGAGTCCATCAACACCTCCAAAGCTTCACAGTCCTAAAGATCGTCATGGGTCATCATTTCATTCAGTGACATCACGCAGTTTTGATTTATATGATGTTTAATATTGACGATCGCTTTATTTTACGTGCGCATCTGCTTGCGTATGTAATCGCTTGTTTCTGCTTCTTCTGCACATGGGTTTTGATCAGGAGATTCTGCACTTTTTCAGAAGATTCATAATAGCGACTCCTACCGTATAAAAGTGAAAACATCAACGGCAGGGAAAGAGTTAAAAAAGCATGTTCATGAAAGAGTTATGTCATGAACCAAACCAATCTATGGAAGATTGTTTCCGCTACTGAATAAAACAATTTAAAAGAATATTGCAACTTTTTATCTCTGAATTCTGATTTTTGCTCAAAATTACAATAAACATACTATTGCAAGTTAAAATTATGTGATATATTGCGGGTCTTTTTTTAGCAATTCCATTTTTTTATCTCTGAATTACAATAAACTTAGGTCAGAATTCTGACTTTAATAACATGCCTTTGTATGTTTATATCTCACAATTGCAACATTTTCAATTCTGAAAAGTCTCAATCACCTTTTTTATTTTTTATTCTGTGGCGGAAATAAGATTCAATTCAATCAGCTCTGAGTTTAATCACAGGAGTACAAACTTTGATTTGAAGCAAAACGTATTTGAAAATCAGACAAAAAAGATAAAAGGTACAAGACTATGCACTCAATAGATTTAATGAGGGAAAGAACTAAAATATCATAAAGAACTGCAAACTATATACAGCTCTGGAAAAAATTAAGAGACCACTGCAATGTTTTGTTATTTTTACCAGTTGTGGCTTTCAGCAAATAAATGCTCTCAATTACAATATTTATTTGGAATTTGGGAAAAATGTTGTCAGTAGTTTATAGAATAAAACAAAAATGTAAATTTTACCCAAACACATACCTTTAAATAGTTAAACAAGAGAAATTGATCATTTTGCAGTGGTCTCTTAATTTTTTCCAGAGCTGTATATATGTATAAAGTACATTTTAGATGTACTTGTCTGTGCAAAATATTTCGACATGCTGCAGTGTCATTTCATGTTTCGAGATATGGCTCAGGTCCCTCATGCTGAAGTTTAATAGTTGGGGTTAGAAGTTTGTTCAAACCACTAAGACAAAGTATGAGCAATAGCAATGCAATAGCAATGCTAGCAAACACATCTAATAACCAGAGTGTGTGAAAGCATCTTCAGAAAACCCACAGCGGACGGCCTGCCAAACCGGAGGAGCGTTCCACAGTGTTCACTACATGAATCAATTACCATTTCTGTCTAAATGTCACTGATCTGGACACTGGAGGAGGCGGGTGAAGGGACAGAGAGAGCAAAACAGAGATCAAGGGAGCAAAGCAGTTCTGATCCCACAAGGAAAGAGATTTGCAGTGTGCAAATGTTGAGCCGACACCGTTCTTGGAATATCAGTGCGTCAAAGTGTGTCTGTGTGGGTGAATCTCGCCAAAACATGTCCTGGTCACATTTCACCGCACATCCAAAAGAAAAAAACACGAAATTTGATATTGCCTGAGCAAAACCATTGTGAGGGTATTTACAGTAGATGACAATTAAGCTCATTAGTCTGTCATAATAATTATGGCTTTATGCAAACACAATAGAAATCTGATATGCTTTCATTGATATTGATGAATAAATTATTCTGCAACCTACAATCCCATGAAACATTGCGAATGACAAATTAAATGGTATAAATACAAAGCTATTCAATTAAAGATGTTGAATATATCATATATATATATATATATATATATATATATATATATATAGATATATATATATATATAGATAGAAACAACAAAACATGACTGCAAAATATGCATATATATATATATATGTTATGCATAATTGGCAGTGTTATTTGATTCTCTGATTGGTTGATTTCTTTCAACAACAGCACAAACTGTGGATTGACACCTTGTAGCTCACTGTAGGTGTGACTTTAAAGATGTATAAGTTATCATTAAAATGTTTCCTGTAACACAAGAGTACAGTGCTGATCAGATATTAGTCTGATCTCTATCTCTGCATCTTTATCCTGATGTTTTGTGGCTCTTTGACCCTCGAGAAGATGCTCTTGGTCAGATGACATTAAACCTTTCTAAAGTTGTCCGTTCTCCACCTTCCATCCCTCTCTCTCTCTCTCTCTCTCTCTTTTGAACAGCTCCTCTGCACCTCATTTGATATCGTTCTCATCAAAGCAATTTATCAAAACTGCAAGCGCAGTACTTCCTCTAATCAGCCCAATCAGGCATAAGACCCCGCCATTCTCTCTAACACACACCCACACACTACATGTTTTATGGGGACTTTCCATAGACAATGATTTTTAAGCCGTATATTCTATCGTAGAACACACTCTCTCTCTCTCTCTCTCTCTCTCTCTCTCTCTCTCACACACACACACACACACTCTCTCTCTTTCTCTCTCCCACTCTCACACACACAAACAACTGTGGTTATGATGTTCTGATGTGGACATCAGCATAATTTTAAATAAGTTTAAAAGTGTGTTGTATACATGAGATGCAGGAATGTAGAATGTATTGAAGAACCTGTGTGTGTGTGTGTGTGTGTGTGTGAGAGAGAGAGAGAGAAAAATGTGTGTGCGTGTGTGTGTGTGTGTGTGAGAGAGAGAGAGAGAGAAAGAAAAAGTGTGTGTGTGTGTATGTGTGAGAGACAGAAAGAGAGAGTGTGTGAGAAAAGGTGTGTGTGTGTGTGAGAGAGAGAGAGAAAGTGGGTGTGTGTTTTTGATAACTAAAACCATTAAAAAATAAATGTCTTTAATCGTAACAAAGTTTAAATGAATTAAAATATGAATAGCAGATGAAAATCACTTTCTGTTTTCCTCAAGTTGTAAGTTGCTTTGGATAAAAGCGTCTGCTAAATGAGTAAATATTAAAAAGTAATGTAAACTGGAGGTCTTTTGTTTCCGAGGCTAAAATGCCTGCTAACCCTTTTTTGAATTTTCACTGTTTACTTCCCACTTTCTTGCTAACAACCTTGTAAAATCGCTTTTCCGTGAGGAGGTCAAAGGGGTCGTTCACAGAGAACGGATCATGCAGGGCAGTGGAATGGAAAAATACGCAAGGTCTCAAGATGCACTTTTTAAAAAGCTGAACTTTTAACTTGAGTGCCGATGTGCGAGACCCTGAAAAATACACTGAGCGCAATGGTCAAAGACGTCCGTCTAGCACACTCAAACAGCAGCGCAGTGGAATACAAAAACACTTCTCTGTGAATTATTAAATACTAAACAATTAGGATTCTCCTTCTGTACGCACCCAGTTCCCATGTGAGTTTTAAAGAGCAGTGGTCCAGAATTAGTTCTGCACATATTGAGGGAGAAGTACAGCATGTTGAACCTTGTGACAGGCAGCGCAATCACCCTTAATTAAAAACATTACATGAACAAACACTCCACTGATTACCAATCACAGCGCGAATTACCGAGCCAGCAACATACTCTTAAGTACATGCATGCAAATGCTTCTAGCTGCACAAGCTCTCTTTATTAAAAATCAAAGGTTCTTAATTGGCATCGATGGTTCCATGTAGAACCTTTAACATCCATTCCACAAAAGATTCTTTACAGTGGAAAAACATTCTTTAGAATTGTTAAATTCACACTAAGTACAAATGATTATTTTCAGAATGAATCACTCAAGGATTCTTTGAGGAACCTTTATTTTTAAAAGCATATCCATAATGAAATATATACCAAATTTTTTTTTGAAATACATTTATTTTTCACCAAGTATACAACAAATACATTTACATATTTATATAATTGATTTAAATACCCTGCAACATAATTTCGGTATGCTAAATTGGTGTTCTTAAAGGATGATAAATTGGAACAACTAGTATTGTACTTAATGCACTTTACTTATCTGTAAGTAGTGCTGAGCTCCAAAAGATATACTGTACTTGATTGTGCTAAAAAGGGAACTATTGCAAGTATACAGTAGGTACACTTTAAATATCTTGCATTTAAGATATACAGACATCATTACTAATAGTTATATTAAACACATTTTTGGCTTAATATTAAGAAATGTGCATTGTGCCAAAAATTAAGGACTTAAAATAGTTTAATGTTTATCTCAGTAAGTCTAAAGCAATATGCCAGTAAATATGGGAATAGATTTGTACTTATTACCTTTTGTCCTGTCTGGTGCCATCTGTGCATTTCCTGTATGTAAAGTCATTGTTACACTTCGTGTCAATCGTGTCATTGTCATCTGTTCACTTCCTGTCGGTGAGGTCATGTGTCGTCACTTCCTGTCTGGTGTGTCATGGGTTGTTTCACTTCCGGGTCCCTTCTGCGTTTCCTCTCATACACTCCCTGCACCTGTCTTGTCATCATTGCATCGTTAGTTTACCCAGGTGTTCGTCATTCCCTTGTGTATAGCAGTCTTGTGTTTCCATTGTCTGTTGTTGTTGGGCTTCCTAGTGACTCCAGGTTCTGCACTACTAGTGCCGGTTTCTGTTGGTTATTTAAAGTGTTTTGTTTTCTCGTGTTAAATAAAGTAAAGTTTCTTTGAGAATTGTTCTTCGTGTTTTCTCCGCATCGCACACGCACCGCCAGCACTTCAACTGTGACAGTACTAAGTATGAAATAAATGTTTTTTTAATTTGTATTATATATGTTTTTCACTATCGATGTTATGCATAATTGTTACACAAAAAAAATATTTTTTAGTCAGTATTGTCTTTATTCCAGTACAAATGTGTCACATTCTTAAATCCAGATACACTTACTTGAAATGCAAAAACATAAGATATCAAATCTTGTTTTCTGAAAAATTAGTTTATGCTCAAAACCAGATGAAATATCTGACAACTGCATCAGAAAAGAAAACTTGTTTTCCTTTGTTTATTTTTCTGACCCCATTAGCAGATAATTTTCTTGTTTTAAAGGGGTACTATTATTTAAAATTCACTTTTATATGAAGTTTGAACATTAATGTGTGTCAGCAGTGTTTCACAACAACCCTATAATGGTAAAAATCCACCACTCCTCATTTTTAATACCTATAGATCATAAGCAGTGTCTCAGAACAAGCAGATTCTCACTTTTGTGACATCACATTTGCTTAGGCCCCGCCCATGACTACTGATAGACTCTACCCTATTAGCTTAGCTCCACCCCTGAACAAGGCTTTCACAGTGTTTATCTCCTCGCCAGAGCATTTAACAGCATTTTCTTTTGTTGTTTGATTCATACTAACAGCATATATAACAGTAGGTGCTGTATATTACACTGCTCTCACTTTAATACACATATCTAATATACAGATGCAATGTCTCTCCCTGCTGTTTACGTTCACCGATTGTGTTTATGTGAACTTTGAGGGTATTTGACAGTTTAAGTGACATAAGACGTTAAAGAGATCTTAGTTTAAGATGACGCTCTGTCTGATGTCCAGTTTTCTGTGCGTTTCGTATGCGTGCTCTGAAAATCCAATGTTTTTCTCTTTTTACTCAAAAAGGGGCATTCACAACATGATATAATAAATTATCTGTGGAATAGTTTGAGCTCAAACGTCACATACACGTTCTGGGAGCACATGCCAATTGCATAATAAATTTTGATACATTTTTTAATAAACAACACTGTTACATCATTTTTGTAAATCTATCTTCTTTTTTAAGACTTTTGAGTGTGAAAAATGTGTCAGGATGCAAATGATGAATTTTTTTATATTGTTTCATAAGATTTGCTAAATGAAAACAAAAAACTGAAAGTTAAATTGTCTGTATTTCTACAGAAAGCAACTTGAACAATAAAGCAATGACATATTATTGACCTTCAACACTAAGATTTATTAATGTCATAGTTATGAAAAATATATATATAAATACTGTGCATTGAGTATATTTCTATTCTACTTTTTCTCATATCATCTCTCTTCAGAAAGCGCCAGACAACGAGAGTAAAGCCAGAGCAGATGAATGGAAATAGAAGAGGTAGATAAAGCTTTTGAGTCGCTCTGAGCTCAGAGTTTGGTTCTCCCGAGGCGTAAATTATGAAACACTCAGACCGATTTAAACAGAAAAGGAGCAGAGGTGAAGACAGTACAGACACAGGAGAATTACCCACAATGCTCCACTCTGCCCCAATTAACTAAGACAAATGGGCCGCATGTATTAGCCTGACACATCAAAATAGAGGGCACGTCACTCCGTGAACCGGGATACCGGACGAGCCGGTGAAAGTCAAGCAGAAATGCAGATTATATTCTGCTGTTGGAGCGTTTCTAGAGAGAAGAAGAACTGCCATGTTGATGCCAAACTGCGGTAGAGGAGAAACCAGAGACCCTTCAAAGGTTCGGAGAGCATCCTCTTCATCAGCCTCAGATGAAAGGAGCTACGGCCTGATGGGAGGAAGAACAGGAGAGTTAGAAGCCAACACAGAAGAGACGGAGTGCTGGGAAAATGTCTAATGACTTCAGGGTCTTTGGAAGGTTATCATCAGTGAAATATGAATTTATTAATATGCAGCCAATGAGTAGAACGAAAGCTGACTCAGGATGAAACCGGAGAGAGAAGGATAATGAAGAGAGTAGAAGACAAAATCTCAGTTTCTCTCAGGGAAGTAGAACAGACAACGCATATGGAGGAAGCACAGAACCAGAGGTCGGTGAAACCACAAAGCCGCTAATATGGCACATGAACGCAAATGAGGGACTAAGAGAAACTACACACTATAAGTACTGCATTCATGCCATGATGGAGTCAATAATTATGAGTTTCCAACTTTCCAACTTTTTCGATCTGTGAACAATGAGAATCACTATAACTGTTGCTCAAACTTTAAGACTGCTTCAAACGCTCATATTTTCAAAATCCCCAAATCCCCACAGCAGTGTTATTTAAGGTTCAAAAAATAAAATGTATTTAATATTTACAAATTTTAATTTTATAGTAAAAATTCCATAAAATTTAATTGAATAATAATTAAAAATGTTAAATTAGTAAAAAAAAAACATAGACCTTAATACAATAATGTATAAATATTAAATGGAACAAGAGAATGGGTCATTTAGTTTAAGTGATTCAAATTCATGAATTTAAACATTTTCATTGTTTAAATAAGTATGAATTACATAAAATGAAAAACAATTGAATGGCACCAAAATTCAAAATAGGTCAAAAATACCAATAGATTTGGATGAATTCAGGTTGACATTTTTCAGTCAATGACAAAAAGTATCCAACCAATTAATTCACCTAGTTTGAATCACATCTAGAGACCAGAATATATTTTCTAATACTTTTATTGATTTACATTAAACTCACTTCAGTATATATAATAGGACAAGTTTAAATTTAGTCTTCAAAAGTGTCCCAAGTACTCTACCAGAAAATAGACTTGAATGAATGAACGAGGCAAACCGTGATATTGTGTGTGTTTCAGAAACCCTTTCAGTCTTTTCTCTTTACTTTCATCTCTATCTATTTTACTCTCATCATTCTGGTGGTCTGAATTGGGTCACATCTGCGTGAGACTAAAGCTCTGTTCTCAAATGTACTGACGTACAGTACACAAGCAGGCAGAATTTACACCATCATATCTGTGAAGAACAGCTTTAACGTCTGCTAGCCTGAGCAGCTGACACTTTCCCAATAACACTTTTCTTCAAGACCAGCAAACCAGATCAGCCTTACCAAGCTCAGCCTGGTTATGAGACCAGCTAAACACCTTAGGCTAGTTTAAGCTATGCCTTTTCAACAGTTTAGGCACACATCTTTTTGCCAAATTAATTCCAGCAGAAAAAAAGCAAAAAAAAGGATTCAAAGCATGGTGTCTGGCATTTGAGACTAGCACACTAACAAGGACACCAAAGACCATAGCAACACTTGCTAGAGAACCTTTTGAGACACTTAATTGAGATTACCTGCACAGCTCTTACTGGCCTATGTCCATTACACTCTCCCCCCTAACCTCACTGCCATCCGGGTCACGGCACCAAATGTAGCCAATTGTACTCGACTCGAACTGGCCAGGGCGTGAGGTTTACTGTACCAAAACGCAAAGCTCTTACTGGCCTATGTCCATTACACTCTCCCCCTAACCTCACTGCCATCCGGGTCACGGCACCAAATGTAGCCAATTGTACTCGACTCGAACTGGCCAGGGCGTGAGGTTTACTGTACCAAAACGCAAAGCTCTTACTGGCCTATGTCCATTACACTCTCCCCCCTAAACCTCACTGCACCAATTGAAACCAATCGTACTTGACTCGAACTGGCCAGGGCGTGAGGTTTACTGTGCCAAAACGCACAGCTCTTCCTGGCAGATGCACATTACACTCTCCCCTCTAAACCTCACTGCCATCCGGGTCACGGCACCAAATGTAACCAATCATACTCGACTCGAACTGGCCAGGGCGTTTGTGATACCAAAGGTATGGTTTTGGTATCATGATACCAAATGATATTTTTATGGGTTTATGATACCAAAACGCACAGCTCTTACTGGCAGATGCACACTACATTTAGTAAATCCAGACAGTAGTTTTTCACACCAAAAGAGGGATTGTGCTGGTTAGTGAAGCTGTTAGTGAATCTGGCCCATAGTATAAATCTACTAAGTTTAAAAAAACTCTTTTCATCCTCAAAAATGTTTCTTTTTCAAACAATTTGGTGTCCTCTCTGTATTTGTATTCTCACTGGCATGTTTCATTAGATTAAGCACACACACTTTCTACAAATAAACTCAAGTGTTAATTAATTCTCCCATGCATTCAGCAAGAAGTGCTATTAGTATGAATATACTGCCTATGTTACTTATGAATGCAGGTGCTACTATATCCAGTCAGTCTCTTGTGAGGCTTATGAGTCACTTATGAGGCTACATTTGCATTAGGATGCAGACTTTGAAGGATGAATACCGCATTTTGAACAGAGCATGTAACATCTCTTTTTATGAATGGGAGTCATCATCCTTTTGCCATCAGCTCCCAACATTTTCCTCCATGTCTTACTTTTTGAATAGCCTAAATACTTGCTTTATACCTTTATTCTCTTGCTTTGTTCTCTTTTCTTTCATGTAGGTACAAAAACCCCCCAGTAACTCAGTTCCGTTTGACTTGCAGGACTCAAAGCTCAGAGGAACTACAGAAGAACGGCTCTAACCACCCGCAGCGGCCACAAAAAACGAGCCTTTCTTCCATTTCAGGAAACCAGGAGGGAGGATGAAGAGGCAAAGGGTCACGTCCCCCGATTGGACCCTCCATTCATCATGAGTGTCAGGATTGGCTGGCACAGACGTCGAGAGCTGCCCGTCAGTATGGAGAGACCATCTAAAAGGACAGATTTCTATCTCCTTTCATGCGTTACGCTGAGCGAGAGAAAGCGAGAGAGACTAGTCCTAAAGATTGGCTGAGGTTATCCTCAGGAGATTGCTGCCACAGACACAGGCTAGATGCGATCGATACGGCCATTTAAAGAGAGAGTGTCAGTATCCCTGAAGAAAGACGACACATTCAAACACTGACAAATGATGGCAGCCAGTGTGTTTACACACACACAAAGCCAACGCAGTCAGGAAGGGCTTTCGCTAATTACACATAATTGGTTTTTAATTGGGAGATTGTGCTTTGCTTGCTTCACATTTTTAATACTCTCTGGACTTAAAAGTCATTTAGGGATACATACCAACGGCATTATTTACACAATCGTACATAAAACAGCCCAGTCTCACACCGTCATTTTCCTGTGAACCACCAAAATATGATTCAATGGGCATTTTAATCTCAGTTCTGAGGAGGCTTGGAATACAAAAAAAAACCATTAACGGAATTTGGAATATGGAAAATGGAATTTGAATTGGCCACAACACAAATGGAGATTAATTAGACTCACAATTAGAAATGACCAAATTCCAGTAGAGTTAGTAAATGTATTAAATATATTCCTTGTATTTTTGTTTATATGATACAGTGACAAAGATTGGCATAATTTCTACAATTATTTAAGAAAATTAATATGGTTACACAATTGTTACCAAATATGTATGTCATCAATTCTGAATATAAAGTTTCAAAATTTTTAAAATTCCATTTGGAACAACTTATCAAAATTCCAAAAAAATACAAATTCCAATTGGATTTTTCCAAACAAGTCAACAATCAAAACTTACCTTGACCTACTTGTATAAGCTATGTTTCCATCCAACCTATTTTTCTGTGCATTTTGAGATACTGCAGAAAAAGCACCAAGCAGCGTATACATTCTAAAAATGTGCATAAATATGCGCAAAATTAAAATACAGATCCATTTTTATCCAATGAGAAGAAAACACTGGAAACACATTTACCAAATGAATCCCTGGATGTGCAACAGAAAACTCCCGTGACTTTGCCTCAACAGAGAAGGTGATTGGATACCTGGAATAACTAGGGGACCAATCACATTACACAACATCTCAAATGCTGGTTTGGTCATTCAGAAATGTCTGAACCAGTCTGTCATCTAAATGATTTGGTTCAACTCTTCCCCAGAAGAGTTTTAAATTATAGCGTTCCCAAACACCAGAGATCTGAGTGCAAGAAGACATGATAGAGTTTTCTGGATTGGTCCGCATGCTCTGAGGCAGAAGTCAGTTATGAAGGAGGACAAAAGAGCCACAATGGCTTCCCCAGTTCCCCAACTTCCATTTTTAGCAGATATTTTGTGCTGATGAGCCAGTTAGTGACTTTTTGTTCTTCGTTTTTGCAACATTCCACTTTTGTGCAGTTCAGTTCGCAATTTGAATGCTATTTCCAAGATACATGAAGTTCTTTGAACTTCAATCAATTTTTTACATCCATCAAATACCAATTGAATTGGAATTTAAAATACATTCTTAATTAAATTTTAGAATGAAGCACAATCCCCATAACTCAAATAGATTCTGTCTGACATATATTAATCGTAGTGCTCTACACCAATAGACGGAGAGACAGAGCTCTTGAGGATTGGGAAATACTGTACACATGTGTGGAAAAGAACTGTGGTGATAACAAGACTTTCATCTGATTCCTTGTGCAAAAGCTTTGGCAGGTTGCGTCAGACACCCTGACACCGCTGATCCGGATCATGACAGTCAGTTCACTGATAGAATCGACACATCCTTGACCCAGGTTCACTTCATCTCTCCTCCTCTGTTCTGTCTTACTTCCTATCTGCACTCTCACCCCTTTGGAATCACTTTCATTTCAGAAAACCCAGCGCGAGAATGAGGTGCATAATATGTGGTTAATAAATGATGGAACTGCTTTCATTTCTCAACAGTCCTTGAGCGTTTGTTATGTTTTTCAATTGCTTTTGGGTTCACAACCTGGAAGGGGTTTGTCCAAAACTACAAGAGAGGAATATTCAATGGAAATGAAGTGGAATGTGTGTGTAAATGAATGGCACAGCTATTGAACTCTCCTCAAGGTAAAACATTCAATTTATTTTCGCTCACAATAAGCACACCAGCAAAGGGTGTGAGTGTGAGAAGAGAGCGAGAGGGGGGAGATTGAAAGAAAGAGAGAAAGAAAGAAAGAAAGAAAGAGATTATATGTCAGATCTCAGACCACTTACAGGCTAACTAGACAGTTGAAATAGCAGTTTTAACCAAGATAAACAGCTTAAAGAGGCTTTCTTAGTGCAGACAGTTCAGTCTCAGGAAAGCTGACCCCAGTTTCATCACGGTCATGGATCGTCTATGAATATTGCACACCGAATCGACTAGAGCCTCCTCCTACAATCTGATTTACTGGCTTACGCAATGTTTGGGAGGAAGAGAGCACGGGATTACAGGTCGCACGCCGCGAGAACTTCTGAGGAAGAACTAGTCACTGCATTTGACAAAGTTTGCAAGGAAAAGTCTTTGAAATGTTTTTGAGAATCGTTCGATACGTGATCAATATGGTCAGGTTACTTCAGGTTTCTATTGAAAAAAGTGTTTACGAGCTTTTTAATTCATGAAATTTAATTAAAAGTTAATCAAAACAAGATTAATTCAAACAAAGTCCATTAAATAATCCCATGATGCGAATCCCCTCAAAATTATAAATATTCAGTGCCTGACAAAACCATTTAAGATTATATATAGAGCCTTTTCTCCTCAGAATCTATCTATTCATCTATCTATCTATCTATCTATCTATCTATCTATCTATCTATCTATCTATCTATCTATCTATCCATCCATCCATCTGTTCGTCCGTCAGTCCATTTAATCATCCATCTATTTATCTATCCATCCATCCATCAATCCATCAATATATCTCTTCGACCAACAATCTATCTATCTATCTATCTATCTATCTATCTATCTATCTATCTATCCATCCATCCATCCATCCATTCATCCATCAGTCCATCCAATCATCTATCTATCTATCTATCTATCTATCTATCTATCTATCTATCTATCTATCTATCTATCTATCTATCTATCTATCTATCCATTCATCCATCAGTCCATCCAATCATCTATCTATCTATCTATCTATCTATCTATCTATCTATCTATCTATCTATCTATCTATCTATCTATCTATCTATCTATCTATCCATCCATCTATCCATTCAATCATCTATCTATCTATCTATCTATCTATCCATTCAATCATCTATCTATCTATCTATCTATCTATCTATCTATCTATCTATCCATTCATCCATCAGTCCATCCAATCATCTATCTATCTATCTATCCATCCATCTATCCATTCATCTATCCATTCATCCATCAGTCCATTCAATCATCTATCTATCTATCTATCTATCTATCTATCTATCTATCTATCTATCTATCTATCTATCTATCTATCTATCTATCTATCTATCTATCTATCTATCTATCCATTCATCCATCAGTCCATCCAATCATTCATCCATCCATCCATCCATCCATCCAATCATCTATCTATCTATCTATCTATCTATCTATCTATCTATCCATCCATTCATCCATCCATCTATCTATCCATTCATTCGTCCATCCATCCATCCGTTTGTCAGTCCGTCCATCCATCTATCCATCCATCCATCCGTCAACCCATCAAATTATCCATCCATCCACCTATCTATCCATCCGTTTGTCAGTCCATCTGTCCATCCATCCATCCGTCCATCCGTTTGTCAGTCCATCCATCCATCATCCCATCAAATTATCCATCTATCCATCTATCTAATCAAAGCTATTGACTCCCAAAATTTTAAATAGAACGTTTAAACATGAAATACTCTTGACAAATACTATGTAAATACATTCATTCTAACTCAAAATGCAGTTTTCTATCTCAGTTCAGAATCAGGAAGTGTATTGGAATGTACAAGGCATTGTCGATTCAAGTCATACTTGCATTGTGATTGGAAACTTTACATGTCAGACTCTCCTCCTGCGTAAAATGCTGGTCCTTTGAAAGAATAAGCGGCACTATAGACCACATCTTCCATTATGGAGTCGCTCATGTGCATCTGAAATCCAACTGACATGTGCCATGGTTCAGTTCATGTTTTTTAGTCTGAATGAATCTGAACCAAGCATTTGGAAAACATCTTAAACAGTTGGATGTGAGCATCTGTCCCTCTGAGGCATGATCGCCAGAGCGAAGGAAGCTGAAATGGTAATGGAAGATCTGTTAGCAATTAATCAGCAAGGGCTCCTGAAGACATGCCAGCCTCTTTGACATTGCAAACAAAGTTAAAGTCTAGAACAACATTGCAGTTTCTAATTCAAAACATCTGAAATACAGGACAAATAACTTAATCTTGCTGATAACACTACTCTGCCATTCTTGAAGGGCCATTAAATTGCTAAGTGTTGACTTACCAAAATCTACTCCACAATTTTTAATAGTAAAAAGTAGTTTTCATTGATTTCTGAGAATGGTTTACTCTTGCTTACAACAAAACTGACCACTGTCTAAGAGCCAGATATACTATTCTTGGTTGGTCATTATGGAAATGATCAGGCTGCATCTGTGCAACTTTCCACTCCTTTCTGTGCTTTTGATTCCTCTCTCATGCAAATTCAAATCAGCGTCTGGTCTAAGACATGCTTTTTTCTGTGGTAAAGGGTGAAAATACCAGTAAATTGACCAGTGCAAGCCTTCGTAAATCACCTTGCATTTTAAAATCTCTCCACCCATAAATGTTGCGAGTGAAAAGTAAACTCCAGCATAAACATTCAATGCCAATTTGTCACAGCGTGTTTTTAATAAATTCTGACAGTCGATGACCAATCAGAAGCAAGCCTTTCAGAGATCAGTGTAATGAATTATTTTAAAAACTAGCAACTTTAATCCTACGAAATTTGAAGTTTTGTTGCACTACAAAAATAAAGAAATACACAAATACATTTTTACTGTGTATTTTTGTCTTTTCCATTGCAAATATCTAAACATTCTTAAAACTTGATAAGCAAAAGGACATAAAATATTGAGTCTTGCTTTCTGAAAAATACATTTAAAATAAGTCAGTTATGCTTAAAACAAGAAAAAATATGTCAATGTGGTGAGAAAAATTATCTTATTTGTTTAATTTTACTTATTTAATTGTATTTAAGTTTGGACGATATTTGTTCTTATTTTAAGCATGATGAAACTTAATTTTGATATTTGTTTCAGTAAAAAATACTTCATATCCTAACCCTCTGGTGCTATTCATATGGCGGTCAAAAATGACCAAATGTTTTATCATTTTTAGGGGATTTATGGTACTAAATTATTTATGCAGTAGTTATAATCCATTTCCAATCTATTTTTATCAAACTATTTTTTCAGGACCATTTAAACATTGTTTGTGTCTGTATGTGTGTGTGTGTGTATATGTGTGTCTGTATATGTATGTGTCTGTATGTGTGTGTCTGTATGTGTGTGTCTGTATATATATGTGTCTGTATGTGTGTGTCTGTATATATATGTGTCTGTATGTGTGTGTCTGTATATATATGTGTCTGTATGTGTGTGTCTGTATGTGTGTGTCTGTGTGTGTGTGTCTGTGTGTGTGTGTGTGTGTGTGTATATGTGTGTCTGTATATGTATGTGTCTGTATATGTATGTGTCTGTATATGTATGTGTCTGTATGTGTGTGTCTGTATATATATGTGTCTGTATGTATGTGTCTGTATGTGTGTGTCTGTATATATATGTGTCTGTATGTGTGTGTCTGTATATATATGTGTCTGTATGTGTGTGTCTGTATATATATGTGTCTGTATGTGTGTGTCTGTATGTGTGTGTCTGTGTGTGTGTGTCTGTGTGTGTGTGTGTGTGTGTGTGTGTACATGTGCCAAAATCTTTTCCAAAAAACAAAACAGAAAAATGTCTTTACAATGTTTAGATATTTGTACTGAAACATAAAACAAAAATACAGAGATATAAAATCTTTTTCTTTTTCTCTCAGCATTGCTACCGCCCAACGACTCTCCAAGCTGATGAAACTTTCTTTGCCTGCATCATCTGACAGGCCAGACATTCACTTTTCTCAGACATCAACTTTCCTCAGATCCTCCAAGACTCTTCCTCCAGTTGAGAACTAAACACCCTTAGCGCAGCACTACTGCCTTTCTCCGTCTGTCTATTACCTCCAATTTGGAGGAACACGCCTCATGCACAGCCTAGCTGAACTGATTTCGTCCTCTCCTGTCTTTTACACTTAGAGCATAATTGCTCTGCTCATGGGCTCCTGACTGAATTCAACCTTCAGTTAGCATAGCTGTCTGGCCAACAACACCGCAACCCGCCTCTCATTAATATAAACTCCATGAAGAGGGGTACGACCAGGCTAAAACCCACTACACAATTTCCAGTGGTCCGCAGGCAAGGAAAAAACAACTTAATGAGTCTTAGCCGAGCGCCCAGCAGGACCATTTATAACGGTTAGACTAGACTTTGCCTTCTGTTGTTAGTGATCGTGTTCTCTCTAATTTACAGTTTATGAGGAGAGGTCATTCATCTACCTTTATGTCTCGGCAAATATGAATCATCCCACCGTCTGAGGGTTTGTCTCCTGTGTGGGCCGATGTGCGCGACGCCGCATTAAGCTCTGCATTAGTTCTTTGGACGAATTGGCCATTCTAGCAGAGTTTGTTTTCTTTGCAAAGAGGCTTTTTTCTTTAAGTGCTTGTGTGCGGAACGGTGTTTAATGTTAAGTTACCAGTAAAAATGAATTATAATATCCAATAAGACTTTGTGAAACAAACTTTTTTGCTGTTTGACATTCTTGAGCGCGAAAGCAAAGAATTACAAAAGTTACGTCCTCTGGTTTTTCATCAGATCGGATGGTTTGATTAAATTAATCAGTTTCAAAGAAACGGAGACAAACTCAAAACAGAACTTTCCCTGATGGAAAGACTAGGTAAATCTGTTTTTGTGGAAAATTGGAGTTGGTTTTTTGCTGGTAAATCTGTGAACTTACAGTCTTGGTTTGTCAGGTTGGAATCAACTTGGTCTTAAGATCTTCTCCCTGAAATGAAACTGGGAAGCAATGGTGGACAGAAACAAATTGGTTTTACTCCACTACTGTTGGCCAAGTATAATTTTCAAGTATCTGTAAGCTTACTCCAATTATCAATCCCAGAACAAACATTCTATCCATGTTGGTTAACCTGGAAATGTTTCTTTATGTAAACGGGACGTTCTCTTTAGGTTAGGGCAGTGCTTCTCAATTCTTTTCTGTCACGCCCCCCCTAGGAAGAAGTAAATATTTCGCGCCCCCCTCCCCCCATTTTGGAACTTTCGCTTTATTGTTTCCATGGCGACGCGTCATGCTTGTTACGTGACATATTGCAGTCACAAAAACAGATGTATCACATTCATTTAGTTTTTTCTTTTTTGTTCAATTTTTTGCTCCGTTATCAACTACCTGATATTGATATTCTCAGATATGTGGAAGTGAATGTGTTTTGTCGCTTAATTTTTTATAATGAGTTTATTGATCTGTGATGAGCAACGGGCGCCGCTGTGTTTGTTTGCGCCGCAGTTCAGCGCGTCTTTTTCTGGATCTGTGCCAGATATCGCGTGAAAACACGTGGGAATTTAGAGGTTGATCACGTGACACATAAACACCGCCGTGATCGTACACGTCAAAGGGTGAAGGGTTTGTTTTCTGAACTTCATATCTGCTGCTCTTGTTCAGTGCAAGAAAACTACTCCCTGGCAACAAAAAAAAAACATGTTCCCCAGGGTCACGCGCGCCCCCCCCTGGTATCGCTCCGCCCCACTATTTGAGAACCACTGGGTTAGGGGAACATTCTGTGTTTACTGGGACTTTACTGGAGTATTTGTATTTTTAGAAACATTCACTCTTACTTCACTAGATTCCACAGGTTCATATCATACTTTTTTTACAGATGCTCCGAGATGCAATAGCAGAACGATTAATTCACAAAATGGACTGTTTTTGAATCAACAACTCACGGATTCAATGACATGTTCAGAGCGGGTCTCCAGTTTACCAAATTCACAAGTCTGACTCCAAATAAGCCAAGAACTAGGAGATAAATAGTGTGAAAGATAAGTTACAAATTATGCATTTTAGGATTGATTATTGCAGATGAAAATCGTATTTAGGTTGTAAATTGCAGTTGTTTGTGAACCAAACCTGCTGTAAAAGCATGAGCTGTAATGCTTGAAAGCTGTTCAAATCACAATCTCGAGCCCTACGTGACGTCTGCTTTAGTGAATGTGAACACACACACTACCTACAGGCCCGGTTTCACAGATGAGGCTTAGATTGAGCCAGGATTATGCCTTAGTTCATAGGACACATAAGTAGCTTTTATAAATGTTCATTAGAGAAAAAACTTCACTGGTGTGCATTTTGAAACAAAACAATGGCAGTGACATATTTTGAGGTATTTTGTGAGTTGCTTTCAGTTAAATCTGGGACTAGACTTAAGCCTTTCTGTGTAACCAGACAATTATGGATCTGGAATCACTAATCTTCCATATCTGACTAATGTTGGCTTCTTGACAATTCATGTTTCATAATGATGTTGGACTCAGAAATTCCCTCTAACCCAGGTATTTTGTGTAGAAGGATTATATGAAATATATAACATAAAATTAATGCAAAAGTATAAAATCAACATTCAATGATCAGTCCTTTTTACTTTCAATACCCAAGTACATTAAAAATCAAGTACTTTTGGATTTTTACTTAAGTAAAATTGGAAAGGATTACTTATAACTCTTAATAGAGTAGCAGTCTTGTCTCGTTGTTCACATCCGGGTCCCTTTTATGTATCTTCCAGGTCCTTCACGTTTCTGTCCGTGTTTAATCACTACCTAAGTCTCGTCAGCTGTTTCCCGTCCCGTGTTTGTTAAATACCCTCTCATATTCTCTAGTCTTTGTTGATCGTTGAATCTGTTGGAAATTGTTTCTCTGTGTGTGTGGATGCCGTTCTGTGTTCCTTCCGTGTCTCTTCGAGTTCTGCACATGAGTGCCGCTTTTGTTTTACATTTAAAGTCTTTTGTTTTTACGTTTTGTAAACAAAGCAGATAAATTAGTTGATGTGTCATACAGTAAAAGTAAGAGTTATAAAATGAATGTGGAGAGTAGCTCAGATCAAGAGAAACATTTGAGTTCAATTTGAGATTTCTGAAAAACATGTTGACATCCAAAACTGGATAATTTGTTTAAATGATCCAGTTAAAAAGACAAATCATTGATTAAGGAAACATCCCTCAAAAACGCTCACAAAACAGAACTTCATACAGGTTCAGTCTGGTTTTGGCAACATGGGAGATGGTTTGCTGCTGGTCTTTACAGGATGTCTGCCAGGTGGAGATCGACTTTGTCTCTCTCAATTCATGAGCAACCAACCAGGACAGCGAGAAATTTATTTTCTCATTTCTTTCCAGCTTCACTTCTTTCTTTCAGTCTCCCTGAGTGTCTCTTCAACATCATTATCTGGTTTTGGCATCTCTTTTCTCTCTCTCTCTCTCTCTCTCTCCTCATCCATCTCTCGCACTAAGAGAGAAGTCAGAGTTGTGATGTGTGCCGTCTGGATCGATATGGAATCGATGCTGTCAGATCTTTTGTGTGGGAACAGTGACTGCTGGTTGTCCACAGCTGTGACACACAGTCTTATCAGAAACGCCATGCAGACACATTTCACACACTTATGAATATTAGAGTATGGCACAAAGCATTAGAAACTCATTGCAAGATTTTCTGAATGGAAAAAATTTGAACTTACCCTGATGGAAAAGTCAGGTCATTTTGGGTGGTTGCAACTTTGTTAAATGGTTAAATGTGATTTTACAGGCTGTTGAAATCAACTTTTTCTCCGGTGTTTCTCCAAAAAACCTTCAAAATAAATAAGACCCAATTGACTCAGCAATTGTCACGTATTATACAGAGCTTTCAAATGAATATGGAGGGGAGCTCAGATAATTTGGTTTGGAAGAACTTGAGAAGTGTATTGAAATCTATATCAGTTTATTAAAGAAATAAAACCGTATTTGTGATTTTCCTTTTTCATACGCACAACTTGGACTAGCTAATGGCTATTAGGATATGTTCACACTTGTAGTTCAGTTTGCTTGGTTTGCTTGTGTCGGACCAAGAGTTCAATGTCACTTCTTTACACATTTTATAATGTTCATAATTCGGTTTATAATGTTTATAATTACAAGTTCTCAGCTGGTCAAATTGTTTTGGATGTTTGGTAAGTTCCGTCTGGAAATATACGTAAGAAAAGTCGACCATTCAGGTTGTGAACGTATCCCTACGCCTTTAGGATCAGTTTAGGTTCGGCTTGTACTCCTCAGTTTTAAGTTGCTTTGGATAAAAGTGTCTGCTTAATAACTAAATGTAACTGTAAAATGTTGTTTGTTCATCTCACGTCTTCCGGTTCGAGTTCTTTTGTCACTTGTAACTGTATGTTGTTAACAACAAGTGATTTCTCCCATCATACAGCTAAAGTTTAAAGCATTTCCAACTCTTCATCACTATGGAAAAGAACCATCACGACCAGGGGCGTCACTAGGCCCTTTTTAGGGGGGCTTCAGCCCCCCTAAACTTCTGCCCAGCCCCCCTAAAAAATATATTTGATTAATAAATTTTTGATCGCTTCAGTCCCCTTTAAAAAAACTCATTTGAAACGGCGGCAAGCTGCGTCAAGTTTCGGCTCCTCCCCTTATCTGAGTCTGCTTGGTTTTAGCGCATTTTTCAATCTGCAGGGGCGCCGAGCAGAGTGAACATCAAGGTGTGTGTCGTGTGTGCGTGCATTTATTGATAGATTGCTAATGCTATGATATTACACCTGCATCGGTGCAGTTCTTTGTCATAAATGCATTGCAGTTTACATAATGTAATCATGGAATAGTGCAGGGGTGGCCAAATATAAATATCATTTCCTTCATACTTCTCTAAACGGAATATGATAAAATAACAGAGGTTACGATAGTAACCGGAGACGTTTTCCAACCGATCACTACATTACCAAACCGTTGCTTACTTTTTATACTTCCGGTCACCGTCAATGAGATGATATACCGTTTTTTCCCGCATATATAATTCACAGACGCATTCTCTCCGTATGCTCATATAGCTCGCGGGTGTCATAAGTAAAATGTATAAAGTTTTTATTTATAAACATATAAAATGTGTGATATATGTGCGAGACCTTTCTAATGTCAAAACCCCATCAACAAATGCGAAATCAACTTTTTATGCGGCTCTCCGCAGTCATGAGCTTTATTTTGTGGCTCATGCTGAATAGGTTGGCCACCCCTGGAATAGTGGATTGCAGTAAGGTTAGTAGTAGCATACCACCCTACCCTAATAGTCAAATAATATTTTTTTAATCATACCCTTATTGGGGGCTGAGCCCCCCTAAAATCAAAATCCTAGAATCGCCCCTGATCACGACAGAAATTCAAAAAATTAAAAATAGTAAGAAATAAGCCACAATGTGTGACCAGAAAGAGTTCAAAACGCACACTTGTTTGTAAGGACGTTTGGGAATTATGAATCATTTCTCTACCCAATACAGTTGTCATGTCACCTAACAAAAGAACGAAAGGAACCCAAAGACCCTCTCGGGAGGTGAACTAATCATTTCTCTTTCTGGTACAGACAGCTTAGTCACAGAACGAACAAACGACTCAGACCCAAACCCGAAGACTCGAAAGATGAACAAATCATTTCTGTTCCCGGTAGAGAAACCAATAGAATATTGCAAATGCACGGTCAACACAAAATTAAACACAAACTGTGTCTTCTGCTAAATATTTTTCGAAATGAGAGCACAAGGTGAGAAGTGGACATCATATTTCCTTTATAGAGAACGTTAAGGGCAATTCACTCAAACATGCTGTTTATTTGATCTATTGTATCAGGTATGATTTTCTGTTTATACTATAACTTTTCTCTACTTTGACCCTTTTGCATGGGCAGAGAAGGGCAGTTCACTCAAAGACGCTGCTTATCTGTTCTCTTGTAACAGACAGGAATAAAACATCGCGTTAAACTGCTGCCCTGTGTCTAACTCTAATATCTGATCTGTCTAATCTACACAATGCAGAATAAAGAGGTCCATAACTGGTGTAGTGGGCCAGGCATCACGCTTGGCATCGCAAGCCAGTGGTACAGCTGTGCGCTTGATTCCCTGGCACATAAGGTCTATAGTATTGCGGCATTAGCCTCAACACTCGGCTTCCTCGTCAATGCAATGTAGATGATAAGCAGCTCTACTTATTCCAGATTGACAAACCCCACCATCTCAGCTTATACCTCATCTTCAGGTTTTAATCACCTTGCTTTAGAAAGCATCTGCCAATATAGAGCAAAACAGCTCAACCAGGTTTGGATCACAGCCCATGTAAATCTAGCATCTGGAGTTTGAACTTTCCAACAGAAAAACTAACATTTAAACCCCATAAACCTGCATGCTTTTAAAGGAGAGTGAAACATCTAGAAGGCTCAATCAGAGAGTACAGGGACATAATGCTAAACTGTAGAGGGCTGGAAAGAGAGATGGAGAGAGAGAGGGAATAAGTGGATCAGGGTATTCCTGTCCGGGGCGGCAGCGCTTTAGCAGCAGGGCTAATTTTGGGGAGCTGAAGTTCTTCTCTCGCGTCTGTTGGACAGACCTGATTAATGCTGCTTTTCATCATTAAAGCGACCGACAGATCCAGGACAGACACACTCAGCTCTATTTCCCTTTCTACTCCACTCTACTTCTTCTGTGCTGTCTTTAATTAGTAGTGTCTGCGAAAAAGTGCAGAACTATTACATTGGAAAAAACACTTACTTTAAGATTGAACCTTTTGCTCATCTGTTTACATGACAAAGAAAGTGTCCATTTTCACCTGGAGTATAAAAACTAAAAAACCTAAAAAATAAAAATACAGTAGAACCCGGTTACGTCGACGGCCTCGGGGGTTGCAATAAAACTTTGAAATAACCGAAGATCAAGATAACCAAAAGCCAATATGGCGATTTGTTTGATGAAGCGATCGGCATGCTATAAAAATATACATACACAATATATGTTTGCTAACAACAAAAGGCATATGTGCACCAACTAACAGCAGATATTGTAACGGCTACTTTATGTTTATGTTGGGAATATACTTTTAAGACGGCGTATCAGCCATTACAAGATTTACCAGTAAACGATAAAAAAAAACCTTCGATTCTCGTTACAAACCTTTAATTATATTCTCCAACATTGCAAACACAATTTCGCTCACAGCGTAAACACAGTCACACACACACAAACACATTCGCTCATAACGCAGTCATTTTGCTCGGACACAGTTCTGAAAGTATTGCACACGCGGTTACTATGGTTTCTTTAAAGTCTAAAATGCTTTGTTGTTTTTTGCCGTTAACGATCTGCTTGAAAACAAATGCTTCTATCAGTAACGACGTCTTTGTCGATGTCAATGTAATCTGGGAATTCCTGGACAGTGATGCGAACTCCTGTGCCTCTTCAATATAGCATCTGTAAAGCTTGATTTTTGCGCGAGTTCTGCAGCTGCACGGCACTGACCGCAAGAGTGAGTGAAGCGTCATTGGAGTGAGTGACCATATGGACTGATGCACATGCAACGCGAACTCGGTACGGTCATTAGTCACGGGGATCGAGATAACTGATGTTAAGTGGCGACTTTATCCCTCTTTTGTGCTTGAGATATTAGTGTTCGGCGACATAAAAGAATTGACATATACGATAAGAAAATGCTAAGAAAAATAGGGTGTTTATTGGTTCCACTTCAAAAATGTCGATAAAACTGGTTGGCGAGTTAACCGAGGTAGAAATAAGTGGGTTCTGTACTACAATGCACATTAAAAGAGGGAACTGAGCCATAAAAACAGTCTAAGGGCAAGTTCACATAGACAGTTTTTGCTGTTAAATGT
The DNA here is from genome assembly GCA_037043235.1 of Rhodeus uyekii. NCBI lineage: Eukaryota > Metazoa > Chordata > Actinopteri > Cypriniformes > Acheilognathidae > Rhodeus > Rhodeus uyekii. The sequence continues at coordinate 2,375,262 of JAWRVZ010000067.1, forward strand.
CCCTCTGTCGCAGGTTCAAGCGGCAGTGGCGCTGAAAGCTGTGGTGGAGAGTAGGCGTGTGTCGCAAACCCCTCTACACCCCCTTTATGGCGTTAATTCCGTGCTAAAAGGGAACGAGCGCAAAACTCATGTTTGCGCGCGCGTAAATTACATCCGCGAGCGGAAAACAGAGCTACACGTAAATACGGGTACCCGCGAGCTCATTTTAATCACTCGCGCGCGCGTCACAACATCTAATCTGTGCGCGCGCGAACATTCACCTGCTCTCAACTGCTGTTTTTGCTCGCGCAAGCACTTTTATTTTTATAACAGTCGTGGGGCGGGGCTTGCTCTTGTAATAGTAACATCAAACGTCATTGGTTAGTTCCCTTTTTTCCAGAGGTCAGTTGTGATTGGACGCCTGTGATTGTCAATCTAGAGCTGAGGCAAACATATGATTCAGTCACATTGCATATTATGGTTTTTCTGTTGATTAAATTGTATTAATATTGTTTTGTTGTAATTTCACGTGTCCCAGTCGAGTGATTTAAGACCAAACTATACTTTATACAGGTTTTCTAGGATTTCTTATAAGTAAATGCACAGGTACGACCTTCAACCCGGCCCCTCTGTCAATTTTAAGAAACCAATGTGGCCCGTGAGACAAATAGTTTGCTCACCCCTGCTCTAGTGCATGGTTGGAAAAACAATGGAAAAGTAGGTTCTGTGTGAATGGCTCCAAACCTTATTCTCTTTGTGATTTGGAACCATTTACACAGAACCCGTTTTTCTATTCCACTGTGCTACTTTTCCATTGATTTTCAAACATGCACTAAACAGACATCTTTAACCCCTCCTGTCTTCTCCCAGTCAGAAACTGCATAGCAACATCCTGGAAATATATCACGTGCATGATTTATGATTGTTAACCTATGCTATCGCATATTCAGCCTGCCCTTATATGGCACATTAGCGCAAACAAAACCTCCTGTTAATGTTGTTGAATTAACCCGTAGCCCCTAATTAACAGCCCACTTTCTCCCTCTCTCGCTTCATGTGCATAATATCCTCTAACGATTATTCTGCTCCGGCACTGGGTTCAGTAATCTCTGAATGGAAATTACATGCTTTCAAGAATCTAATGATAATGAATTCGCATTTCACAAGCTATTAGCACAGTTTGCAAAGTCAAGCATCACTATTACTGTTGCTTATACTTGGGGTTAGTGATTTGAACAAACCTGGAAGAGTAAAAATTAAACTTCAATACACACTGTGACCACGGCTTGACATTAACTCCGTCACTCCTACTAGCCACTTTGGCAGGTTGAATTTGAGAATACATTTCCGATTGAAATCTTTTAAAAAGGATCTGAAGTAATAGACTAAGTGTAATGTTGGATTGTCCAAAGCATTGCTTTTTCGATATACATTGATACTGAAATATCTGAAACACTTCAATACTCATTTCCCGTGGAATAGAAATACAATACCAGCTTCTCTTTCATCTTTCCAACAGCGAGTTACACACAATACCTCCTTTCATTTTCTCTGGATGAAAATTGTTGCTTTTATAGGGCTTGCATTTCAGCTTGGGATTGCACATATTTCACATAATTGTATTAATATCTTCATATTTTCTGTTCACACACAAAGTGCAGCACATTAAGTCACCTCTCAGAACTAAATTAAGTTTGTTTTGCATTTAAACAATCGAACACACACAAAATAAAACCGGTCTTTGTGAGTATTCACATAAGCACAGTCAGTTCTGTTTTAAATTAACACGAACAGTTCAGAAAGTAAACGCATGTGCAACAGAATAATGGATCCGTGCATCAGTTCTTAAAGTGACAGCAGCCTAATAAACCTGATGCCAAACCATGAAATAATATAACAAATATCTATGGCAGTTCCTCCATGGTATTGATGTCAAAATTGTGGCTAGTGAAAATGCTGAGAGGTTGGTGACTTTGAAAAATCACAGTGGCTGGTCAACAAAAACGTTAATGTTAAGCCCTTCCGGCAACATCTGTGCTTCACAGATTATGTGGAGAACAGTATCATGCTCATGGATGTTTATGATGTTGTCTGGTGAACAATAAAAAGTTTTGGGCCTGACTGCACCAAACATCCAATCCGAACAGCTTAGCAATGAGTGATACAGTTAATGACTAAAGCTGCTTATATGAGCATTAATAACAATCATTATGTCTGTCTGGACACACAACAAACAGCAGCCGGAGAGCGACAGTGACACACAGACGGGAACATCCTGACCATCTGCTGCTTGAGTTATGAACTGCTTTCTAAAGAAACTTTCCAAGCGTCGAGTGAAACCGTGACCCCTTAAACCAAAAACATTTTTCACTCTCACTAAACTTTTATATTTAAGCCTGTCCTTTTTTCGACTAATGTAATTGGCAACTGCATGTATCTCTTGCAAACTTGAGGAAAACCCTTACAGCGACAATGACGTGCAATGACGTGTCTGCCGAGTCTAAGCACAATTTGCTCAATCAAAAACGTATCTAGAGGTTTCTAATCAATCATGCATGAACAACAATTAAACATGAGTATAAATCTGTGATTACTGGAAGAGATTGATTCAGCTTTAAGTGGAAATATAATTATTGTGGTCTAAAAATTGCAAAATCTGTGTGTTTGTTGTGTGTTTTTAGGATATTTTGTATAAGGAGCTGTAAAAGACTTTATAATACATGCTTTCACAGGAATAATCTGTAATAAATGGCCAATTTTGATAGGATTGAAATCATAGTAAAGCTGGGCGTTTATTACATTGCTCAAATTTACATAGCCGTATTCTGTGTGAACATGGTCATGATCTATGGGAATCTATGAGATAAAAGTATTAATCTGGTTGTGTATCTTAAAAACATTCATTTTATTAGTAAAATTATGAGTATTTATGAGCTTATGTTAACTGTGTAATCCAAATTCTCAAAATACACACATTTTTACATCGAGATATTTCTTGATTGCGCATTGCTACCAAATAAGAACTAGAAGTATTTTCAGTCTCGTTTCCAAGTTTCCCAGCAGAAGTCGTGTGTAAACAAGTCGTAAATCATCTCTGCCTTTGGCCACGATCTTTCTCAAATGATTCCAAGCTATTTACTTAGTTGTCAGTGAAGCGACTTTATTTCTCGTCTACATTTCTGGCTTCTCTTATGTTTTTGAGAGAGCACCCTGGGGAAAGATGCTGCTTTGCCGTGCAGTGCAGTGATCCTCAGACCCCACAGCTCACCCAATCGCCACACTGCATTTATTCATGACTTTTATTTAAAGTTGTTTTGCTTCGGGTTTGGCACTTCTAAGGTCTCCCAGTGAAGAGCTCTCAGCCCATCTTGCACAGCTAGAAACACAAATGTATGAATGCATTTGTATTTTTTTTTCATTTATAATTGTTTGTATTTATCTATTTATTTATCTATTATTTTATTTATATCTGTTGATTTATGAGCATTTATTAATGTATATTTATTTATGTTTAGCTATTAATTTGTATTTATTATATTTATTTACATTCATCTATATTTTTTTATTAGTTTTGTTTGTGTATAATAATTTGTATTTGAATCTATTTAAATCCATCTATTTATTTGTAATTATTTATTTTTTTGTATATTTTTATGTATTATTTATTTTTTTATCATTATTTAACTGAATTTACTTATTCTTTTTTATTTATTTATGTATAGTGTATATCTATTCATTTAAATGTATCTATGCATTTTCTTATTTGTTTTATTTATAATAATTTTTATTTGAATCTATTTAAATCCATCTATTTATATATATATATATTTTTTTTTTTTTTTTTTTTTTTTTTTTTTAGGTGCGTTTTATTTATTTATCCAGGCTTTTTTATTTGTTTGGTTTATTTATAACAATTTATATTGCTCTATTTAAATCCATCCATATTTATTTATTTTTAATTTTGTATTTATTTGTAAATGTTTATTTATTATTAATTTATTTATAATTATTTCATTTAATTGTTTTATTCTTGCTTTTTTATTTATTCATTAATAGTACATATCTATTCATTTATTAAATCTATTTATTCACATTTATTTTTCAATTTATTAGTTTATTAATATATTTATTTAGAAATATGATCATTTATTTTGCTATATTTGAAGTATTTGCAACTAAAATGATTACCCTTACCACCCCAATTATTATTAGAATTATTATGATTTGATTTTAGATGTGTTTTATAGAATGTTTTAGGATATTGCACCACAACATCACCTAACTGCAACCAGACTGCAATGCTGTGAAAAGATTTTCTATGAAGACTCCCAGTCACTTCTCCTGAATAGCCCTCCTCCTCCTCCTCCTCCACATACTGTAAATCCCTACCCATAAACCTTTGCACTCATTCATGTGGCCCAGCTTTACTCATTATTGTGCTAATTAACTAAAGTCAGTCCGAGCCACGTCTTGGCAAGCATTTGAATAGCGCCTACAAAAATCCATCTTCACAGACTCGTCTATCATAATGGATGGGTGGCATGTTAGTTTGATTGTATGTGCATACGGCAGCGTCGCTGTGGATAAATGCAGCTCAAACGCAGCTCATTGAAATGCACAGGAGCAAAGGCCAACGGTTAAAATTTAACAAGATATATGCAGCAGCACACAGCAGAGAAAATGAGAAAATGAGCTCGCTGATAGAATTACGTCCTCGCCTTTAATTTCTTCAGCGGCCCTAGAGAACAGAGACACAGCGAGACGGGTGAACCTTAATTTGATGCCAATCAGATATGAAAAAGAGAATATTTTACATGCAACTCATTAAATTATTTCTACTCGCCGCTCTATTCTACATCTGATATTCATCTGTTGTTCAAAGTGTGTTGCATTCAGCCTTTATTTGATGAACTTTCAGACTGCTGTCTTGTCTCCGACAGACATTTGTCTTTATTGTCTTAGAGACTTAATAAGATTTAGCAAGATATGTTTTGGTAAATGTAGCCTGTGGTTTTAACTAGCACTAACAACCCACGATCTGAAGTGAACAGCAAGAGGAATTCAACTTCATGCTTTCAGATCAATCATGTCACCTTTCGTCTGACAGCATCCTGTAATTTTATTGATGAGATTCTCACCGCGAACCGAGCTTCTGAAAACACAGAAACTCACCCAAGTCAAACTAGCTGCTGTAGACCTTCACTCCTGCGGTGATGTGACTCTGTAGGAACTAATTTAACATTCATTTATTTTCCAGCGCAAGCAGATGCATGATGTGAAGACCCAAGAGTTCTTCAGGCCCTTTCACCTTGTTTTTGTATGTTTTCATTTTGCTCTTTTCGGTTTGCTTTTGTATTTTCTTTCATTTTCACTTGCACTTTTCTTCTATTTTGTAACCTAGGAAAAAATGTTTTCCCTTTAGTTGCTTTTTCATGTATTCAAATGGAAGAAGCTTTAAATATTATATGATATTTAGAATACACTTTACAGGGTATTTAAGGTTTAATTTGTTAACAATTGCAGTATTAGTTGCTCTTTTAGAAGAAAAGGTTCTATGTGGAACCTTAAAGGGTTCTGTCAGGTGCATCATAGGGGTTCTGATCATTTCATGGATTTAGTATTTATTACATAATATAGTTTTAGTTAATTTTTTATTTTATTTGCATATACAATTATTGGAAATAAGCCGCTCTTAAACACTTTTACTAGTATGTTGAAATAACCTGTTACACATGAAATTACCATGTAATCATTTAAGTCATTTCTTCGTATATATAACCGTTTTCGCATTTTCTTTAAAAATGAGTCAGGTTCTATACAGAACTCCATTGAACCTTTTATCCAAGAGTGTAACATAAACTAAGAATGAACAATACGTCTACAGCATTCATTAATCTTAGTCGATCATAATTGTAATTCCATTTACTTAATTTTTTTTTCAATCAAATGGGTAATCTTTTGTTAATTATCTGTGAACTAAATTAAGCAAACAATTAACTTTTGTTTATTAAAGATTAAATATAGCTGTCATCAGTGATTATCATGGTCAAGCACACTAACTGCAGAAATTAGTAATAAAAGACATTTTCTAAACGGTTGGAAATGCATAACACGATGAATTGCTTATTTTGACCAATAGGTGGTGCTGTTCAGAAACTGATGGTGTTTGGTCAGTGTGGGGTGACAATTATTGAAGTCATTAAGGCAAAGTGTTCCAGAGATACAGTAGCCTTTTTCAACTTTTTGAGTCAAATTTGGTGAAAATCAGACAAGCGGTATAGGAGCAGTTCGAAAAAGTAGCTTTTTCAGAAAAACGCTATGCCAAATTTGGTATCTATGCTCTCGCCATGACCCAAGGAATCGACTAAGACCAGCTTTATTACAATAGGCAAAATTAATCAAAACCTATTAGTGTTTTTTCTTTCATTTCCTTATAATTTGACCACAAGATGGTGCCATCACAAAACGTTTCGAGTACTTCAATACATGTTGCCAATTGCACTTACAGAGTTTCGCAACGATATGCTAATCCAGTCGTAACATATCGCATGATACGACAAGATTCAAAACGGCCAACGCTCAAAATGGTTTGACTTGGCGTGCTGCACTGAATCTAAAGGGACCGTTGATTTTTTTGACCAAACTGTTCAGAAGTTATAAGCTACAAATCCTTTTTTCATTTCTCCTGACCTCTAGGTGGCACTGTGCTGAAACTGTTTAGGTATCGTCAGGTCATGGCTGTCATAAGTTTGGTCTGAATGCTAAAGCAATGTGACTATAAATTCTAACGTTTATTTTAGTGTGCTCTTCGTCGAAAATGCGTGTTCGTGTAATTCAAGAAGAGTTGGCTTTATTGGGATCTTCAGTGCTCGGCCCCTAATGAATTCTTGAAAAATATGTTGTTTATTGTTAGTCATGTTTGCAAATGCATTAACTAATGTGATCAAATTGTAAAGCGTTACCAATATTTTTAATGTAATGTTTAGGTGCCGGTAAATTATAAATGAGCTCTGAGATCGACCGTGAGCAACACGCTGTATATTACTCTTTATTTTTTTTCCCCATGCAAACAAACTTTTGCATAACCTTCAAATTCAATTCTATAAACTTTCTCAGAACTCATCTTTATTTCCAGATATAAACCAGTGCACACTGACTCATGTAAATTGCACAAAGGCAGCTGGATATCAGGCTGGAGTTGCGATTATCTGAAGGCTCTTGTCACAGTATGCGTCAGATGGTCTGTGGGATTTAATACCTGTAGTTCTCTCGTCACTCGAGGCAACTTTTGCCACATCTCGGTTTAAAACTTCTATTCCTCGACCTACATCCATTCTAATAATCTGTGGATGAGATTTCAAAACAAGGGTCAGGCAAGGTCATCAAAGCACATAATTAAATTTCCAAAAGGTCACTTCCTCCTCTGGGTTTGAACTATATGAATCCTCCCGATATGAAGTTCAGAAGCTGCGCGGTGAGTTTAAAGGCCAGAGATTTCTCGGGCAGAGATTTCCCGTCGGAGGGGAAAGGTCGCACTCTTTCCGGCTATGTGGACATTTGTGACATTAATACCATGCAGTCATTATTGGCTGAATTAATTATTTCTGAATACAGTTTGTGAACTGCCTGATGTGTATCTAAATTCATTGCATGAATAGAAGAGGTTTGACTTTGCTTAACTTTACTAGACGGCTCAAGTATAGTAGTGGACAAAAAAGGGGACGTCCAGTCTAGGAAAACTGACATCTTCACCCTTTATTTGAATATTAAAAAATGTGTTAAAGATTTTGTAGTCATATCGCAAGCTTGTGCCTGGAGTCAATTGTTTTACAGTAGAACCCCGACTTACGAAACGCTCTACGTACGAAAAGTTTGACGTGCAATAAAAGATTTCGGGTTTTTTTTCGCCCGAATAACAACAAAATGATCGAGATAAGAAAAACGAAAAACACATCGTCCCGCTCGCCCATTGGCTGCAGGATCCTGCTCTCCTATTGGTCAGCATCGCTCCCATCAGCCTCTGCGTAGCGGCGTTAGCACTGTGCTACGCTAACGCTAAAGTTCGTCCGCGCTTTCGCATACAAGTTTTGTTTTCATCGTGCTGCATCGCCATTATTTTGTGCCCAGTTAACAAACTTTTTTCTAATCACTAGCCATGGATGTGAAGATTGTTGCTGAAGTGAAAGGGAAGACAGTATGGTGAGTGTATCGTAGCTTTATTATAAAATTAAATGTGGTGTTTACGTAAGGCTTGGAACGGATTAGGCAATTTACATGTAAAAGCCTGATCCACTTACGAAAAGAGTGACTTACGAAGCCAACCTCGGAACGGATTATTTTCGTAAGTCGTGGTTCTACTGTATTTGTTATAGTAACCCAATAAAAAGTGTAAGACTCAAAAGTTAGTCACTGGGGCAATATCCTCAAAGGGACAACTTTGTACCTTACTTACCCCAATCTTGTTTTCATAGTAGTACCTTGAGGTATGTACTGCTACTTTAAAGTACTAATATGCATCCTTCAGGGGTAAATAAGGTACACAGATGTTCTTTTAAGGGTATTGACCCAGTGACAAGCTGTTATGCCCCTAAGGTACAATGTTTACACATTTCTTCTGAGAGTGTGGCTACTGCTACACGCTTGAGTCCCGTTGCTCATTCATTCAGACAGCAATCGAGATGCTACTGTAAGTTGTGTGAACAGGGCATTTTGAAACTATGATTATCTAAATGAAATCAAATAGATTTAAATATCTATGCCGTGTTTGCCATGCGTGTAGAAATCGCACCCATTAGTAGATATTACTAGGTATGAATGAGAAATATGCATCATATTACGTTTAATAGTTTATAAACTGTAATCCAAATGGATGGAAATGTCCTATTCAGTTCAAGTGTATAATATTTTCATAAAATTTCTGGTTGCTCCTTTCCATATAATGAATGAAGACTAGTGAGTGAGTAGGGAAGAATATTATTGAATAACTACAAGTACACAAGTCACTTGGACTACATTTTCCTCACTAACATTGGTGCAGTAGTGGCGTTAGTTTGTTTGCACATGAACTGCCAATAATTAGTCCATGATGCTGAAAGCTGCCGTCACAGAGAGACATTCACCAGCACATCCAATACAGAGCGAGCGAGCCGTGCCGTGAATTCTGAAAACCCATCTAAGGATGAAATACAAACATCAATCTCACTCTCTTTGCTGTACACTGCACAAATGACTCTGAGGAGTTTTCCACGGCATGTTGTCAGACATGTGCTTGCTTCAGCGGCTGCATGCTCTCAAATCTCGCCACAATGACAGGCCGATCGGAGTCAAATAGCACTGCAATAATACGACAACTCAAATTAATCCCTCGAAAGACAAGCATGAATGTTAGCGACTAATGACCCTGAGATACTAAAACAGCTGGTGACGGAAGTATAGAGCATAATAACAGGACTCAAATCATAATATGCTATTGAAACGAGATGTGGCTGCGTGTCTTTCTTTGTCTTTGTTTCTAAGTCGTGTTTAGTTTTCCAAAAGTCAAAACAATCATGGGACCACAAACGAATCAATAGCGATGCTGCTTTGTTTGGCCTTTTCATTCATGTTTTATGTTCATTCACTGATTCAATTAAAGATAAGGTAGGCAATTTTCAGAGTGGCTAGCAATAGCAAGCTAGCTTTAAAAGCATGAGATCCCACCGTCCCTTCAGAGCGTCTCCAAAGCCCCACCTCCTTCAAAACACTTGAATGCACATGGCAGAGCGAGCAAAGCGTCACAAGAGAGGGAGTTAAATTACCTCCTGTAACAAACCACTCCAAGTAAAGCATCACTGGTTTTACATATTTTTCAAATTACTGTAGTTATGGCGGGAATGAAGCATAAACTGGTTGTTTTGGTTCAGGAGGAAAAGGTGGATGCCATTTCGTTGGTGGGTTTTGTTGTCTGTCTAACTCCACATAGCATGAAGCACAGATGTGTGTAGAGGTATGAAAATGCACACGTTGACAGGCAGGAAGGACGTCCTATCATTGCATTTGGACCGCATTTGGTCATACGCCTTCCACAGATATACACACAATTAAAAACATTTAGACCACTTAACTTAGTGACTTTCAACCAGAATGACAAAAAGTGTTTCTGGAACAAATCGTCTACTGTGCCTTTAATTGATTTTTTCATTCATTTTTTTATTCCTTCTAGAGAAAGTAGCGTATTCTATTACATTTCTAAACAAATCTTTATATCATTCCTACAATGAACAGTACAAGCTATTCACAAATCTAAGTTTTAATGCAGAACTTTAATTAGTACATTTGACTTGGGTCATTAAGCAAATACCCAGGACTCCCAAGAAACTGCCTAATGACACCTCACAACCACCTACAGCACCCTAGACACCTAACAACCATCTGGACCACCTTAGCAACTAGCCATCAACTAAAAATAAATCAAATCAAATGAGACTGAAAATAGATTTGCTTTAATTCCTTTGCTCTATAATAATAAAATGACTCAAAAGGAGCATATGCTAACGTTGTATGACAATGTTTATGCCTTATAAGCAGGGGTGCACATAACTTTTTCAGTGAGTTACTCAGGTGAGTACCAGGACATTGTGTTTGGTACTCACATATGTAGCATTGTCTTAATAAGTGCAGCGCGATCGACCTGGGGGGGTGCGGAGCGATCTACCTGTCCTTCGCGAACGCGGAAGTAGCGGAGCAATCGATCGAAGCGTCAAAAGAGCCATATATGGCTCGCGAGCCATAGGTTTCCGACCCCTGGCGTGAGCGATGCTCTGCATGATCCGCGTGCCCCCTTCACGTGAATGATATGCACTTCAGTGCGCTCATCGTTAACTTTTCGGCTCACGTTCCAGTTGCCGTTTCTTTGAAGGTGGTGAAACGCCAAAAAAGCTGCTTAATGTTTGTTGCTTTTTGGACATCTCTTACTGTAAGGTTGTGTACGATGAGATGAGAAGATCGGTTAAGTACGCAAAGGCGCTTAGTGAGTCAAGTGGGCCTACGCATTTCTGATTTTTGTTGCGCATGCGTACCTGCGTACCAGTTATGTGCACCCCTGCTTATAAGAACAAAAAGTCACTAGTCATAATTCTGGTTAATTTGTATATTATACTGAGTCTTGAGATATCCCAAATTCTGAGTTAATTAATGGACTATAAAATCTAGAGTGTGTTCCTGCTGACGCACAAAAGGATACAACAGCTGTGGACCGACGGATCAGGATATTTTAAACTCAACTCTTACACACTTCAAAGAAACTCCAGGCCACGATGACTGAAAACTGCACTAAAAACATATTTTCCTAAAACTGGAGCAGTCTGCACCTCAAAGTCCAGAGACGAAGCAAATGTCCAAGTGTTGATGGATAAATTTAGTACGATGTCAGAGAAAGCCGTTTAACTGGTGAGGAGCGATTAAAAAATTATGACTTCAACTAGACCTGCATTATTTCAGCAAGACTCGAGTGGACAATTCAAAACCACTAACCCTAAATATGAAGTACCAACCCAGCAACATGCTAACAATAATTACACAGTAGCTATTACAAAGAACAATTGCAATTGCATATAAGCACATTAATACCCACTCAGCAACTGCATGGCAACACATTAACAGCCACTCTGAACCCCCCAGCAACAACACCACAGCACAGCACCCTAGGAACTGCATAGCAACACATTTACATCCATTTAAAACACTGACTAACTGCATGACAACACATTAACAACCACTCTGAAAACACCCAGCAACAACACCTCAGCACAACACCCTATGAAACACATAGCAACACATTTACAACTACTCAAAACACTGACCAACTGCATGGCAACACATTAACAACCACACTGAACACTCCAGCGACAACACCACAGCACAACACCCTAGAAACTGCGTAGCAACACATTTACATCCATTTAAAACACTGACCAATTGCATAGCAACACACTAACAACCACTCTAAACACCCTAGCAACAACACTTCAGCAGAAAACGCTAGGGACCTATAGTAACACATTTACAAATACTCAAAAGATTAGATTCTACTGACAATATTGATTCATGTGGACTGTAGTATTACACATAAATAAGCATCTCTTTCATATCATTATAACAACTTGCTTCCTATTGGATATAGATTTGTGCATTTTGAATATTAATGATGTCATGCATGATGTGTTTCTCGTTCAGTAGTCACATCATCTCTAGACAGACAGTATTCTTTTTTTTTTCCTGTTTAAGACACCTTTTGTCACAGCTATAATTAGGTCAAGCAATTAGCTATAGCTGTTAGCGCTGCCCCGATAAACCAAACACACACACACCCACACACCATTAGAACTGAGTCTTGTGTGGGCTGGAGGCTGAAGGAAGAGAAGTGTGGTCTTTCTCAAGGTGATTCGAATTCTAGGGCGTCTGTTTCTTCCCTGAATGAAGCCAAGAGAGGACATCTGCTCTCCGAAGTCTTCCAAGACCCAGCATTCTAGCAATCAATCTTTGATTTATATTAGACAAGTATTTATTAATGGTTAACCTGTGGGCCAGTAAGAAAAAACCTAGAACTCCACAGTAACTAATTTTGGAACTCTTAGAACACCTTACAAACACATAGAACTCCAGAGTAACTGCCCATTGACCCCAAACAACCAGTTAGAGAGCATTAGAGACAAGTAGAACTCTACAGTACCTGCCTAGCAACCCCTTAGAAACACTTAGAACTCCATAGTAACGGTCTAGAAACCACTTAGAACACCTTATAAACTCGTTATGTAGATGAAATGACACATGTAGTCAGATGTTTCTAATGACAGTACTAGTATGATTTGTATTAGTTTAATTGATTGCTAATTACGTATTTCAATTTTGTAGTCGAATTTAACATGCTAAATATTGAATGCAGCATGAAAATTAGCATACCATATGCCATGCAATATAGAAAATCACTCATGCTCACATAAATGAACAATAAGTAAATAAATAATAATGCATAAATCAGAAAATAAATAAATCAGAAAATATTTTAAATGCAACAATTGATTTACAATTATCACGATAAAAAAAGAACAAATTAAATATCAAAGTGAATAAATATAGAATAATCTAGATTTTTCCCATACCTTTCCTTTCATGGACAACACGGGAACAACCAATGAACTCTGAACAACACTTTCTCTAAGACATAGATTGAAAATGATAAATTAAAGATAGCAGAAAAACTGACAGTATTGTTAATAGCAATCTCTGTGAGATCTGATCCGATCTGCTATATCTGTAAATCTGTGTCTGATACGTTCCTGCAGGTACAGTAAAATGATCTATATCGTGTCTGTTTTTATGACCTTCACCATGTCCCTAATAAAGATTAAAGATAGATTTCTCTAGAGCTGTGGAGAACAGTGTGACCTTGCAGAGCAAATGACTACGCGTGTGTTACAAAGTGTGACAGATGAATAAGCCATTTACGATAATTAAAATAACAAAATGATTTTGCAAGTACAAGACAAAGTCATGCTAGTACGTTACACATGAATTTACACACATATGCATGTAAACTAACATGCACATGTGTGTGAATCTGGGCTAGTGAGGTGCATGTCTGCGCCTCTGAGGAGCAAACCTACATATCAACTCTTAAACAGCCATATTCTAAACACACACACACACACACACACACAGAGAGCGCAGCTCCTTATCACACTCCATGCATGGTAGGTAAATGAAGCAGAGAGAGAGAAAGCGTACAAGACTCAGACAGAAAAGAATGAGAATGAGAGAGAGCAAGAGAGAGGGAGGGAGAGAAATAGGGTGATTGGGTGTCTTCCTGAGCTTCTAGAGAGGAGAATTCAGTCTGCTGTTAAAGTGGGGCATGTTACTAAACCAAGAGAGACATGCAAAAAACTCACAGTCCTCGATCAACCTCAAACCCTCACACTGTAGTTTAGTGTACAGATGCAGCATGTAAAGAGATCTTCACACAAATGCATGATGACATCATCAGCGTGCATCTTTATAACTAATTGTAATCTGAATCAATTATACAAAGTCAACATCAAATAAAAAAAACACCCTCATTGACTTCTTTAACCATCTACGGCACATGGCTATGTATTCTATTAATTAAGCATTATTAAGATGTCTTTATTATAATCTTGATTTTATAGTAGACCAATCACAACGTCCATCTGGTCCATCTGACCAATCAGAGCAGAGTGGACAAAACGAACAAAAACTTGTAGAGATATTAAAGATGTTGAAGTAAAGTGAAAATGAAAACAGAACTTATAGAAATGAAATGTCAAAATAAATATTAGAAAAACCTGTTACAGTATAAAGATCTAAAATAACACCGCTAGAGAGAAATCTTTTGATTGCGCAGATTTATTTATTGTATTACCATTGATTTAATATTACTTCTCTATCTTTTATTCTTGTGGGGCTCTGACCAGTGGGTGTGTTTTATTATAAGTGTGTGTGTGTGTGTGTGTGTGTGTGTGTGTGTGTGTGTGTGTGTGTGTGTGTGTGTGTGTGTGTGTGTGTGTGTGTGTGTGTGTGTGTGTGTGTCTGTGTGAGATATATAATTTGGATGGCTGACATTCTGACTCTCTCCTTTCATTTCTTTCTAATAAAGTTCAGAGAGTCTGTTTCTGCTCCACAGCTTTTGTGAACCCTTCACGTAATTAGAGAATCAACCCATGCCAGTCGGTCCGCGCCCCCAAGGGTCCCTCTCCAAGAGTCTGTCAGACTACCAACACTTTGTTCTTATTAATGCCGTACTAGCCAACACTTGCCTGATACTTCACACAGAGAGAGAGAGAGAAGGAAAACTGTATAAGATAAAGATGAAAAACAACTATATAAAATCACAATTCCAAATTGTTCACCTGATATTTTACAGCATACATATAAACATGTATAATGCAAACTTCATACAGGATGCAAATATTATGCAACTGTTCATTGTTTGTTCATGTCAGCTTAGGTCCATTAAATAATATTATAAGACACTTTTAATTTTATTAATGCAGTTGTAAGTATTGAAATTAAGTGCTTTAGAAGTTTCAGTCATTGCCCGTTCATGTTAACTAACATAGTTAACTAATGTTAACAAATGAAACCTTACTGTAAAGCATGGGAATGTGACAAGCTACAAAAAGGACAAAGAAGCACCGTGAAAAATATGATAAAAGTTCATTTACATTTATGCATTTGGCAGACGCTTTTATCCAAAGCGACTTGCATTGCATTCAAGGAACACATTGAATCAGGTCTTGCTTTCCCTGGGATCGAACCCATGACATTGTAAACACCAATGCTCAATGAGCTACAGGAAAGTCCCAAAAACTTTTACTGCAAGTCTTCAAAGTATGATAACTTTATGTGAGTTAACTAAATCTTTCCCTCTGTTTCAAAAAAGTCTCAAAAACAGAAACTCATTTTATAACAGGATGATTAGATAAGTTGCAATCAAAGAAAACAAAAAATTAGCCATGATTTGTCATGCAGAACAGGTTTTTGCGACACCCTGATCAACTCAATTGACCTTGTTCAGAGCAGTACCATGATGGTGAGGAATGGACTTGCTGTATTTTTAATCCCATCTACTGTAAAAACTGTATAAAGCTCCTGAATCACTTATAAGAATCAGTTTGATTTCTCTGGAGTTTTTGGCAACTGAAATAGGTTTGCAGTGTTTCATCAGCAGAACACATTAAACATCAATACATCCCACTGAAGAGATGTTTGCCCATCCCTCACAGCCTCACTTTCATTCCCGTTAAAACTCAACAGCTTTGAATAAGGTCAAAAAATCCTGTTCTATTCACTCAGCATTGTGTTTTTGCCGAGATGTCAGGTGGAGCAGATCAGTGCTCTTACATTCTTTATATTCATTGCTATTGTAAAGTTATGTGCTTTAAGATATGAGGTAGTTTATTGTTTAATTAGTTTGCTTGCTTCTTCATGTGCATTCATTTGTTTTGAAGATGTGGCTTCGGAGACGCTCTGAAGGGAGAGTGGGATTTCATGCTTTAAAGGCTAGTAATAGCGAGCTAGCTTAGTTAGCTTGCCTAGCCTAACTTTAAAAGCATTCTTTTCAGGAGTTCAAATGATTAAATATCTAAAATTTTTGTCTTTAGAACAGTCAAAATGTTTATTTAGAATACAAATAGTTATTAATGTTATTCTTAAATTAGAAAATAAGAATAAAATAGCGGTTACAAAGAATTGTATTCTGAACGGGTCCATATTATCCCTCTTTTCAAAGTCTTTATATTGTATTTAGGTTGTACTAGAATAGGTTGACGAAAACATTTCACACATTTCACACAAACATTTCTCAGTGTGCAAACTAAAGGGTGTTGAAACAACAGTTATTGAGATAATTAAGTGTTATTGAGCTGATAACAAGCAGAATCACTGAAGGACAGAGGAACAACAAGAAGAGAAAAAAGAAACACAAGAACTACTCCTGATTCCCAACCAAAGCCTTAGATTAAATCATCTGAAGATAAAAACAAAAAAACGATATTAAGGCCTGGTTCCACAGACAGGATTAGGCCTTAGTTTAATTAGCGCAAATAAGCAGCTTTTATAAATGTGCATTAGAAAAAAAACATTACTGGTGTGAATCTTGTGACAAAACACGCATATTTTAAGATCTGTCAGTGCAAGTCGCTTTCAAATAAAGCAACTAAATCGTGCATTTTAGACTGAGACTAAGTTAAGTCTAACTTAAATCTTAAGGAGGATTAAACAACTCCCCAAAAAACATGAAAGCTTCACTTAATACTAGCCAGTTTGACTCCATTTCTGTTCCTGTCTCTATGAAACCCCTCCATACAAAAAGCACAATGTGCTTTGATTGGTCAGTTGCATCAGTGAATTGTGATTGGTCAACCCAGAAGAAAACTCAAGACCACAATGGAGGAGTTTCAGGGAGTGGGGGGGACAGAAACTTTTAACTTCTGCTGGGTTGACTTTTAGATGGGTAAATGTAAACAGGGTCCTGAAGAATCTCATCCAGTATTGTTGGGCTGATTCTAGATGAGTTTGCTGCAGTGTTTAGTATAGACAGAGCCTCAAGCCATGTATAGTGACCCTGAATCCTAAATAGGACACCCTGCCTCCTTTTGTGCTCCACTCCCAGTGCTGCTGGATTTTGAGGTGCTGTTCCTCTTCGGTCTTGAGTCGCACAAAGAACCTGAGGACATGAGACACACACTCATGCATCAAACTCTTGTCTAAAGATTGTCCTTTACCCACTTTCACAGAGGTGTGCGCAGATGCCAGGGTGAATTTCACTTGTGCCTCTGATAAAGCGGTGAAGTAATTAACCAAGTGCACAAAAGTTATGAATCCACAACTTTTTCTAAATTTAGGACAAAATTATAGTCAACTATCTTTAGAACACATGAATTGTGCACAATTAATTTAAATTTTATATGAATTTATATATGGCCTAAAATAAATATATTTAGCCTAATTTAAAGGAAAGAAGACTCCAACCATACATGGAAAAGGTTCAGCGGGTTCTAACGATTTTAAAGAACCCTTCAAAAATTATTTACAGTAATACCTCGGTTTACGAGTTTAATTTGTTCCAAGAGCGAGCTGGTAAACCAAAATGCTCGTACACCAAAACAATTTTCCCCATAAGAATGCACTAAAAATCTATTAATTCGTTCCACACGACCATAAATGCCCATTTTAAATATTTTTTTGGTTTTAACCTATTAATTACAGTTAAAATTATAACCATTAAGATCTCATATAAATACTAATTATTGATTGACCATTAAACTCTAAAAATACTTGATGTGTAATGAAGGTTGGCGAACCAACGAGCGGGAGCCGCGACCGCGAACGTGAACCAAGGCGTGGGAGCCGAGGCCGCGGACACCAACCAACGTGCGGGAGCCGCAGACGCCAACCAATCATCATTGTGGTGAATGATGCACCCAAACCAAGCAACGCTGAGAGAATGAATGAGTTAAGGGGTGATAAAGGGGTTGGAACCACGTGACTGTGTTATGAGAGGCTGTGTTTAGGATATTTCCTGTAAAGATGCGCGCGACGATGCTGAGCGTTAGGACTTTTCCACACAAAACATGCGCGTGTGTGAGGGAAATTTTTTCTCATACACCAATACAATGCTCGTACACCGATTTGCTCGTATACCAAGTCGCTCGTAAACCGAGGTATTACTGTATATAAGTAGAAACGTCCTAACGTGTGATACATGAAAGAGTTTCTTTACAAAGAGACATCGCCAACTACTGGCCTGGCATGAATAATACAACATTGTGTGTCGCTTTCGCAGATCTGTGTGAACGAGGATCGTTTTCATTGTTTTCTCAAGTCAGACATACTATGTTTGGAACAAAACTATCAATACTGTGAAACTTTTAATGTTTTCTGCCTATTATGTTTTTAAATAGTATGCGTTGATAAACATTAGTAAGCTACATTGTCACATGACCTCATAATGATTCAGTTAATGGTTGTACATAGTCAGAATTCAAAGTCTTTTTTTAACAGTACCTTTGAGAAATTAATGTCTGTACCAGTTTAATCATTCTTAATTATTTAAATTCTGACGACAGAACAAAGAAACAAGATCAAACGAGGATTTTAGCTCAGAAGTGTGTTCACTTCACACAACCTGAATGAACATCCATTTCCCCATCTATTTCTGTCTGAATCTGCATCTCATTACATATTCATGAGGCTCTCATCACATGGCACAGATAGAGATTACACGGATTCAGAATGCAGTGCAATGAATATACTGATGCAGGGAGATTCAGTATATATTATGAAAGAGAAAATAATGTGTGGAAGGTAATGCCATTGATGGGAGGGGGAGAATGTTGCTTTGTTGTCATTAGGAAATTACTTCAATGACACAAATCACACACAAACACATGCTTTATCACAGCGCTTCGGGGTGTAGCACAGGTAATTACTAAAGAACAGAAAACACTGATGATCTGATTGGGTATTGATTGTGAGAGAGAGAGAGAGAGAGAGAGAGAGAGAGAGAGAGAGAGAGAGAGTGTGTGTGTTATTGCCTCTGGGTTGTTTTGGTTCCCATCCACAGGGATCAAGGACAGGGAAACCGAAGGACAGGTTGGGAATGTGTTTGGATTGGTGGCGTGTTATACTTCAATGTTTCCAATAAACATAAAATAAAAAAATCCCCAAAGGCCTCCACGGCGGCTGTTGGTTCACAAAACTGTACTTCGTTTTATGTGAGCAATTCATGCATTGATTTTATGATCAAATCTACAAGTTAAAAGACCCGTGCGGCGGCCAAATGCGACTTCCAACCAGAATAATTATCTTCATTAGCGGTAATGAACCTGCTGCTTCAAATTAGGTTTAAATAGTGTGTGACTGATGTCTCCTGGTATTGGAACAAAGATTGTTGTGCATCATTTGATGATAAAGCATCACGTATTGAGTCTTCCCCTCAGAACGCTTCAGACTCTCTTGACAGACACTTGACATCGCAAATGCACCAATAGACACTTTCAGCTTAATGAACAGTTCACCAAAACATCATTTTGACAATTTACTGTCCTCAAAGCCTTTATAACTCTCTTATTTGTTACACAAAATTAGATATTTATCAAAATGTTCAGATTGCGGTTTTCCATTCTATCGATGTCTATTAGGAAGGCAAGGTTTGGCTTGTTAGCTTTAGCAGTAGCTAACATTAAAGAGACAAAAAGCATCTTTCTCAATTGATATATACACTCACTTCTCTCACTCACTCACTCACACACTCTCTCTCTCTCACACACACACAAACTCTCTCACACACAAAAATGATCTCTCTCTCTCACACAGACACACACTCTCAAACTCACACACACATTCACACACTCAAACTTTCTCACACTCACAAACACACACACACAAACTCTCTCACACACATACACTTTCTATCTCTCTCATACTCACATACACACTCATTCACTCAAAAACTTTCTCACAACAGCAGCACTTGAATGATTATGTTGACTCTGATTGTGTGTGAGAGACCCTTTGAAAGTGTGTTGTTTCAGAGATAAACAAAGGGAAGATAATGAGTATTTTTTCCTTCATGAAACGAGAATATTGACAGGGTAATACACAGCCTCATGCATTATTCATAAGTCATAAAGAGCCAAGCACAAGCCCCGCCCACAAGCGTAAGCAAAGCTCCAGAGTCAAGTGATCGTGATTGGAGAGTAAATCAACTGACATCATCATTAGTGTGGCACTCATTGCTAGCTTCTACTAGTAATCGTATATACAAACAAAATAGGAAATAAGAATATGAATATTTTCACCTGGGTGGTGATAAATCCTACTGATTTACATCAACAAGAATATCACAGAGAATTAAAGCTGGATTCTTTTGACACCAAATGGTCAAAAACCATCTGACAACCACCAAGAAGACCCTAGCAACCACCAAGAACATCCTAGCAACCACAAATAACACCCTAGCAGCCACCAAGAACACCCTAGCAACCACCAAGAACACCCTAGCAACCACCAAGAACATCCTAGCAACCACAAATAACACCCTAGCAGCCACCAAGAACCCCCTAGCAACCACCAAGAACCCCCTAGCAACCACCAAGAACACCCTAGCAACCACCAAGAACACCCTAGCAACCACCAAGAACACCCTAGCAACCACCAAGAACATCCTAACAACCCCTATCAACCACCATAGCAGCACATTTCGCAGTCAAAAAACACGCAGAATCTAGTTTCATATAATGTCCTTTGCACAGGTGGCCCCGTAACAAAGCATTGTACCATTTTAATTCAAATTTCGGTTCGTCTGTATGGCTATACATCCCATAAAAAGACAGTCGAGCGAGGCTTTTATGCTCTTAATTAAATGTCTCTAACAGCTTTACATTCAACACAATGGCTGGACACACAGGATCACTGCGGACCGGACCACCGCTCATTTACCGCAGAATTAATTACCTTTCTGAGTCAAAGAAAAAGAGGAAGCTGGCGACCGAGGAAAGGTCCATCATGGCCATTGAAGCATGCATTATCTATCTGATGCTCAACCTACAACAATCACTTAGAGCGCAGCCACTTATTGAAAAGAAAAGGTTAGCTGATCGTTAGAGAACACATGACAGTCAATACTACTTATTCAGAGTAAAATGGAAATGAACGTTAAATGTGGCACAGTTGGAGGATAATCATGCTACAAGTGTAGGGTGCCAGTAGAGGAGGCTTCTTTATGAAAATGTCAGAAGCAGATGGGAGGAAAACAATTTAGCCTTCAAAAAGGAAATCCGCGAGAGGTAATAAGTGTGCATGCACACATTGAAGGCTCTTTTCTGTGGGACTGCAGGGTGAACCGCTCTTACACGCCTGTTTATTAAGATGTGACTCACGCACGCTGCATCTCTGAATGGATCCGCGAGTGTTTCTCTGCCGCATGAATAGCCGGCTAGCGCAGCAGCGGGTCACTGTGAACGTGCATGACATGTCAGGGTTTTTATTTAGATGCACCGTAAGGTTCAACACTGATGGAAATGGAGGGGAAATCTGGATGGAAAACAGAGGACTAGAAAAAATTAAATATAGGCTCTACAACGCAAGGTTCTCGAGGTCATGGAAAACTTGGAAACATCAGGGAAATGTGTAATGAAATGCTAAAAGTCATGCACTTTTCTACAGTATACGGAGGCCTAGGAAGACAAAAACTCCATTGAGACGCATTCAAAATCACAGGATGGGTTTGTGTTTTAGAAGACATTTGAGAACGACACACAGAAAAATCAAGGGATGTACTTAAAAGAGTACAAGCGCTCCATACCAGGACATAAAGGTACATTTGTACCACTAGGGGTGTGTAAATGTTCTTTTAGAGGTACAAACAAGACTGAGGTATTTTGCTAAGATACAACCGGGATGACAAAGCATTTGTACTCTTTTACCTTGACTTTTCAGTGTGTATTATAGTTTAAATCTCTTGAGTCCAAGGACTAGTAGAAATGTAAATCAACCTCGGGAAGCTCTATTAAATATTTATGCAGTAATCATAAAGCTCATGAGATCATATCTGGGAAAATGTGGGGTTTAAAATCTAATTTTACTTTGCAATCCAAAGCAGTTCGATCTAGTTAGATCAAACCTTGAATTAGGAACGCTAAACACACACTGTTATTATTTTTTTTTATCAAATAAAATATTTGCATATAACTACAAGGACGAGGTTGGTAAAATATTCTATCACACCTGCTCCATATGTAATGATATTGAAAATGAGTGTTTTATTAGAATCATGGATGGATGGATGGATGGAAGCAAATAAGTACCAAAAGTATAAAATAAAATTGCAAATTTTTTTTTTTTGGATGCATCCCATGATATTCTTTGAAGAAGCTTGAAGTGCCATTTTAATACCATGTGTTATGAATTTAAGTACCATGGTATATCAAAGTACCAAAGTATTACAATACTGCTCCATATGTAATGAAATTGAAAATGAAAGTTTCATTACAATCATGGATGGATGGAAGCAAATAAGTACCAAAAGTATATAATAAAATAAAATAAAATTGTTTTTTGGATGCATCCCATGATATTCTTTGAAGAAGCTTGAAGTGTTAATATATTAATACCACGTGTTATGAATTTAAATTTAAGTACCATGGTATATCTAAGTACTATACAAAGTATTACAATATGGCTCCATATGTAATGAAATTGAAAATTAAAGTTTTATTAGAATCATGGATGGATGGAAGCAAATAAGTACCAAAAAGCAAGAAATAAAACATTTAAAAAAGTGGGGGGTTTTTTGGGAAACAATCTTGAAGTGCCACATTATGCCATATGCCACATATATTGTGCCATATATCAAAGTCCCAAGTATTACAATCTGGTAGGAACCCGAGTAGATCCCAAAAACTAGTAGCAGGGTGAATAAAAGCAGCATCAATGGAAGCCATTCCTCTTTAGCGGTTGCAAATGTGGAAATTTATCTTTAAACATCCTGATGGCAGAATGATAGAAAAACAATAGGAGAATTGCTTTCTCATACACAAGAGAAACTTTCGCTCACTGATTGTGGAGACTGACAGGATTGTTGTCAGCCATCAGCGTCAGGCACCTGTTTGGAAATGACCTCGTTTCCTCTCGGCGTGGGGGGGACGGCTGTGAACTCTTTCTTCATCTGCGGTTGCTGTAAAGCGTGGACGTGAGAGATATGAATTAGT
Source organism: Rhodeus uyekii (assembly GCA_037043235.1). Lineage (NCBI taxonomy): Eukaryota > Metazoa > Chordata > Actinopteri > Cypriniformes > Acheilognathidae > Rhodeus > Rhodeus uyekii. Next base: position 2,398,508 of record JAWRVZ010000067.1, read on the forward strand.
TAACAGTCCCAGCTGAATACCTTTCATTCTGAGCTTGCATTTTCATGTGTTTCAGTGCGGTTTTGTGCTTTTCCTGAAGCCTGATGGAGAGAGAGGAGGAGGAGGGAGAGCGATGCCTGTTTTTCTGTATCATTCATGAAACGCCAACACACAAAGGCTTTCATCGTTCTCGGGCTGTCAGTGGAGGTGGAGTACTACAGGATGAAGAAACAGGCTTCCCACAGGTCACTGGCGTGAGTCAGCGGAGCCGTGAATGAACGACCTCTTGGAGGAGGCGGAAACAACCTGACACACTCATGCTAAAAGACAAGAGACTCACAGAGAGAGAAGAGAGCATGAAATGACGGCCGAGACTGTGATTATTCATTAAGCGCTACACCATGAGCACAAATGACATCATGAAAAACTTGAATCTTACATTTTCTGACCAAAATATGAGCGATGCTTGGCACCGGAAAATATGCCAGGGTGCTTTTCCTTTGATTTAACGCTCTGATGATGATATAACTAAATACTTGACTACGTAACCTGCCCACAACTGCACATGATGCATCTCAGCCTTGGTTTGCGGGTCTTAAAGGTTTTAAAAATAGATCATAACATAAGAATAGGTAATTCAGCATCTTTATAAATTTACAACCTGCCTTTGCAACAATGCACTTGTCTCAAATGAATGAATGAACATGTAAGAAATAAAAATACATTAAAAATAATATATATACACAATAGTGTGAAAAAGTTTTTGCCCCTTTTCTGTTTTCTTTTCTTTCTGTTTTTTGCATGTTTGTTACAAATGTTTAAAATTAACAAAAAAAATATTAGAACAAAAAATATTTAACAAATTCCAAACCTACACAGCTGACTCTGTGTGAAAAAGTGTTTAGATAAATTCAGAGTTTGAAAGCTTAGAAATTCCGCTCTGTCTCACTCACGGTCATTTTATGGCCCTGGGGGCCATAAAAACCCTTTGTTCCCCCGACCATCTCCTGACACCCACATTCCACAGCATTAACATCCACACACACGAGAAACCCAATGCAAGCATCGTTTACGAAATCTAAATGCGTTTAAAGCTATATGCCCCTTTTTAAAGGTGAATTTCCATGCTGATTTTCTCAAAGGTTTAATTGTCTGCATGTCGCTTCCTTACTCTCTTGATCTCTCTTGAACTTCATCTCTTGAACTCTCTTCAACCCCTGGGAGCTTGCAGGGCCGGAAGGCCCTGCGAGCAAGCCTCCAGCGACCACACCTTCAGACAAACAGCCATTTTGAAACTCCCGCAATTCAAACAAAGGACTCAAGGAACAAACCAGCATCCAACCAAAGCAACTCTCTCAACGCAAGACTGGGTAACATCCACACACACGAGAAACCCAATGCAAGTATCTAAATCTAAATGCGTTTAAAGCTATATGCCCCTTTTTAAAGGTGAATTTCCATGCTGGTTTTCTCAAAGGTTTAATTGTCTGAAGGAATCTCGCTTTCCTTTCTCTCTCTCTCTCTCAAGCATCTCTTTCTCTCACTCTCCGTTAAGTCTGTCTATGTTATGTTTGACGTTTGTTTTTGTAGTTTGTTTAATAAAACACTGTATATATAATCACACATGATTGATTCTGTAATATTCTTGAGTAAGTCACTTCTACGTTTGCATCTTGCTACAATGCTAAGTACTTTGGTACAATAATGAAAGATTCTTCTTTATGACGATGAAGAAGGTTTTTATTAAAGTTCATAAAAGATCGCGCGGCTCGTATGAGCGCACATATCTGGCCGCTGCTTTGAACTCATTGCTAGAATTAATCAATTCTATAAGCCGAATCAAGCTATTTGTATTCATAATTAATTGTAATCCGTTATGATTAATTATCAATATACACAATTCCCTTTAAGCTGGATCTATGTGCATATTTGGTCATAACACATGATTAAACTGTGTACAGAGATCCCGCTACCCCGATTGCCTTTGAGCTGATTTCGCTACATATAATGGTGGAGAATCAGCAGGCGTCGTTTAAACAATTATCTTGAGCTGATTCGCTACATATAATTTTTCACAGTTGGTTGTATCAATTCTCTAATGACATTTTTTTAAATAATAAATCTAGAAAATCTGCTGTTTTTAAGGGGGAAAATTCAGATGTATAAAATTTATATTAAACAATTTATTAAATATTACATCACATTCTTGTATACTATTCTATGCCACATTCTAGCATAAATATTATGAAAATTCCAACTGGAAAAGTGCACTTCAAATATCTGGACCAGGCATATTATCCAGTGAAATATTAGACACTTTCATTCACTTGCATTCAACTGGCAACTTTAATTATAGAAGAAGACTATCAAACTCCAATGCTGGAGGACGAAATAACCTACTAGAATTCATACAGATGGTAGAGTACATGGTATAAGAAAGTAGTGTATAGTTACAGTACACAACTACGGTCTCCAATGAAAAAAAAAACATGAAATTAAGAAAGCTTACCATTTAAGGATGGACGCCGCAGGACGTTCCATTAGTGCAGTTGTTCCCATGGTGATGAGGACGACAGCAGGGTTTGTGGAATAGCCAGTGGGACTTTATGCACAGACCGACTGTCCAGCTGCACATGAGAGTTGGACAGAGATATTGTGCCATTGTAAATTTCACACAGAGAAGTTTCAAGCCTTTTACCAATAATGGGACCATTTTGAATCAAAAAGATATAAAAAAAAATTTTTTTACCTGCAATAAAGAGTCGATCACAAGCTGCACACACACACACTAATCAGCTGCTTCGTCATTGACAAATGATTGAACACATTTGCACTTTTTTTTTTCAATAAATGGATTAGATAAATATGGAACCACATTTTTTACCGTTAGAATTTTGAGTTTACATCTCAAAATTCCGACTTTTTCCTCAGAATTCTAAGTTTACATTTCCACAGTTCCGACATTTTTCCCCTCAGAGTTTTGAATTTACATCTCGCAAGTCTGATTTCTTTCCATCAGGATTGAGTTTACATCTCGCAACTCTGATTTCTTTCCATCAGGATTGAGTTTACATCTCGCAACTCTGATTTTTTCCCCCTCCAAATACTATTTACGTCTCCCAAATCCATCTTTCCCCTGAGACATTAGTTTGCATTTCTCAATTCCGACTTTTCCCCCTCAGAATTCTGAGAATACATCTTGCACATCCAAGTTTTTCACCCTCAAAATGATTTATTCTCCTCCATAACTCTCTTCACTCATACAAATAAAAATTACACACTTTACCTCATGAGTGTTGTTCGTAGCATTTTGTTTTCAGAGAGAAGCAAAAATACTCTAAAATGTATGCATGAATATGGTTGCATCTAACCAGGATAAGACATGGAACAAGATACGGCACAGCACTGACAGTTCAGCTCAGGTCTTCAAGAACGGATCTCTTTCATGTCTTACACTGCAAAGTGAAGACTCATGTTGTAAATCCACAGCTCAAATTAAGTGCAGTGGCCTGTTTTATGCCTCACTGATATCAAACCTGTTTTGCTACCCGGGTGGAAATAGAAAATCACAAAGCTGTGATATCTGAGAGGTAAAGCGCGGGGCTCAGGTCACGGACGGCTTTCTCTGGTGTTTCTGCATACAGGTCTGAATTGAAGTGCAGAGGCTTGAATCAAGGACTGAGTTTGGATTAGCGATATACTGAATGAGCCTGAGGAATTAGAAGAAAGATCACAACCCATCTAAAACCACTTTTAAATTACAGGACACTTTGTTCACCATGTGTTGTGAATATTTAAGGTTCTTGGATGACGATGATGATAAAGATTATTATCACTATTTTTATATCCATTAATACTACTGATCTGCAAACACAATGATTCCCTCACGAAGGACGCTTTTCCTTTTTTTCTATGTATTAGGACTCATTAAAAATAAAGTTTTAATAAATTCAATTAAATTATTAGTTTTGTGTTTATAGTGCATCTTTGTTATCTATGCAAAATTAAAGAAATGTTAAATTGAAATTAGTTTTTATAACGCTTTTATGATAAATATTTTATTATAATAATAAAAATAAAATAATTGATAAATTAACATGATAAAGTATGGATAAAATCATAAATAGATAAACAATACAAAATATTATTGAAAGGAATGATAAAAATGTATTTTTTATTGTTGATTAAACTATATGCATAGTTGTTTATTTCTTACTGTTAAAATACCTTTCATATTTTTTTCCTAAAAAACCTTGTCTGTAAATATACAAGCAAGTATAGCTTTTAATGCATAAAATGTATGTTATGTACATCATCAATCCCTCTTCCAAAACATGCTTTTCTTTATTTCCCCGATTCATATGTCAAGTGTTTATATTTTGGACCTGACGGGATGGCTTTCGTGGAATATTGCGTACACATACATCAAAACCTCCTTGCACGTCTCTGTCATATATGAAAATAGAGAAGTTTCTCTGGCTGTTTTGCCTGGTGTGAGAGAGGCATGGTTTAGGTTGACATCTAAATCTCCAACCTTCAGGTATCACATCTTTTGAACAAACTCAGAAAAGAAGAGAGTCTGCTGGCAAAAAGAGAAAAGGAGAGAGCTCGTAATAAAACAAGAATCAACATTGGATTGCCTTTTCGGAGATGCTGAAAACTTAGGGAAATGTTGTAAAAGCAACACATTTGAAAAACCGTTAAATACATAGTTTTGTGCATCAATAGAACAAACATTATAAGCCTGCATATTAATGCTAAGTACAGTAGCTTTGCCTCTTTCTCAACAACATCTAGCATCCATCGTCACTCTCCCTCCGCAGCTTTTCAACTTAATTCTGTCCTCGTCTCTCGCTCTCTCTGACACTCTCAGCAGTTGTTGGTAGCAGATGGTTGTCCTTTTCTAAAGGAGCAATGACAACAGAAGTTACTCTCACTCACACACACAAATACTTTCAGACTTAGAAAAAAGCAAACTGTCACCAGTGACTTTATATGAGGAGCTCTTCAGGAAGAGAGCAGCACTTCACGTCCGATTGGACAGATTTCATCCTTCTTTAAACACAACTCTAACACAAATATCTGTGTTCATCACGGTAGACTCGCTGTGTATTAAACAATGAATTCACAGCATGTAATAAACAATTAATCCTCTTTTCACAATTCAAACTCTGCTAATTGTCTAACAGACAGGAGGGGAAAATAGCTATGGGGGTAATAGATGAATGCAATTATAATGGGAATAAAATATGTTCATATCCATATTTGCCCTCATCGGTGTCCACATTTAAATAAACTGCAAATTACATTAACAATCATCAACTGTCCAATAACATTAACAAAAAATGCTTTATTCATTTGTCAAACTGACAAACAGTTAAAGAAAACCAATAGAGCACAACAGCGGCCCTTCGCTTTTTACATCAGCCTTGATTTCTGTATTAAAGTATTTCTCAATTAATTAATCTGTAAGGAAAAAATTCATCAATGAGAGTTTGAAGCCTTGAACCAAAACAACCTTCTCCAAGATTACAAACTTTATGTGAGGCGATTCAGATTCAAAGTATTTTTTTAAGTTTTCTCAACCCACGGAGAACATTATTTCCTAATATTTTAAATCAAATACTCACTGAATTTTTATCCTTTTTATTAAAAATTTTAATTAATTTGGATCTTTATATCTAATTTTGCTTGAAGTAAATGTAACCCAACAATTTTTTGTTGTTAATAGGAATTTTAGCATAATTTTATGGCAGGTTTTATCTCAAAACAACAAACTCCAATCTAAAATCATAATATAATTGGATAAGTTTTATCACTCGACGTCTGTCATTTCTGTGTTCATTACAGTGGTGAGAGTGTGTGTTTTTCTAGAAGTTCACGTGTTGTGCTTTTGCTGAGTTTTATTTTGCATTTTGGCTCCATTTATAAATATTATAAATGTATTTTTTCCATCGGAGACAATCCAAATTGAAATACAACGAAAGCATGCTGAAGATTGGTGTCAAACGCTCAGGCAGGTCATTAAACACAAGGAGAAGCGTAAGGATAATACAGCAATCACTGAAATTTGCATTCGGAAGGGATTAACATTACGTGAGGTAATTTTTTTAATGAGTTAAAAAAAGTCGCTGTAATCTTTACTGACATTGTCCGTAATGATTACTGAGATGGCACATTCGGAGGGGACTAAAATCACTGAGAAGCTCTGGTAATAATTACTTTACCCCACAACTCCATGTAAAACTAATCCTGTCCGAATAGGGCTTAAGGGGCCATCCACACAGATGCGGGTCAGTGAAGTGAAAATAAGCAAGGCTCTCAAGGTAAGGTAAAGAAAGGTAAAAGTTGAACTTTTTTAACTTGAGCGCCCTGTTTTCAGAACGCTCATCCAAGAGACTTCAAGAGATGCGGCTTTACACTATCGATGTTGGAAACAAAATAGCAAGAACTAATTTTAAGTATCCCTTGTTAGTATGTAAGGTTTGAGACATCTATTCTTTGAACATTTTGCATCTGTATGTTTTGCTATGCATCTCTCAAACAAATGTAACTACAGATGTCATGCAATATCCCACAATATAGCATTTTTTTCAGTATAAACCAATGTGTGTTGAATCTCACTGTTTGATTTATGGCTGTTGATTATAACTCTGTGCTGCATCAATGTCTCAGTGCCGGACACATCAATAACTACTGACAAAATTCATCTTGCCAGATTAAATTGACAGACGGTAGGTGGGGGGTGGCATCCCACACGTACAATCCAGCCTATCCGCAACCTCATCTCATTATTCCCAAAAGCTTATTAAATATAAAACAGACACCATTTATCACGCCATACAGCCTGACAACAGGATGCATACATCACTGGAAATGTCAGTGAGAGGGTTTATTTACACTGTCTGTACACTGTTTGGATGTTGCCAGCTCACCTCTTAGCGTCCCGCTGACAGAAGACACAGAAAACAAATGAGCTGACTTCATAAAAGGTGTGTAGCCTCAACAAATAAAGATTTATTTACACTTTTCAACAGTCTATTTAGCTGTTAAAAGCTGTAAAGTTTAACTATGGATGTGTTGTCTCCTAGAATAGTTTTTCATGCTTGAGTTTTCAAAAAACGCACTATTTTTTACATATTTGACATCGTTGCAGCGCCTCGATAGAGTGGTGAAGGTGTGACTTCAGAACCCGAAAGTCTCTTTTTTCTGTTGGATTTTATAATGGGGTTTTTAAATTTATGAGTAAAATAAGATCTGTGGGAAATATAACTTCACGATACTTGAACCACGTTTTGTTCTGTAACATACACTGCACACACTCACCTTCAAATATATGTCATTGTTTAACGCATAAAGAGAGGAACATTTACAGACTAAACAGGACAGGGTTGCAAGTGATGAATAGAGCAATGTCTTCTCACACATGGTTACAAGTATTTAAACGTTCAAAACATAACTAGGCTAATTACAATATAAGGACATGCATACACACACACAAAGATATATTATATACACATTAGGGATATTAGATTAGGAGTTAAAATAGGACACAGATGTTTATGTGCATTCCGTGTTGTGTGTGTGTGTGTGTGTGTGTGTGTGTGTGTGTGTGTGTGTGTGTGTGTGTGTGTGTGTGTGTGTGTGTGTGTGTGTGTGTGTGTGTGTGTGTGTGTGTGTGTTTACAATGTCTTGCAGTGAAATTGCCCTTTTGTTGCTCAATGGGGGTGACTGACTTCTTTAAAGTTTAAAGTCAATCCCATGGCCTTATGATATGTCCTACTTATTGTCTGTCAGGCAATTACCAAGATACTAGGGGCAATTAAGCACAGACCCATTGCTGCCGGTTCTGTAAGTTTCCATAAAGTAAAATATTATCTAATTGTATAGGTTTATCTCATTTGATCCATTGCCATATTAGAAAGATTAATAGAAACGCTGATGCAATCGCCTTGCGAAGGATGCAGTCTTTGAATTGGGACGCAGCATCAGTCGGTCAGTAACGCTCTGTTTATTCGCCGTCTTCATGAAGCCTCTCCTTCTGAAAAGCACAATGCGCTCTACCTGGTTGGCTGGACCAGTGTGTTGTGATTGGTCAGCCACATGTTTCAGAAAGGTCTTGGAATGCTATGCTATTGAATTAGCAACAGCCCACTGAGAGGTGAAACACTATTGAAATTTGGAAGTAGAAAATACTGGATTGCAATTCAAAGAAATGTAACAGGTCATGCATTTTGGGAAATAAAATGGTCATCCTCACTGATCCTTGATAGATGTATAAATAAGATATATTAAAATATACAATAGCCTACAAATAAATACTTATGTAAAAATGTGTTTTCAACATTGATAATGATCAGAAATGTTTCTTGCATATTACAAGGATGTTTGGAGGAACACTGGAGTAACAACGCTGAAAACACTTGTTATCATGAGACGTCGTCTGAGACACTGCAACTGTGCCAGAGCAGCATGTTAAAAAAAATCATGAAAGTGAAAGAGCGGTTATTTGTGTGAAAGATCAACCACTGACCTCTGCTTTCTGTTCCAGAGCCATGAGGAACGGCGATAAATAGCTTAGGCCGCTCCGTCCACATTGTCCTTTGAGGGCTTTGTTAACGTAAAGGCCAGACACCCCTCAAACCGTCGGCTCAGCTCTGAAATATTTATACACCCAAACACAGTCACTAATCATGATGTCCAGCGTCTACCCACCACTGTGTGAAAACGCATTCTGCATGGCAAAGTTTCTGTCATTAATCTGACAAACACTTTCACTCAAACTGCTGCATTAGAGTCGCAATGTCATGAGGAAAAGTCTGAAGAACTTCTACCAAGACAATGCTGCTTTAAATTCACACAGTGTTAAGCTGATAACTAGTGTAACTAGTCCTACTTGACCCACTCTGAGCGGGATTCAAACTATAGTCACTGGAATGAGAGATGGAGATGCTAACAAGGATGCTAAAAACACACAGACTCATAGCATAGCATCAGTTGTTAACGCACATCTTCAGGACAGGTTTACATGGACACGCACTCTCCTAAACCTCCCTTCCACACAGGTCACATCATTACTCAAACCACTCAGAGCAGAATTCGAACCAGGGACTCGGATGTAGGAGGCAGGGATGTTAGCAATTACGCTAATGACTAGCTACTAGCGTCACTCGCTAGCGCACCTCAAGAGGCCAGAGAATTACATGCACAGCTCTTACTCTTCCTTTACTCTAGATCCTGAGAGTTTAGCCTTCAGGCTCAGGTTCATCCTCACAAAGCAATATATAAAAGATGAGGATATATCTTTCTTGATATCCTGGTCTACAGTACATTTCCCAAATGTCCATCCTCAAAGGCAGAAATACTGAAAATTGGAGGGAAGATTTACAACAACAGTTCAAGAGCATAATAACTTTTTATGTGACTGTGGAGATACTGCAGTGCTCTGAAGCTCTCAGACGGATAAGAAATGGGTTTGATATGCAATATGGTTCTACATGACTAACATAATCATTTACTCTGCTCTTTACATGGACCATTGTTCAAAACCATTGTAATACCATAGTAAGATTCATGTTATTGAACCCATTAAATGTAAAAAGGTTTGCAAATGTAGAATTTGTGTTGCTGCTGTAGCGTGAAACTCATCTCATATATGCATATATCATGCTAGAAACATAATAATAACTGAAATAATAATCCAATCCCTCTATATATGATCTGATAGACTCTTACGCACTTGCCTAATTAAATCCAAACAGCAACGTGTTTTTTTGGCCGGATAGAGAACATCAAAAGGAAGATTGTTCAACATGAAAACAGCATAGAAAACTGAACAATCTGACAGAAAATAATATGGTAGTTTTGGTTTGTTTACAAACATTTCTTCAAGGTTACTCTTGGTGAACTCAAGTTCATTCAAGGTCAGTCGAGGCTTCGAACACTTAACCTCGTCTTCAAAACAAGAGAGACCTTTTCCACAATGACATCTCTGAAATTGATTCTATTTAATGTAAGTCAACCCACGGCCCTGGCGAGGGCTGGTGTTTGACTGACATGACCAGTTGTCGTGGAGATGGGTCACCTTGGGTTGCCAAGGTAACTGGCAGAGAGCGGTAGGGACTTTATGAAAGTCAAAGTAACTCAGAATGATGGAAGAGGCAGTTTGGAGCAGAAGTAAATTACCAAACGTGCACGAGTATTATTTATAAATATGAAATCAAAAAGTGTAAACATGCTGTAAAGTGCATTACAGAAATAAATAAATAAAAGATTTATGAGTGGTGAGTACCTGTGCAAAAGTTCCCGTCAGAGTGCAGGAGTGTTATCGGTGGTTGCCAGGGAGTTCTGGGTCATTTACACATTTACACACACACACACAAACACTCACATGTGTGTGTGCACTCACAGCAGTGCACCTGAGATGTGTTAGAAGTGTGATCGTTTCCTAGGGGAAATAAGAGTCCATCGCATGCCCTTGTTACATCCTACAGCCGTATGACACACACACAGACCTGCAACTCCCAAGACATCTTTCCCTGCCCTTGAGAGAGACCTGATATAACACACACACACACACACACACACACACAGGATCTAAACTACATCATCACCGAAGGGCATGCTGGCCTGGCGTCACACTCACTGCCACTCAAACACAGTTTACAGCATTCATATTTGGTTTCTTCCTTGATGAAAACAAGCTCTTAATACAGGTTTCAGTATAAGAACCAAAAACACAGAGCTATAAAATGAGACTTGATACAAACTCAGGAAAGACAATACGTCTTCACTACCTTTCATTATATCTGGGGTTTAGGTTTATTTTTTTAATAATAATAACTTTAAAATTGATTTAAAACTGCAACTTTAAAAAAGGTATTTTAGTTACAATTACTATAATAATTTATCAACCAAAATAAGTATTCTAAAACCATCTTTGTATGTCTTCAAAGCTCAAAATACATAAATGTTTATCATGAATGTGCGATAAAACATTAAACTGACCAGACCAGTTCATGTACTTAATGTCAAATTGCAAGTTAAATTAGACTAATTAAAAACTAATTAAAGAATTTATTGGAGTAATGTAAAAAAAAAATTAAAAAAAAATAAAAGTAGACTATCATAGGTTAGTCATATCACGATAAAATAAATGAATCAAATTAAAATAAATGTAATGTAAAAAAAATTGTATTGTGAAATTTAAATGAAATATGAACAGTTTCATGAAATTAAGTCTATATGAATAAATAAGTAGTGCTGTGAATTTAGTTTAGGAATAGTTTTAGGAATTAAAAAAAAAGTAAAAATGCTGAATCTTAGGAAAATTCAAGATGCTGAATCTTAGGAAACAGTATGTATATAAAACACACTTCGTATTTGATCTTTGAATATTAAATATTATCAGAAATGAAAATATGTTTAAATATATTTTCCAGTCACTATGGCCAAACAGCACCACATATTTAAGAGGGAAAAAATACGGTTACTTAAATGTAAAAATTGATTTTTGTCACTATTGTGAACTAACCAACACACAATTAAAAAAATATCAATACCCTTTCACATTTATCTGTGCTAACCGGAAAGAGCACTGCATTATGTAGAGCAGAAAAGCATCTCTATGCCTCCGTCTGAATGAATGAATGTGTTTGTGTGTGCTTATATGAGACTTTGACTAAATGAATGTGCAGGAGACAGAGGGTTTCCCAACACATTTGTCACGCGGGTGATAACCTGTCAGCGATGGAAAGCTTCTCTGCCGCTTTGATTCATGCCTTGCATTCACTCAGCTGTCATTAGCAGCCAGCGCCTGTCTGAGAGAAATCACCAGCGAGGTGAAAGCCAACCCCTACGTTTTACTGATGAGAGAAAATTATAAGAACCAGTGTTATTCATGTCCTGACATGACACTGGTGATAAGAATGAACTAAAACCCCAGAGGCAAGAGGCAAACTTTAAGACTTACTGTTTAATTAACTGATAGACAGTTTCTTTAAACTTCGGAGGCTTGTTGTGTGTTTGCCAGTCGGATCTGGAAGCAAAAGTCCTATTCATTTTCTCCATAGAGAAATTGATTTTTTTTTTTGCGATAATGAATAAACCTCTCAGAACAGACCCACCTTGAGCTTGGAGGTTGTTGAATGATGGTATTTGATTCTGTAGAGGCCGAGATTTAGTGTTTTTCATACTTAAAGGCCTGATCTCACCAAAAACAATAACTGTAAAGATAACGGTATCTATTTTAGCATCCGGATATCATTATGTTGGCTTGACAATGCAAACTTTTTCTTCTTCTCCTCAGCCAAAATGTAAACAGTATCTCCTCCTAGAGCTTTCAAGCTAAACCCAACAAACCCTGAGACTGTTCTGACTCATGCTAGCAATATGCTGATTAATGTTAGCGATGATAAAACATGCTAAATCATGGTGGAAAATTTTTAATTTGTGCTAGTGATGTGGTAAACCATGTTAGCAACATCAGCAACATTCCTGATAACAGCATGTTAAAATATGCTAATTCATGCTAAAACATGATAGCTCATGTTAGCAATATGTTAGGGCATGTTAAGAGCATGCTATTTAATGCTAGTAATATGTTTAAACATGCCAAATCATATTAGAAATGTGTTCAAATATTCTAGAAACATAATCCTAGAAACAAACTAAAACATGCTAATTCATGCTAGAAATGTCAAAACATGCTAAAATGTGCTAAAACATAATAGTGCATGTTAGCTATGTTTTAGAACAGGGGTGTCAAACTCAATTGCACAAGGGGCCAAAATCCAAAACACACTTTAGGTCGCGGGCCGAACAGGATAAACATTTATTGAACACACTAAAACTAAACTTTTAAAACTTACCTTTTTTGAACATAAATGTGAATAAAAACAGACAGGAATATTATTCCGTAATAAATCAACTTATACCTTAAATAACTATTTATTTAAGTAGTATTTAGTTAATAACTATATAAAATATTAAAATATACAAAAAGTATATAAGTATATAAGTATAAGTTATATAACTTATAACAAATTTCTTTATCATTTTATATAAAACTTACATTTTAAATATCCCAAAAGATTTTGCTCTCCATAAAAATATATCCTGTCAAAATTATACAAATTCAAAATATGGACATGCTGCATAACAAAACCTGGAAATCTAAGTAAAATTTTTGCTTTTCAGCAATAAATCAAATCATTCAGTTGTCTTTGCTCTTATGTCATTTGTCTCAAAATGCCGTCTTATTAAATTCTTTAATTAATAATATATACCAATAATATATAAAATGATCTCGCGGGCCGGACATAATTACACGGCGGGCCTTGAGTTTGACACCTATGTGTTAGAACATGTTATTAACATGCTATTTAACGCTAGTAATATGTTTAAACATGTTAATTCACATTAGAAATTTATTAAAACATTCTAGAAACAAACTAAAATATGCTAATTCATACTAGAAATGTCAAAACGTGTTAATTCATGCTAAAACATAATACTGCATGTTAGCAATGTGTTAGAACATGTTAATAACATGCTATTTAATGCTAGTAATATGTTAAAACATGCAAAATCAAATTAGAAATGTTAAAACATTCTAGATAATAATCCTAGAAACAAACTAAAACATGCTAATTCACACAAAAAATGTCAAAACATGCTAATTCATGCTAAAATGTGCTAAAACATAATAGTGCATGTTAGCAACGTGTTAGAACTTGTTAATAACATCTTATTTAATGCTAGTAATATGTTTAAAAGTGTCAATTCATATTAAAAATGTGCTAAAACATTCTAGAAGCAAACTAAATCATGCTAATTCACACTAGAAATGTCAAAACATGCTAGTTCATGCTAAAATGTGCTAAAACAAAAGAGTGCATGTTAGCAATGTGTTAGAACGTCACACAAATGCTTTTTAATACTAGTAATATGCTAAAACATGCAAATTCATGTTAGAAATGGAAAAAACATTCTAGAAACAAACAAAAACATGATAATTCAGGTTAACAATGTGTTAGAACATGTACAAAATGTGTTAATTCGTGTTAACCAGATTTCTAAAACTTTTAGACTTTTATAGGTCTAAGATCAACGTTTGTCCTAATAACTTTTACTTCTGTTCGTTTATTCTAAGCTTGCACTGAAGTTTTGTCATTTGCTACTTTAAATGTACAAGCTCTTTAAAGTAGGATTTATTGTTGATGTTTTTATTATTCACCACCTGGAAGAAAAAAAGTCCTGAAACGGATTCCAATGATATTTGTTAATTAGTGCCATTATCGGTACTGTTTTGGCATGGACAGCTGTTCTTTAAAATGTCCAGGTTTTTTTTTACAACTACATCTTTATCGTATCATTACTGTCCTTGGTGTGAATAAGCAATAACAGTCATCTGAACTATCAAGTATAACAACAAAGACTATAATCACAGCGGCGTTGCTTATACGAACATTAGGGAAAGGAGCATATTATTGTTATCTGAATAAATATGGATCATGCTCCTCCTTTAATGTGTGTCTGTGGGATTTTTTCACCTATTTTTATAACCTACCAGATCAAAATGATCTGATCACGACTTGAGGAATCATTCATATGGAGCACACACGAGTGAGATGTTGGGCTTTAATACTTGCCTTTTCATTCCCAGATGAAGCCAGGTGTGGAGGTTCAAGTGCGGTCGTTTGCCTAAATAGCCTCGAGACAGAATTCAGAAATAACACCTCATCAGCAAACATCAATAGACAAGAACCATGATCATCTCGCTTATAGATAAAGAGCTCCTTAACTTCCACATCACGTCACACTAGCTGCCGATTGAAGATCATTTCAACGTCAAGATGTTCGGTGTTGAGAAATAGCGTGACATTCATGCACAGATGAGATATCCAGCATGACCACATCCTGTCATGCCTGCAGTTGTCATTAACACAGGTCACATCACACATTAACGAGAACTCACGGCAATTAACGCACAATTATCTCTCACCTTCAGCCAGAAACAGACAGCTCATCACTAGCGGTGTGTCGTTCTCTCTTC
This sequence comes from Rhodeus uyekii, assembly GCA_037043235.1. NCBI lineage: Eukaryota > Metazoa > Chordata > Actinopteri > Cypriniformes > Acheilognathidae > Rhodeus > Rhodeus uyekii. Next base: position 2,413,542 of record JAWRVZ010000067.1, read on the forward strand.
ACAGGTTTTCAACAGTTTCAGGTTTGGTTTACACTCCTGTCCTGTCTGTTTTTGTCTTGTAAAGATACACACACAAACATGTTTGGATTTGTGATATTTTCTACGGTTAACTACATGTACATTGTAAACCCAAACAAGTCGAATGTAAAGTAGATCATTTGAGATCAGTCTCCCAGTGATCGCCCTCTAAAGGGACTAATGTTATTGAAAAGAAGAATCACGCCACTCCACACTTGCACAACCTCTTTTCATCTGTCAAAAATAAAAAGATTATGTTTATCAGAAACATGAACTGACTGACCAGTTTTTAATCTATGGGTCATTTTATCACACAGACACATTTCATTTATCAGACGCTTTTATCCAAAGCGACTTGCATTGCATTCAAGAAACACATTGAGATTCTAATCAGTTCTTGCTTTCCCTGGGAATCGAACCCATGACCTTGATGTTGCAAACACCACCCTCTACTGGTCTTCACACCCACTCAATCATTCACACACAATCACACACACAGAAAGGTAAATGTTATTTCACCAAATACAACATGACCGGATTTGAACGTGACCGTCACACACACACACACACACACACACACACACACAGTCACACACACACACACACATAGTTGAATGAACTAATACAAAAATGTAAATAAAATAGACTAATTATGCACAGCACACAGACAAAAAGTTCAATCGAATAATACAAAATAGTAAAAAAATTGATGAAGAACATGTTAACCACACAACAAGTTAATGTAAAAAAACAAAATAACAATTATAAGAATAATAAACAGATTATGCCACACAAACACATTTTTGTTTAATGAAATAATAAAAAACAACATTAACAAAATTTACAGACCATATGCATTTACATAGACCCAAACATGAATAAAATAAAATAAAAATAGAATAAAATAGTCTTTATCTAACACATAACGTGCAACACAGAAACAAACAAAAAATTAATAGACAGATCATGCGCAGCACAGACAAAAAGTTTAATAAAACAATATAAAACTCTGTTACCTTCCTGGTGGAAACCCTGGGTCAGTGTGTGAATGTGTGAGACTATAAAGTTTATCTGATGCCGCAGAGTCCTAAAAGACCTGAATGTTCAGTGATGACTCACAATCAATTCCCATTTAACCTGCCAGTCTCATCACGGGAAATAGGGCACAGCAAATGTCCCAGAGGCCAAAAAAACAAATTTCTGCCGGACTCACCTCTAGCCACTCATTACAAATACACAACTTACTTCTGGAGTCAAACTCGCTAAATCACACACACACGTACGCATGGATCGGTGATGTATGCTGGACGCAGTGGAGCAGAAACGCTGGACTCTCTGCGGCCTCATCGCCAGTAAAATAATGAGCACAGCAGAGCGGAGGAGCCATTACTGGGGTGCTCGTACACCAACTCCATCCCTCTACACCTCCAACGGCAGCGGAGTCAGACCATTACAGCATCATGTCCCATTAGAGAGAGAAAAACAAGCACAATCCATCCACATGAATGTGCAAACACGTCCACCCGGAGAACCTGAGCCGCTGCGTGGAGAGAATTACACACGGGATAGTTAACTACCGGTTTGTGGAGAGATTACGGACTTTATCTGAACTGTTTTTTAAGCTTTGTTATTTTAAACAGTGGAATGAATTGATGAACTTCACCGTGAATAAGAAAAAAAGAGTTTGAAAAGTTTATCTAGTTTGTTGGAAGTAAAAGTGGCAACTATAGATGCTCTAACAATGTGTAATTTATACTAAATCAAGTCATTGTACTTTATACAATTCAGAGCCGATGATGCAACTTCAGCAAATATGAGACAAATTCAAATTTTGCTGACAATAAAAGACAATAGAGTCCTTGTTCAGTTTGAGTCCGTTCAATGTTGATTCAGTTCAGATCAATAACTGTGGGAAGTTAATCAGTATTGAAACAAGCTCAATTCACTTAGAAGCAACTCTCCAGATGTCAATAGTTGCATTTACTCATTTTCAACACTGTGTGGACAATTTAAGAAAAGCAATTTCGCAATTGCATCAAAACATGTACCTGTTAATGATGTTTGTGCATCTTAGATAAGCTGCCAGTGTTCACAAGAGCGACGTCACTGCATCCTTAGCTTGGATCTGAAGCATTACACACACTATATTGTAAATAAGGTTGTCACTTTGATTTTATATGGATGAATTAGGTGATAAAAATGCATCAGATAGCATGCTGATGAATGTAACTCTCAAAAGGTCAAACCTTCTAAAGTTTTAAAACTAAAAAACTAACTTTTTATCGAGTTAAAAAAAAAAATCAAAGAAAACTGTACAGAATGAGAAATTGAAAATAAATGGCACATTAACAGAAAAAAAAGTAGATTTGCACCCAAAACATTTTTTCAAAAGTCACTAATTGTCAAGCATGTGATCAATGAAGATATGCTTCTGACTGTCTGCTCTTGTGTGGTTTTAGTTTTAGTTATAGTTTTGTTTACCTTTTTTCTGTCTTAGCCAATCAGAATCATTTAATCTTCAGTAATGATGTAGTTAGTAACCTGTTAGAGTATAATTGCTGTAATAATGTTATTGTATGTGGGGCGGCCTGCGAACTCCCTGTGAGACTTGAAGCAACAGAAAAACTAAACTTCACTAAACTTTCTGGTGACTCCTGGTCTTCATTCATCATATCTGGTTCTCGGGTCTTAACTGTAATTCCCCTACAACAAGAGTTGAAGTGGTGAGTAAAAAATGGTCAAAAGATTTTCTTTCTGTTATTGTTTTCTTATGAAGGGCTGTCTTGTTGTACCTTTTTGTGTTGTTAGGGAGCAAAACTCCGGACCCAGACAGCACTTTTTCAAGGTTCTTGGTTCACGCCGACAGATACTATGGACTCAAATATGCCGATTGAAGGAAGGCATCCAGTTGTGCTGCTCGAGAATAAGCTTCCCGACCACAATACACAAACTCAAGTCTGCTCTACATCTCCTTTTCTAATATAGATGATACTAGACGTGCCATTTTCACTTATTTATAAAAGTTAGAGGTTAAAGTAAAACTTGAAATAACATGTACGAAATAATGCCATATAATGCTTTCATTATTATGTTTTTTATTACAAATTCTTACAAAATCACTTGTAATTTCCTGCATGCATCCTCAGAACAAAAAAATAATTTTTGATATGATGACTTGATAAATGTTCACTTTTGGCTGATGTTTACAAACTAATTACAAATTTTGTTGAAGTTGAGGTTTGTATAATGGTTTACCTTTAATGCACATGGATAAATTCTAAATATGCAATAATACTTATGACATTTTTATTATCGTTACTATTATCGAGAGAGAAGAAAATGTGGCCAAAACAGTATTTTTGTCTCAAAATGGTCACATCATGCATTATTCCCAGGCTTACAGAGAGAAAGACCACCGTTTACATACCACTTCTGTCTCTATCAATACCATTCTTCATTCTCCGTTTCTCTCCCGCGCTCTCATTCGGCACACTTCACCTCCCTCATTCCCAGTGTATATGTCTTGTTTACTAAAGCGCTGGTGTTTTTCCCCTCAGGGAGTTCATAGACTCTCTGCTCCAGACCCCATAAAGACTAAATATCTCAGAAACTTTCTCCCATTCTGTTCCAAACCCAGCGTCCGTTGACTGCTCGATCCACACCAGAACCTCACACCACACTAGTTTGGGACACTAGATGAGGAAAATACTGTGCACTTGATGCAACAAGCTCTCTGCTGCTGCATATATGCTAATAAGCACAAATATGTATAACAGCATTCAAAGTATAAATATATGTTCAAAGTTTTATATATGTACAAAAGCTTTATTTTTGTCTTAGTATGTTTTTTTTATAACTTTAAGAATACTTTAAAAAAAATCATCAAAGTTGCTCAACTGTTTTCACAAGCAGCACAACCGTGCTCAAAATTAATAATAATCGCAAAAAATGTTTCATGAGCATCAAATCATATTATACTGATTTCTGAAGAATCATGTTGAAATTCAGCTTTGATTATAGGAATAAATTACATTTTAACATTCACACAGAAAACACTTTTTTGGTTTGTTGTAATATTTCATAATACTGTTGTACAGTATTTTTGAGCAAATAAATGGTGAGCATAAGATAATGCTAATTGGCCCCAAAGCATTTGAACAGCAGTCTATATCACATATATTATTTTAAAACACTTTATATTAAATACTTTATATTTTTATATTAAAAATATTTATATATTAATATAATGCATTTTATATGAATTATTTTCTTTATTTTAAAATATATATTTAATTATGACTATTCAAATAAATTATTAATGTTATTAATAAAAAGAAAACATCTGTGAAAATTTTTTACATCTGTGATTGTGAGTTTCACCAGCTTTGATGCAAATGAGAGTGACAACAGCTGACTAGAGAAGGAACAGCAACAAAACCGAAAAAGGAAACATTTTTTGGGTGGAGGCCATAGATAATAGTTCTCTCCTTATTCTTCCCAACTGATTTATCTTTAGTTGTGTCACTGTCTGTAACATGAGGAGTTCCTGCAACCCAATCAGGCAGTTCCTGCTCCTCCAGGACAACACATCCATACATGCCATTGCAAAGAGGTTTGTGGTTTCTCCCAGCACAGTTTCAAGAGCATGGAGGAGATACCGGGAGACAGACGTTACACGAGAAGAGCAAGACATGGATGTAGAAGGGAAAGAACAAGCAACAGGACCAGGATCTGCTCCTTTGTGTGAGGAGGAACATGAGGAGCTGACAGAGCACCACAAAATGACATCCAGCAGGAACAGGTGCGCATGTTTCTGCCCAAACTGTCAGAAACAGACTTTATGAAGGCCTGATGTCCTCTAGTGGGATCTGTGCTCACAGATCAGCACTGTGCAGGTCGATTGGCATTCACCAGAATTCAAATAAGCCATTGGCACCCCGTTCTCTTTGTGGATGAGAGCAGGTTCACACTGAGCACATGTGACAGAAGTGAAAGAGTCTGGAGACGCCAAGGGGAAAGTTATGCAGTGTGTAACATCATCCAGCATGACCAGTTTGGCGTGGGTCAGTAATGGTCTGGGGAGGAATATCCTCGGAGGGTCGCACAGATAGACAAAGCATCAAACAATTTTCTTTTTGGAAAATCCTTCATGTCAGAAACTCGCCTACGGTGCTTTAAAATGATGTTTTAAAGGCAGCTCACTGTGTTCTGGAGGACTGCCGTCTTCATAAACAGCATGTGAAATGACAGTCTGAATGGAGGAGAGGCCGTGTGGGTTTTCCACAGCACATATTTTACCACAGCAGGCTTATTCCAAAATAACTTCAACAGAAGTTCACAGTTCATTGCCTGATCATTTAAACCGAAGACCGAAATTCGTGTGAGCAGCTCTTGCACGCTCAAAGCACACAATGTCAGCATGAAGTGCTGTTACGGTTAACTAAATTAAAAATCATTTTCTGTGAAAACTTTTGAAGTGTAAACTTCATTAAAAGTCTCTGAGGAAAAGTGAGCAAATGCATTTTAAAGGATGTGTCTTTCACTCTGTGCTTATTTTGTTCTAACGCAATCTATTAGAAACATCCAACACCTATGAGAAGTTAATCTGTTAAAACACAAGAAAAGAGAGACTTGTGTGCAAATGGACTGATTAAAAGTTTGGAAAGGGTTTGTTTAAACTCCCTCCACGCAACATTGCCAGAAATCACACACGGCAGAATCCCGAACAACTTCCACACGCCACAAACGCACAGAATGTCATTCATTATCATTTAAAAGAAAACAATTAATGCGTCCTATTGTTCCCCACGTCAATCATTAAGGTAAGAATTAACGCTGCATTTCTCGTCAGATATTTTAATGAATGCGCTTTTCTCCTGACAGCTTGACAGTCATTTGTGTTTTCTTGTCATTCTCGTTTTCTTTCGGGAAGGTGAAGATAAAGTTTCCACTATCAGTGCCTGAGCAGAGGCTGTCCGTCTCGGATAAGGACACATTTCCATTGGTTTTGTTGAAAAGTAGTCTTGAATATTTACTCATTTTGTCCTGAATCATAATGCATCATCTGACTCGAATGATTTGGCTCTCATTCCAATTGCACAACTGGCGGATTTAATTGGCATTTAAAAAAATAAAATGCCTACATACCTGCCTTTTGATGCAACTTCAGTGTCTCTGCAAAGAAAACAAGCAAAAGTACAACTAGTAGAACATTGCTTTTGTATTAAAGACACACTCTCAGAAAGATAAATGTGCAAATATTTTACCTTTAGCTTGGCACTGAAGCAGTATTCACACAGCCCTGCAGGGTCCATACACCATTAACATAAAACATATATAATATACTGGGGCAAAAACCACAAAGTACATCATATTTACCCCTACAGGGTCCGTATCATCTTCAGTGTATATTATGGGTATTAACATATACCCTCAAAATGATATGCACTGTAGGGGTAAATAAGGTGTACCTTGAGCTCTAGATCTGCCTACATAAAGAGAATAGTCATATACGAACCCTATGTAGAAAGTAAGCCATTTCACTTGATTTGGAAGTATTCTAAACATTAATTAATTGTGATCACTATTGTTCACGTAGTGAAATATACATGTACAGTACCTCTAAGCAGTAACTGTCACGGTTCATGAATTCAGTGTCTCCTAGTTCTGCCTGAGTGTGTATGTGTGTGTGGTCACTGAACACCTGATTCTCATATCATCTGCCTATCTCCTCACTTTCGCGGCTCCCGCGCATTTGTTTGTTCGTGGCTCCCGCAAATTCGTTCTCTCGTGGCTCCTGCGAATTAGTTCGTCCGCGGCTCCTATGTTCCACAACTTTAACTCTGGATTATCACTTTGTTTGTTTTCTGCACTATTATAATAAATTCACTCATTTGCTTTCATCCTTGCTTTCCCCGCTCCCCCCTCCTCTCTCTCCTCCAAGCAGGCTGCTCAAACCTGAAGTGCATTACAGTGCATTAAGTATTTTTAGAGTTTAATTGTCAATTATTAATTAGTATTTATATGAGATCTTAATGGTTTCTATTTTAACTGCAATTAATAGGGTAAAACCCAAAAAAAATTAAAATGGGCATTTGTGGTCATGTGGAACGAATTAATTGATTTTTAGTGCATTCTTAGGGGGAAATTTGTTTTGGTGTACGAGCATTTTGGTTTATGAGCTCTTGGAACGAATTAAACTCGTAAACCGAGGTATTACTGTAGTTCGATTTTTAATACCTGTGCATACGATAGCTATATGTTCAGAATAACTTATACTACTTTTCTGCAGTGAATAAGGCCTGAGCATAATATGCATTGACACGCATAATGTGCAATATAAATCTCCCTACGAAATACCATATAGACCACAAATGCACTCAACTTCCCCTTCCATTTGCAATTTGACAAGGAAACAGTTAATTTAATAAAATGTGGTTTTAAACATCCCTAATTTGATAAATTGACTGGATTGATCATACAGCAAATGAGTAAGAGATTTAAAACAAAGTTTAGCTTTGATAAAACGTATGTAGTTGTGATGGTATGATAAATACTAAAGTATTCCCAAATTCCCAAAAAACTAAACTATCTTACCTTGGACAACACTTGTGATGAGGTATGCCTATATGTTGGACAGCATTCAGTAAACAGAAAGCAGAAATGTAGTATTCCAATCCAGACAGCCATTATTTTGTCACAGTGTTCTGCGGACAAGAAGATTTTAAATCGCCTCACGGCCCAAAAATATTCGCAGAGGCCCCTAAAACAAAACCTCCCAAGGACATCCGAGCACAGCGTGATGGAGTGAGAGATAAAATCTCCATTCCTCTCCGGGGATAATAACCTCTATCGTGCACATCGGCTGAAATAAAAGCTGAGACATCAGCAAACCTCATTACCGTGGGACGCGGCTTTATGGATTCATATCGTTTCACTAAGTTTGTTTCTCTGTTAGATTATCTGCGGCCGTTTCCATTTACCGCCCGAGACTGTTTGTCCATTTCGCCGACCCTCTTGTCTTGTCATACTAATGTGTACAAATGCAAAGACTGACCGCTAAATCAAACCTTGCTCGATGTGAATGGTTTTGTAAAGGATTACAATCTAATCTCTTAAATGGCCGCACATTATTTGGAGCTGATTTAATTATGCGGATAGAAAAGAACTTTTTTTTTTTTTTTGCTAAGTGAAAAGATGAGTTTGCAAAAATCTAATTTTTTTGCCTGTAAACGTCCTCAAGCAGGCCGAATGAGGCAAAAGACGCCCGGTTCTATTCAATCTGCACAATAGACAAACAAACCGCTAACGGTCACAGACAAAACACTTTCCTTCGACACAAATGCTCCGCAGAACATGAAGACCCGGAGGACACAAGCAAACAAGATGCTGATTTGTAAGACTTTCCCAAAAGTGAGCCGGCAAACAAAACCGCCGCCGCCTCCTCGAGAACTCCAACGCCGCTATCTCAATCTGTTCATGTAAATTACAAAACAAAGGCAGAAAACTCAATGGGGTTTGTGATTGTTTGGAGGGTTTGTGTGTCATTTCAGTGGTGTCTGAAGGTGGAGATTGCACTGCGGCTGAAGGAAATGTAGCTCACAACCGGACTCTAGACTATTCAAACTAAACTAGAGGAAAACAGCACAAATAATGATCGCTTCTCTGCTGGGATTGGCGTTTACTGAGATGCAGGGCAGTCTGTGAGTGAGAGGTTTGTACTAGTGTTGTGGAAAAACATTCAGAAGTCCGGCGTGACCTTCAAGATGTTTTTACTCTTATAATTCTTATTTTTTGGCAATGATCCCATAGAACCATTTTAGAGTTGCCAAATAATCTTTCAGTTAACTGTTCTTAAAAAAAACTATTACATTTTTAAATTGCATTTTTAAAGAACCTTTTGTGGAACGGAAAGATTCCAGGGATGTTTAAGGTTCTATATGGAACCTTGTCTTTTTACACATGTTAAGATGCGTTTTGGTCGATCGGATCACTATTAGACGAGGAAGACACATTCCCATTTATACCTGGCGCTTTAATCCATTTCTTTTGTCCACTTTCAACCGACCATTTCTGCTCTTACAGCAAATAGACCTGCTGGTCGCTGAGAGCTAGAAATCAGGAATGATGAGAGAACATTGTGCTTGGTACGTTTTTCATCTTCAAACCAAACTTTGGTCTCCAGACAAAGTTTAAATCCCATCTGGCTTCCCATTATGGGTGGGTGGAGAGTTTTGTGGCTGTTTGAACGCATTGGACCACATGAGTGTTTGCACTACAAAAGCACTCAAATGCATTTTTGATGTTCTCTGGAAGTGGAGAAGCTCACAATATTTTAGATCCAATTTACACCTGTATTGAAGGCCATCCATGTGATCCGATCAACCAAAGCACCAGATGTAAACAGGGTGCCAGTAAAATACTATTTAGGGATGAGCGAGAACAGCGAGCGAGAATCTGTATCTGTTAACCAAAGGAATTATCTGTATCTGTACACGGACTGGGTGGGGCCTAACCCGGAAGAGGGCAGGTTGTCTTGAAATTGGCGGGGCTTTAACCAGTATGTTATTTTTAATCATGCAATTGATATGGGTTGATCAGAAATTGGTATATTTATTGCTGATTAGAAAACTATTTACATGACAGCATCAGCATTGAGCTTCAGATCACTGGTTTTGATCACAGTAACAAACGAATTACATACAGAACAAGTTTTGCAACAGTAAATACAACACATGCGTTTGCAATTATGAAGAAATCATAATTTTTTATATTTATTTTTTGCGTGAAGTCAAAAAACTGGTTAGAGCCAGCAGACGGTTAAAAAAAAAATCTGGCAGGCAGAGATGTAACGCTAGTCGCTTTCTACCATGCACCACGTCTGAACAAACCCTACATTTACCAGAACTACTGGTTAATAAGTACTACAAACAAACCGAATAAAAAACAAACCTGAAGCTGAAGAAACCCTAAACGTTAACGGAAAAAACCCGCAAACCTGAGTGACTGAGCAAGAGAGCTGTTCTCTTCTCAGTGTTCTGTGTGTGAGTGAGCAGAGCGGGACACAGCAAATCTGTATGTGTAGGGGAGGGGCACTGTGACTAGCCAATCACAGAACGCAGACACAGTCAGCTACCCAATGAGGATCTTTATTCAATCCGAGCACAGATATTGACTCATACTCGGCAAAAGTGCTGTATCCGTACCAGATACTCGTTTCAGCCGAGTATCCGGCTCAACTCTAGTACTGTTACTTTTAAGTGCTGGGAAGTTAAACTGCAATTAAGATGTGATTTTGGTTGGAGACAATGGATCCGCTAGACCATTTCTCTCTTTTACACTTTCAGAAGGTTTTCATCTCTGATGCATAATGCTCTTGTGCCGCTAGCGCTAAAGACAAACAACATGCTTAAATGCAGAGATTTAGAAGTCACAGTAAAAAGTAACTGAGATAAGGCCCAAAATGATGCTGTTGGCAGTGAAGCTATCCAATGTGCTACGATTAGTCAAGCACAGACTCAATGCATTATTGAAGAGTTTAAAATCAACACGGCTGTTTTTGAGTAGCAGTGCCGCTGTGAAGGGCAAGAGATTGCAGAGAGCCGGCAATAGCGGGATACCATCGATTCTGACAAATCAATGACATTGAAACCAAAGCTAGCAGCTGTTAGCTCTGAGAATATTGCCCGTTTCATAAAAACGAACCTTTGCCACACTTACTTTGTGGTGTAGAGCCACAGAAAGTCATAATTTTCATAATAAAACTGAGCAGTGACCTTTCACACCCACACACGCTCATACGAGCGCCATTAGGAGATGCTTTTTATTAAGTCTCCACTCGTTTTTCTTTCCTAATCTCTATTTATGTCTACTTTTCCCCATCTGTCCCATTTTCTTGAAACCACAAAATCAAACTTCAGAATTAAATCGTTCTCTGGGCATTGAGATGGACAAATGTGCATTATTTTCTCATCACGATAAGTAAAGGCACCTGTTGCCGAATGCAGAATAATCTTCAGAAAGTGGCCATTTTACCGCCAACGTTCTTTCAAAGACTCAGAAAGGGAATAAAAGGTTGAAGACTGATTGGTCCAGCTGGAGATGAGAGGAAAAGCTGAAGACAAACAGAGAGAAAGAAACACGTGTTTTGCTGAAAGGCTCATTATCACAAATTCTCAAAGTGAGAAACTGAAGCAATACGGATCATATCATCCAATCCATACGGGTCATCAAACAGCGACAGGTGTCAGAAATCACACTCATCCAATCTTCCGATACACCGCTTAAACGACTTACTCAGGTTTAATACTTACCATTGAGATTTCCATGCAAAATGTTAACAATAGTAGGCTAAATGTGATTGACTTAGCAAATGCCACTAATTAAAGATAACTGACTTGTGAAACTACGAGTTCATTCGGATGCTAGAAAACAGTGTAATTGTAAAGGCTTAATTAAAGCACACTACAAAGTATGTTTTTCATCATGAGTTTTGAGGGCATTTTAAAGTCTGTATTTCTTGCACTCTGTTTAACAAAACGGTGGGCTTGAAAGCAATTATTTCAGAGAGGCCGAGAGGAACGCGTCTCAGTGGAGCCCTGAAACGCTGATGAAGCAAACCAGTGAGAGAGAACCAATATGAAACACGGCTCTCTCTCTCTAACGAGCGGAGGATTAGCCAAAGTTTCTGAGCCTGCAAAAGATTGTTTAAATTAACGATCTACAGCTTTAGACAGTTTAATGTCAGTTCATAACCAACACCGCAGAACATTGACTTCAAAGCTGCTTCCTGATGTTTAAAACCAATGGCTTCTCAATGCACATTGTATCCGAGTGTGAGATTCAGATTAGAGTTTCCCAAATCATAGCACATTGAAAACACAATGTCAAAAGCACTAGGACAGTACACCAAGTATCCATGCATGCATTTACGTATTATAAATACCCATAATGCACTTGTTCTACAGTAGAGGAGATTGGTATCATGCAAATGCCAACCAGGACCAAGACATTGTGAAGACATTATAGTATGTCTCAATGCTGCTTGCATGCAACCAATGAAATAAAACCAGCTTAAAAAAGGAAATACTGGTTTAGTTGGTATCTTAGGATGGCCAAAGCGGTCATTAAACTAGACTAGCTTTGCATGCTTGTGTTCAGCTAAGACCAGAAAACCACTTACGTGCAAGTTTAAGCTCCTATTTCAGGAAACATTGTTTTATTGGCAGCCCTGGCTGTAGAAATAAATCTGCATTGTTTATTCTTTTGATCTTTCATTCAAAACAATTTGACGTTTACTTTAAAGGGGGTCTGTTATAAGATTTCTAGCATTTGAGGCCATCGGAGACTTGATAAAACCACAATGCCATCTATCTGAACAAGATGTCCAGTACCGGCGGCTGAAAAATAGGCCCAAAATATTTAACCATGGGGAACTATTTATCCCTGTTTGCACCATGGCCATCTGACCATTTAATCCAGTCCTTTTTTAACTTCCAGTCACGTCTGACAATTGAATATGCTGGATTCATGCTCGTTGGATGAGCGAGGAGGATTTTTCTTGAAACCCTCCCAAACAATGTGTGGTTGTGGCTGTTTGATCTTTTATTTTTAGGCTTTCTGACGCCCAAGACTCAATCAATCGCTGCAATTCTCCATCTGTGATCTTTAGAGTGTCTTTGGCCACTCAAACTTTCCTCCTTGCCTTGCATTGACCATACAGACAAAAATCCTAATCCTGGAAAATTAATAACATGTTAACTTGATTGGAACTTAATTATTGGGAAATAGGATTTTTCAATGCTTTAGCTATTTTCTTACACCCACTTTTTATTTTGTGAAGATCAAATGATCTTTCTAGCACATCAGAACTATATTCTGGGATTTTACTCATTGGGATGGATGATAAAGGGACGCATTTCCTTACATTTATACTTCTATGAAACAAGAAGTCATAGCGAGAAAATTTCATGTTCCTAGTCATTCTAGTGTGCTAAAAAAAAAAATTCAATATCAAATGGAAAGATAATTCAGAGACGTATTTTACTCATAAATTATATAGAAGTGCAAATAATTTTGTACAACGTGTTTTGAAGAAAAATGTGATTTTCCCCTATTATCAAATCTTTCACTTCAATGGAAGGTTAGATTTTTTGCAAATTTTTTAAATGGAAGATCAAAAGTTTAAAGGATGGCAATTTATTTTTACAGCGATCTTTGATCATATTTACCAGAGGTGCTAATAATTCCAAGCACAACTGTATTTCCCTAGTGAATTAAAGTATTCAAAGGAACAGGATTGCAGCCAGAATCCTAAACCTTTTCCAGATTAACTTTGGCTTAAACTCCGGTTGCTCTCTCCACATTTAGTCAGTCACTTTGGACAAAAGTTTTTTTTTTTCTTCAAATGGCGAGTCCATCGGCGTTAAGCAAAAGTCCTGCTTTGATTTGGACTACGCAGGGATCCACGGGTCAGAGCCAGTGCTCTTTAGGGAATCATGGACTCACAGCATGTATTGACTGTTCTCTCCAGGCAGTCTGGGATTTTAAAAATAGTTTCAAGAAAAAACATTCAAGCTCGATCTGCTTTTAATATGCAACCCGGTCTGAAGTCTGGGGTTTAAATTAGGTATTGATCCTGCGGTTGACGTCTGAGTTCAAAAACATACTCTACACAAGTATGCAAATGCAGACGCACAAATATTGGGCCAATGCATTGCAAGTATGCGGCTTTGTTGCTCATACATCGACATGTTTTAGTGTTACTCGCTAGTGTTACTGTACTCAAGGGTTCACTCAAATGTCACTACATCCAATGTGTTAAGTAGCTACTTCTAATAAACAGAAGTGCTGTGGAATTTAAATGGATTTAAATTTGAGAATGCCTTTAAATTCCATCTCAATTACTGTATTTGAATTGAATTTGAAATGAGGTGGCAAACATTATGCTAAAATGCAATTTAACTTAGAAAGTAAAGAAAGGTAAAATTAACTCAAATTATGTTTAAGTAGTTATTTATAGTCAGTAAAGATAGACAGCACAATAGAATGACAGACAAGTGAATCATAGTCAGAATGAAAAAAAACAAATTATTATCTATTAGATGCAATGAGAATGATGGAACAAAAGAACAAAATAATAGACAGAATGAGAGAATGATAGAAAGAACAATATAATGTTTGAACTAAATGATAGATAGAATGATAGAATAGAACAAAAATAATGATAGGCAGAAGGAGTCAACAGAATGACAGAGCAAAATAAATATTGATAGATATAATGATAGACAATACAAAAGAATAATATATAATGATAGACCACATGAAAGAACATTAAAAGCTGGAACAATAAAGAGAGATATATAGAGAACAAGCAAGAGAGAGAGAGATGGAACAATAGATAGATAGAGAAAACAAGAGAGAGATGGAACAATAGAGAGATAGAGAACGAGAGAGAAAGAACGAGAGAACGATAGATTGAGAGAACAAGATAGATAGATAGAACAAGAACAAGAGCGAGAGATAGAGAGAACGAGAGAGAGCACAATAGAGAGATAGATGGAACAATAGACAGATGGATAGATATATGAATGAATAAATAGACAGACAGACGTGAAAGCGTTTTTCCACTCGTAATTTCTTTTTTTTTTGCATTTTTGACAGTGTTAAATGTGTTAGATCATCAAACAAATTTAAATATTGGTAAAAGATAATACAAGTTTTTAAATGAAGGTTGTTGTTATTAACGGAAAACAAAATCCAAATCTACATGCCCTGTGTGAAAAAGTGTTTGATTTCTCTAGCCAAACCCAGTCCCGATTACTGTTTTCTCAATTAAGACATCACTTAAATAGGACCTGCCTAATAAAGTGAAGTACATGAAAAGATCTTGAAAAGCTAGACATTAGCCTCAGATGCAAAGAAATTCAAGAACAAATGAAAATGTAAGTGAGATCTATTAGACTGGAAAAGGTTGGACGGAAGGACAGATAGATAGATCTGAGTGTCAGTAGAGAAACATCAAGCACATCTTAAACTCTCTCTCTCTGTCTCTAGTCTCTGTCTGCAGTGGCAGGTCATTTCTGCACTGAGACTTCGAGCAGATCCAAGCGCTGTGATCCACAGCAGCACACGGCTGATTTCACATGCAGCACCAGCAGGGCGTCTGGTCTCAACTCGCTCCCAAGAGATGAGGTTTGCTTCTCGACAGTCTGCTAATACAAACCTGCCTGCTGCGGGAACAAGGGAGCAAACCACACCAACCTCCCTGAATACTAATGTCCTCCGCCATGCCGCCCGTAACGCAATGCACACACAAGTCGGACACCTGCCGCTTTAAGAAGGCCATATTCACGCAGTCTCTAAGCTATCAAAAGACCTGCCTGCATTGGCTTCACTCGCTCTTCAGTGATGAGTCTGTCTTTTCTCGAGGAACAAGACATGAGATTCCAGCGAGCAGAGGTGTGACGTGTCTCCAGTTTGACGCTGATCTGTATCTGATGGACAGGTCAGGTAGTTTTTGGAGTCTACCAGCAATTACCGGCCTGTCCAGATGAGCTGAAGTGCTGTGGAATTAGACGATGATCTCCGGTGTAATCACACACCAGTGCGTCCGCATCAGTGCCCGCTCAACTGCACACCGAGAAGCAGAGAGACAGAACAGAGGTGAGCAGACAATACATCTGACAGCTTTTGAACGAACTCCATAATCACCAGAAGTATGAAACAAATTTCACACTAGGAGCCCATCGGGTCGGTCACAGACTCTTTTACCTGCTTGAGTGTTTGCGCAACTCTGAAAGCAAAGCAAAACACACATTAACTTTTTTTAATAATCACAGATTAATAAAGTACAGTTGCTGCGAGAAATGCATTACAAGTAACTTGAGTTACGTAATCAGATATCCTTTACAAGTAACTAGTAATGTAACACATTCGTTTTACATTTACAACTAAATATCTGAGTTGCTTTTTCTAATAAGTTACACAAATTACTTTGTTTCCCATGTATTGACTGACGCTTCTCAGGAGTCGATGAATGTGAACAAAGATTATTGTGGAACTAGAAATGTGAGAATTTAATAATCTCAGTCACAAAAAAAACAGATTCAGTTTTCCTCAAAATGAATGAAATTAGTGAAATGTAAAATCAGAATATGACGCAAACCTCCAATAATTAAATATGTTAAATAAAACATTTTTATGCATGTAATTCGCTTTTTTGGCCAATATTTTGCTGCTGACCTTCAATGATTCAGCTCAAGCATCAGCAGAAATGAATTTAGACGTTTAGTTTCTATTGAAGTAAGTGTTGAACTTTCTTCTCCTGTGATCCAGAATGGCAGCGGCTGGAAGGTTTGTTTGAATCTGCATTTCCTTCAACCCCAAAACTTTGCCCAAAAATATAACTTTTTCTGGTTATTAAAAAACAAACAAAAAAGAAGTCAAGCCCAGATGAGAGAGACAGTAACGTAAAAGTAATGCATCATTACTTTTCATAAAAGTAACCAAGTAATGCAATTAGTCAATTATTTTTCAAACCTCCGGAAGCCGTTCGATAGTCTTGTGTGAGAAACTGAAACTTAAACCATTATTGACTCAAATTCATGCAAATCATTACCCTGCATCCCTCCGTTCTGCCTAATTATCCTCCTACTTCAAATCTACCATTTTTTGCCAAATTACAAGCTAGAAAGAAGTGTTGCCTCCCAGCATCAGTCTTTTCCAGTTGAAAATAATCTCTTTGATCCCTTTCAATCTGGTTTTCGCCCATTTTATAGCACTGAAACTGCACTTGCTAAGGTAGTGAAAGATCTTATACTTTCTGGTGACTCTCTCTCTCTACATATAGATACTTATAATACTTGACCTCAGCTCCATCTGCCACGTCTTACTTCTTTCTCGCCTCTCAGATGTGGGTATTTCCAGTATTTCTTTCCCTCAGCATTGCTCTGGTTTTCCTCCGGTCTCTCTGATGTACAATTTTAAATTTCAATGCAGGATTTTAAACCCCCGACTGTCCCCATGAAGCGAGGTGTTCCCCAGGGATCCGTGCTTGGCCCATTATTGTTCATCATTTGCATACTACCTCAGATCTTACATTGATAAATGTAATTGATAAAATCTCCACTTGCAAGAATGAAATAAAAGCATGGCTCAAATCCAACTTTCTGAAACTATACATGAACAAGACAGAAATCATCATTACTGGAACCCAGTCATTTCACAGCAAAAGTCCTACTGAATTTGGCTGAGAGATTGCTGGTACCGTCCAATACTGTAAAAATCTCTGCTATGTTTGATTTGACTTTGAGACTCATATCAATCATCTGGATATCATCAAAGTCCCTTCATTGGTGTTAAAAACACCAAAATGGTCATCAATGCTTTCACTCCATTGGTCTTGGCCACTGTATTGCCCTTTGGTTTGACATCTAGCTTTAATGCAAGATTATCATTATAGATCATAAAATCTATAATCTATGATCTATAAATCATTAGCATTAAACGCCATTAGTTCTAGAGGATCTCGTGCTCAAATATCATAGTGCTAAAGCTGCAAAACATTTTATTTGAAAGCTGCAAATTCAGCAATAACATCTTAATTTGCGAAAAGAAAAAGGCCTTACATAAGAGACAGACGACTCAAACTTCATGACTTGCTTTTAGACAAATGAGAAGAG
Source organism: Rhodeus uyekii (assembly GCA_037043235.1). Lineage (NCBI taxonomy): Eukaryota > Metazoa > Chordata > Actinopteri > Cypriniformes > Acheilognathidae > Rhodeus > Rhodeus uyekii. The sequence continues at coordinate 2,431,241 of JAWRVZ010000067.1, forward strand.
AAAAAATGGAATGCTTGAAAGTAACTTCTCAGATGTTTCTCCTAAAGTAAATTCTCCAGCAATCATACGCGTGAGAATTTCATGGTTTCAAACTGTGCTCAGATTAGCAAAAATGACTAAATCTGCAACTAAAGAGGTAAAGACTCAATATGAACCCAAATATTTCTTAGATTCTTCCAATCTTTCATCTGCAATCTTTATTTCTCCCAAGGACCTTTAGGAGGAACATCTAAAGTCGATGCATTACAGTTAAAACTTATACTAACAGCACCTGAAACATTGAGCAATCGTCTTCTGCGAAGAGACAGTAACATTACACATGGGGGGGGGGGGGGGGGGGATTTAATCTTAATCGCTTCTACTAGACAAATACAAGCTTAAATGAAGTGCAAATGGAAATGCTAAAATCTCCTCCTACTTAGATGTTTCTTCTGCTAAAAAGATTCACATAATCTCACGTGTCTCAGTTAAAGCAGAAGGAAATATCTCAGAAGTTTCTCTAACATTTTCTACTAAAACAGACTTTCAAGAAACATTCGAGATATTTCTGAGACAATAACCAAGAACGTAATTAAGTCTCCTGAGCAATGAAACCTTCATCCGACAGCCGATAAGCTCCAGAAACAGTCAAATCGAAAATAAAAAGATTCTCCTAGATTTTATTGAGGCTGGTTTCTCCTGAAACTAAAAGACCTCATGTGTCTACAATACAAAGTTAACAATATCTCAAAACGAACTCAAACATTTCTCCTCAACTTTCACCAAAATCAAGAGATCTGAGCTGCTCAACATCAATTTTATTTCAACTTGTGACTCATTTGTGTGTTTTTAAAGGAAGTCTAAAAGAAATAATGGAGGCAAAGTTGATACTTGATACAAAGTTGAAACAAACCACAACTATTAAGTATCGAGAGCAACATCTGAGCAGAGAAGAGTCGAGTTTCATGAAACTGGATTTAGAAAGGATCCTTCAGGGGCCAAACCCACATCCACAAATATCTACCGTACTGTAAAGCGAGACGCAGAGAAAACACACCTGCTTAAGAGAAGAGCTGCGTCACAGCGGGAGAAACATCTATATGCTTTTACACGAACAACACGCTGATCACTCAAGAGAATAAGATGATGGGGTTGTGTTGCCCTGCAAAGAAAATAAATCACAGCACATCAAAACTGAAGGAAGGGAGAAAGACAATATCAAACTGGACAAACTGAGCTTGAGCGTCTACGGCTGGACCAGCAGGTGCAAACACATGAATATTTGTAACTAGATCCATCTGTTGTGTTGAAACTGGATCCTGATACCTGGACCAGCAGGTTTAAAGAGACGATTTTTCTGGCCCAGAACCGGCTATTCTTCATCTGAAACATGAGATCTGTCCGGCGGGATTCTCACTGTAAATAAAACATCTGTTACACTTACTTACCAGGAGCGATGGATCCTCTATTGGACAACAGGGACATGTGTCCTGTTAATGAGAGATGTTAGTTTACAAAGACACACTCTCAAACACATCACAATCAATAAAAAGAGAAGAGTCTCAGGTCATACTATCAGTCCAGTGGGGTTTGAGAAGAGACTTCACTAATTAATAGACAGCCAAAGACCTGACCTCATCGTCAAGCCCTTAGTTCATCAATAATTGCTGCTTCATTCAGATGTAGGCAAGGAGTTGTGGAAATTCAGAGTAATTTATGAGGAAATTGCGTCCTCCAGTGGAAGAGGAAAGACTTTACACTGGGAGAACTTCAAGATGAAGTAAAAATAAATAACTGTGCATATGTGCAAGGACGTCTTTCCTGTTGCTCTAACAGTAGAGAGTGGCGCTTGCAACATCAAGGTCATGGGTTCGATTCCCAGGAAAGCAAGAACTGATTAGAATGTCAATGTGTTTCTTGAATGCAATGCAAGTCGCATTGGATAAAAGCGTCTGATAAATGCATGAATGTAAATACCAGAAAGAGACATTTCAATAATTTTAATCAGTCTAAATTAATTCTGTACCCACAGGTTAATATAAGTGCATTACTGTAAAGATAATTATATTCTGTGGTAAATCTAAATCTATGTATCTGTTTGAATCCATAACATTTATTTTCCGAATTCAAACGCATTTAAAAAAAAAAAAATTGCTGAAAAAAAAAAAAAAAAATTTTACTCTGTGTTTGTTTTTAAGAGTCAGCCCTACATGAAGATGTCCAAGAGAGCATTAATGGAGCTGGAGAGCCTCAGACAGCACTCATTTAAAAACTTATTGTTTCTCATTGAAAGAAAGAAAGCCTGTGACAAATGGAGTTATATGTGGATAATTCCCGCTGTAATGGAATTCACAGCAAACCAAACTTCATTTGAGCCGCTATGATGAATATTAGATCAAAACCTTTCTGCTGGTGAACACCGGGGCGCAGCGCCGTCGACGAGATCAGAAACACTCGGCTTTTGTGTAATGAATTGACACCAGTATCAGACAGATGCAACAGACAATGTTTAATTTTTCATGTCTTTGATCTCTACTTCAGGTTATTTTTCAGAGGCTAAATTTGATTAGATGTCAAGATAGAGCTCGACGCATGCATAAACGGCGAAGCAAACATGTTTTCCCATTGAGACGCACTTAATGACAGAGTAACCATCAAACCCAGAGATACGACATTAAATCAAAAGCTTTGTTAGATGACTGCACTTTCTACTTTAGTGACAGCTTCATCACTTCCCATTGGGGGGGAAATTATGCTGCAGTCTTTGTCTTGTTACAATTAAACTAAACTACAGTCCTGCATTAGTCCCAGTGGATTTTGTTATTTAAATGTGAAAGTTTTTGCGCATTCCTAGTTTTATTGTTACTTGATCAGCAATTCATGTTATTCTGAACAAATTAAATAAATTGCTCCACCTCAAAAATGCCTTTTGAGCCTCTTAAAAGTACCGTAATACCTTGAGATACAAGCGTCCCGACATACGAGTATTCCGAGCTACGATCAAGCCTTCGAGCAAATGTTTGCTTTGAGATACGAGTAAATATTTGAGATACAAGCAGCTTCCAGACGCTAGAGGTGTTCAGCACTCGGAGCTCAAGCTCCTCATTTATGGTGTAATTGCATATGATCTCCACTAGAGGCAGCTTGGTTTTACAGCGGGGGTTACCGGGGGCAACGAGTGATTCATGAGTATTATGCTGAGAGCAGCACGAGTTATGAGTGTTCAATAATAATAAATATGAGCTTCTGAGTCTATCCAATGCATGATTTGAGATATGAGCAAATCGAGTTTCGAGCTCGTCCTGGAATGGATTATGTACGTATCTCAAGGTATTGTGAATTGATCGGATGTTAAAAAGAGTCATCATGGCCTAAATAATTTTTCACCCTGAAATGTGATGCATCATGAAAGCAAAAAAAACATTTAACCATTTTTGACTAACACCACAATTTCCCAGTAATGAAAGAGTAGCTGTTTACTGACCGTCATTTCCTCCATTTTCTATGAACTTTCTAGAACTACCACCACATTTTTGGTTCCTCTCTCAGCTCTATTTTAAACATCAGTGGTAACATGTTCAATACACAATTTATAATCTGTAACTGGAAAATGATTCCCAAAACATTCCAGCAAACTTCATAGATACACTTTTTTTTTTTCAAAAAAAAGGGAAAGAAGCCTATGCATTTAAGTAAAACCAACTATATGCATCTCAAATAATAAAAAAGTCATAATTTATAGCTACATTCACATGCATTCATTTTGCAGATGATATGATTAACATTCTATAAATCAACCTAAAAAAAACATCATTAAAGTAATAATGTTCAGTATATTTTTTTAATTCCCTAAAGAAAATGGTGTTTGCACTAATGAAGTTAAGGGGGAGGGATAAATAATAATAAAAAATATATAATAATAACAAATAGTTAACCAGGTTCGTTTATTTCCCTAAAATAATTAGAAAAGTCCAAGCAGATTAGCCATTTCATGGGCATAAAATAAAATTACATACAGAAAACACTCAAGTGCCTTTTCACACTCCACCGCACTCAGTTAACCTGCAAACAAAAACCCGATTCAAACTGAAGTGCAGTTCTCTACAACTCCATGAAAATAATAAAACGAATGTCTTTTTCAGTGCTGAAAACCTGCTTTATCAGGTTTAAAGAGGCTGGAAGGCAGAAATTAAAATGGCAAACCTTCCAAAACTCTGTGGTATAATTTCATACTTTCCCACCGGCATCGAGGTCGAGCGAAATCAATATCAGCGGGACAGATTTCAGTTCTGATCCCAGCCGGGAACTGATGCACTGCATTTCAGAGTACGCTTGAAACTCGGATTAATCTCCAGCCGCTTTAATCTCACCCGGTTGGACGACGACCCAACAGGGATTTTATGATGTATATTTAGAGGTTCAGTGCCCACTGGTTCAGGTTTAGGTTGGGCAGATCTAACCCTCACCCATCAGTTCGTCTTCAGGCGTTTGGCTGCCTCTTGGTTGAGGTCGTCCCGCTCTCTCTTGGCACCTCTGCTCGTTCCAGACTCTCCGTTAGATGGAGGTTCGAAGCTCTTCTTCATCTCTCTCCTTTCCCTCCTCTCCTCCATCTCTTCAATCTCCTCCGCAAACAATGCCTTCAGAGGCCGAATGAGCCGTGGAAGCATCTGGAAGTCTCCAAATCGAATCTGTGAGCGCGAGAAAACGCATCAAACCTTCAATTTCACTCAAAGCACTCAATGGAAGTTCAATTTTGTTTGTGCAGCATTTCTCAAGTGAACAAGGGTTAGAAAAGGTGGAGGAATAAAGGATAGGAGGGAAAACGAAGGAAGGGATGAAGATTGTAAGAAATAAATGGGGATTTAAACGACTAAGGAAATAAAAAAGGACAACCAAGGAAGGGTACAAATAATGTAGGAAGTATCTGAGAAAGAAGTAAGAAAGAAAGGATTGGCAGAAGATGGAAGTAACAGTAAGAAGTGACTAAGGAACGAATGATGATGAAAATAATGAAGTAACAAAAAAAGAGGAAAGTGATCAAGGAAGATGGGAAGAAACGTTGTAACTACAAAAGGAAGAATGAGGGAAGAAATGATGAAAGTAATGTTGGAAAAGAGGAAGAAATGATGAAAGTAATGTGGGAAGAGAGGAAGAAAGAGGGAAGTGACTAAGGAAGTAGGGAAGAAATGATGATGAAAGTAATGTGGGAAGAGAGGAAGAAAGAGGGAAGTGACTAAGGAAGTAGGGAAGAAATGATGAAAGTAATGTTGGAAAAGAGGAAGAAATGATGAAAGTAATGTGGGAAGAGAGGAAGAAAGAGGGAAGTGACTAAGGAAGTAGGGAAGAAATGATGATGAAAGTAATGTGGGAAGAGAGGAAGTAGGGAAGAAATGACGAAAGTAATGTGGGAAAAGAGGAAGAGGGAAGTGACTAAGGAAGTAGGGAAGAAATGATGAAAGTAATGTGGGAAAAGAGGAAGAAAGAGGGAAGTGACTAAGGAAGTAGGGAAGAAATGATGAAAGTAATGTGGGAAAAGAGGAAGAAAGAGGGAAGTGACTAAGGAAGTAGGGAAGAAATTATGAAAGTAATGTGGGAAAAGAGGAAGAAAGAGGGAAGTGACTAAGGAAGTAGGGAAGAAATTATGAAAGTAATGTGGGAAAAGAGGAAGAAAGAGGGAAGTGACTAAGGAAGTAGGGAAGAAATTATGAAAGTAATGTGGGAAAAGAGGAAGAAAGAGGGAAGTGACTAAGGAAGTAGGGAAGAAATGATGATGAAAGTAATGTGGGAAGAGAGGAAGAAAGAGGGAAGTGACTAAGGAAGTAGGGAAGAAATGATGATGAAAGTAATGTGGGAAGAGAGGAAGAAAGAGGGAAGGAATGATGAAAGTAAGAGGGAAATGACCAAGGAAGAAAGGATATATGGAAATTTGAAAGAATGCAAATAACTCAGGAAGTAAGAAGGGATTTTAGTTGGGAATAATGATAGTAGACGCGTCTCCTCACCCTCATGTGATCGAAGGAGATTCCCACTCTGCTGTTGAAGTCGTCGTTGAAGAGCGGGATCTTGGCGTATCGCTGACTGAAGTGATTCAGCATGATGAACTCAGCGTTCATCTTCATCCCGACGCCGATCGCCTGAGACGTGGTGCTGGAAAGAGTTTCACAGTCAATCACACAACACCTCCACAAACGACTACAGCACAACCAAACCCCCAATCCGAGCCTCATCTTCAATCTACACAACAAATGACATTAGAGAAGCTGAACTGCAGTATTACCCTGTTTCCCTCTCCCAATCCTCATGCCTATAAAGCTGCAAAACAAATCCGTATATTTCAGCAGATCAAGGACAACACTCTCCACCTTCCCAGGCAATCAGCTGAAGCCCAAATGAATCCCCACAAAACCTCCAAATCAATTCCACTCAGAACTTCTCCGAGTTATTCAGCGCTTCAATGGGAAGAAGCCCCAGGCGTGACACACGGGCGGTTCATTCGGAGACCCGGCGCTCCTCAACTCCAGCGGGCGACGAGGAACCCAATCAATGCTCATCTAAGAGAGACCAGCTTTAAACGAGTCCTCCATCAGGAAGAGCGTTATCCTCTGGGATACACTCTCATTTCAGAAGATCTTCGGGTCTGTTTTGTTAGTTTGCACTTGCACAACACAAGCTCTTCACTCACTCATGAACTGATAAGAGCTGCTGATTAACACTTGCAGTATTTATGAGAATTCATAATTAATTAAGAGAATTCAAGCCAAGTTCAAATGCATTCGTTACATTGATGGAAATTGTCCCACAATTAACAGGAAAAACCATCAATACTCATTCAAAACTAGATTTTTTAAATGTTTTTTGTTTTTGTTTAATGTTTAGAAGGGCTGAATTCATTTGATCACATAGAAAACATGTAAAATTGTAATAATATTCCACAATATTATCGTTTCTACTGTATTTTTGATGCTAAAACGTAATTTATTCCTGTGAATATTCCTCCAGTCACACGATCTTTCACAAATCAATCTGTTATGATGATTTAACAAACATTAATGATTATTATCAGTCTTCAAAACAGTGCTGACTCATATTTTTGTGGAAACCGTGATAAAATCATTAAAAATGAGCTGCAAAAGTTGATTTTTGAACAAGATCCCTGATGATTTTGGTCTGATCTGAACATTTCAGCTTCATGGATCAAACAAAATGTGATGCAACTTTAAAAAGAGGTTATTAAAGGTCGTTAAAAACCATTTCTGACCCAACAGCCAATACGAAGAAGCATTTAAATGCAACTAAAGAGTGTTTTTTGCTGCTGTCCCTGAAAACCTGAGTATCATTATTGGTGAGGAACTCAATCAAGAGAGATTTGTTGCTACAGCCTTTGGCAAACGTGATGCATCAACACTGAATCTGCATGTCACTCAACCCGTGTTCATGTTACCTGTGTCTCTTCTCCACCGCCTCCTCCTCCATCCCATCCTCCAGCGTGGCTTCATGAATCAAAAGTGTGGCATTCTTACCTGAAAACAAACCAAGAGATGAATCAAACTCTCTCCGCCACACACACACACACAAACACACACACACACAGATAAATTACAGCTGACATGCCGTTCCCTCTTTTCTCCCCATTGTAAAACACACAAACACATCCTCCATTTATTCCCTTCAGAAATCAATCAGGAGAACTCCAGCGGCCCAACGAGCGGCGAGACAACAAAGGGCTTTCCTAATGAGACGAGCCGGCCCGAGCATCTCCAGCGCTGGGAGGGGAAGGATGAACACCCTCCATCCCGCCGGACTCCCTCCGGAGCCATTAAAGAGGTTTCTGTGACTCGCAGAACAGCGCTGAAGTGATCGATCGCGTCGCTGATAGAGACGGGAAGCAGCATTTAGACGCGGCTTCATTCGCATCGATCCGCGAGTCACTGAAGAGATTCAGACGCAATTACAGACTCGCTCTCCAACCGGACTGATGGAGCTTTAATGACCGGAGTCTGAATGCTGGACGATTCGGAGGGTTTTTCCAACAACTGAGACTGAAAACATAAATGTGTGACTATAAATCTGATATTTATTGTGTGTTTGTGTACGAGTCAGTTCTCATAAACTCAAGAAACACATCAGGAAATGTGAATTTTCCCGGCTCACATTTCAGCTGGAAATCAATAGAAAGGAATAGCAAATAATTTTTAAAAATGACATTTGTTCTTCCTCAAATTTGTATTAAACATACTGCAAAACCTGATAAATAATTAAAGCAATATTTTACAATAAGGTCCTATTATTATGCATTAATAACTAAATAAATGTATTGTCATTGTAAGTTGCAAAAAATTTGAATAAACGTGTTATAATCTGAACAAAGATTAAACAGTTATTTACAACAGGGTCATTAAAAAATATAACTTTTGATTTTAATGATGTAATAGGAAATAATATTAAGATTAATAAATGCTTCAGATGTTGTTTGAAAATTATGAAAAGTAATTTTATAAACCATAATTTACATAGTGAACCATCTACATATTATGCTGGTACTTTTTAAAGTACATTTTGATTAATAATGGTCACTGGGGACAATTATTACACGTCAGAGCATTACACATAATAAACACTGTAACCTTTGAAATGGCCATTGTAGTTATTTTTACCCCTTATATGAATATTCAGCCCTGCATAAAATATAATATGCACACACTTTCGTACAAAAAAAAAAAAAAAAAAAAATTCGGTGTTGAAAGTGTTTGCGTGTGGTTTTTACCCATGTTGGCGACGGCTTCGCAGGGCATTGTGTCTCCAGAGAACACGAGCTGCCAGCCGGACTGGTGCGTCAAACTGCAGGCAAACGCGTTCTTACAGTGACGCACATAACACGTCTGAAACTAGATAAATGAGAGAGAGTGAGAGAGTGTGTGAGAGAGAGTGAGAGAGAGAGAGAGAGAGAGAGAGAGAGTGAGAGAGAGAGTGAGAGAGAGAGTGAGAGAGAGAGTGAGAGAGAGAGTGAGAGTGAGAGAGAGAGTGAGAGAGAGAGTGAGAGAGAGAGTGAGAGAGAGAGTGAGAGAGATTAAATCACAGCAAGCTCTATAGATCACGCTTCATATCACAATCTGTCAGCAGGAAGATTTTTTTTGTTATTTTGTTGGTGATATAAATTGAACAAAACATTTAAATATTGTGATTTTAATGCACTTTTATGGAGCCATTAAGTTTCCTAAATACCCATACCCACTTTGAGCGCTAGAAGAAAACATTTCAGATAACAACATTAAGTTTGATTAAAGTTACGAGTACAGTAGAACCTCGAAACGCTCTACGTACGAAAAGTTCAACGTACGATTAAATATTTCGGGGGTTTTATCGCCCGAGTAACGACAAAATGATCGAGATGCGAAAAATGAAATCTCGGCCAAGGCGACGATTTCCGAGGTTTTATTTTGAAATTCGCGCGCCACTGACCCGGAAACTCGCACCAATCGTCCTGCTCTCCCATTGGCTGTCTCCCGGCCAGTGTTGCCAGATTGGACTGAAGATTTCCAGCCCAACTACATCTTAAAACCCGCCGGGAACCCACCCAATCTGGCAACACTGCTCCCGACTCTGACGCTAGCTTTCGCTGCAGCATCCTGCTCTCCTATTGGTCAGCATCGCTCCCACCAGTCTCTGCATTTCATTTCACGATGAAAGTCAAAGGGAAGAAGAGGATGCTCTCCATGGAGACGAAAAGGGAGATAATTGAGAAGTATGAAGCTGGGATGTGCTTGTCACACCATACTGAACAACCTTTATTATAAAATTAAATGTGGTGTTTTCGTAGGGCTTGGAACGGATTAGGCAATTTACATGTAAAAGCCTGACCGACTTACGAAAAGATCGACTAACGAAGCCAACCTCGAAACGGATTATTTTCGTAAGTCGGGGTTCTACTGTATATGGGAATTTGAGAGGCAAGCTTTGAAAGCATGAGATCTGAATCTCTTCCTGCAGGGCGTCTCCAAATCCACAACTCCTCAAAACACGTGAACTCGCACAACAGAGAACAAACTAAAGATTCATGCGAGACGCCGTTAAACTACCTTGTGTAAATAACACTTCAATAACAGTGAACAAGCGGCTTAAACAGCACTGATCTGGACCACCTGATACATTTCAGCGCTCACAGTGTTGACGTATAAACAATAAATGCGAGTCGGAGGACGTGAACGTCGCAGGTTCCCATCTAGTGAGTACGGTTATGACATGCAGTGAACATGCTGTTGTTTTGGATCAGGAGGAACAGTAACAGGCTGCTGACGTTTCGTTTGTGCTGCTCTGAGACTGACGTCTGTCTAATTGAACAGCATGAAGCGCGCTGATGACGTGTGACGTCTGTGGAGGAATGGAAATACATGTGCTGACAGGACGGTAGGATATCGTATTGGACCGAATGCAATGATTGGATAAATATATTATTCTACAACTTCCACAGAAGATATGTGCTTTTTTATTTATTTACACCACATCTACTATTCACTGCTATCAGGATGTGAAGCACCTGTATAACAAAAAAAGCCTCCCCTACCTTTAATACATTGGTGCATGTGCGCATATATACAGTAATGCCTTGAGATACGAGCATAATCCGTTCCAGGACGAGCTCGTATCTCAAATCATCTTTTCTCATAAGAAATTAGAGGGAAAAAATTAATCCATTCAAGCCCTCAAAACAAATTTCCTTATTAGTGCGAATGACAATGGAAATAACATGTTTTTAATTGTTATAAAGACACAATTATAGTCTATAAATGTGGTTTTAATTATAAGTTATGGGAATACTCGTATGTCGGGACGCTCGTATCTCAAGGCATTACTGTGCTTTCATTTTCCTTGCAATTATCGTTTTCAATTAAGAATCAATTCTGATTCTTAAAATAAAATATTTACACCATTTTAGAGCAAATTCACAATTATTAAAACATAATCCAGACATTACCTAAAGGTTTTAGTTTTTTATAGCTAGATCACAAAAGGCGATACAGACCTTGAGCAGGTCGTTGTTCTTCAGGATAGTCTCAATGTAGGATTTGGTCTTGACTTTGGTGATTTCGGCATCGTCACACAAAAGCCTTGATGGGATAATACTGGGACGATCAAAAACACACGCAATGAGTGTCAATGAGCATCATTTATATAACTTATACAACTGATAAAGACTTCACTGTTGATTGTGAGAACTGCTGCTCTCACAGAGAGACAGATGAAATAAAGACTCTCACTTGATCTGGTTGAGTATCTGCTGGCAGTGGTCGTGGTACTGGTTCAGCCACGTCATGATCTGGACCGGTGCGATCAGATACACGGGACTGAACGCTTTACCCAGACTCTTCTGCAACAGACGACAGTGTTAACGGTGAAATAATCCACACACACACAAAATAATACTGACCCCCCAAAATAAAACAAAGACACACATACCAGAGCTCTCTCTCGCTCCAATAACAAATGAATCAAACCCTGCAGGGATGACAAAACACATGTAAGCAGGGGAAAAAACTTCAACTTTTTATTCATTTACCACTCAGCCATTTATTTAACCATTATTTTAGCATAATAACTGAGCATTTATTTCCTTATTAGATAAGCATCAATAGAATAAGCAGGATAAATGCAGTCACGTCATCTCATGTTGTGTGTGTGTGTGTGTGTGAGACGGCTCACCGTGTGATGATCCGCGTGCAGGTGCGACACGAAGACGGTGGAGAGTTTGCAGAGCATCTCGTCCACGTCGTTGCCATAGTGACGACACAACTGGCCGAACGTTCCCTCCCCACAATCCAACAGCAGCGCCTGAGACGGGCTGAGGAACAGAGACCAAACACACACACACCTGCTTAACATCAACTACACACAGCAATAACACACTGGAGTTTCACCACACTTAAGCAGCATTGATCAGAGCGACGTGAACCAGAGGGAAAATAAACCCCCTTATTTATATAACTTATCGCCATTTAAACAGTAACGATTAATCATTAACCTCTTAAATCCGAAGCAGGAGATCCTACCAAATTATTCAAACACTTGATTACACAAAATATCTGTGATTTTAAAGCTGAAGCTTGGCTTTACAGTGAATATGACCATCTCTTCACAAATCATTTGAAATCTGCTGATTTATTAGAAGACTCTTTTCTCATAGTGTGAAAAAACATCTGCTCTACATGAAACTCATCACACATTAACAGATAAGATTGTGTCATTGAAAGGAAAAGGATTGTTGTATTCTGTCATTCCAGACCTTTAACAATTAAACTATAGAAAGTATGTATATTAAAGAGCATTGCTGATGCACATTCAAACTGTACTTATGATGCACACATCATCTTTATTTAGTGAGGGTCTCAAATAATCCAAACCGTGGGATGGGACGAGCCCAATTGGTCAGTGTTTTACATTACATTACATTTATGCATTCGGCAAACGCTTTTATCCAAAGCGACTTACATCGCATTCAACACATTGAATCAGTTCTTGCTTTCCCTGGGATCGAACCCATGACCTTGGCGTTGCAAACACCAATGCTTTACTGATTGAGCTACATTGTATTGACAGATCTTGATTTCAAAGAATAGAAATAACCTTGCAACATCAAGGTCATGGGTTCGATTCCCAGGGAAAGCAAGAACTGATTAGAATGTCAGTGTGTTTCTTGAATGCAATGCAAGTCTGATAAATGCATGAATGTGAATGAAGTACTTCTTCATTTGAGGAAAATCAGTTGTTTGGAGGGTTTTTGGGATCTTGGTTAATTATGCATTAAAATAAACAGCCAGCGCATCTTTGCACGTCTTAAAGACATTAAAACACATTAAATGTATAACTAAGGCTTGTGCATCTGTTGAACGTGTTTTTACACACGAGCCGAACGAACGACACACACTAATGACAGCCTGGTTTAACCGAACACTGATGAATATTACCTGATGTTCACCAGCGTCCCACTGACGTTTCTGATCTTCATCGGAAGGGACGAGCCGGTGCCCAAAAACACGATCTCAGGAAACTTCTCGCCTGCACAGCCCAGAAAACAAACAAACACATGAAAACAGAACTAAAATCATCTGCAATGAGAGCATGAAACCTAGATGAGGCTAATCCTTGGTGTGATTGTTTTAAAACACGTTTTTTAAACCCGTTAAAAAACGGGTTTAGAGAGAGTAAGAGAGGAGCTTTACTCTGAGGAAATTAAACGTCAAGCCGTGGAAGTGTTCTTGTCTTTCTGCTCCTCTAATGCAATGCTCTCAGACGCGGTGGAAAGCTCACCAGATGCGGAGACAGACGCAGCCGCCTGGAACTTCCTGCACTCCTCAACTTCCTCTAAAAACTTTGGCACTTGAGCGGCTTCCTTCACAAACTCCTCAGAGTCGCAGGGGAGGATGGCATCTCTACACACACACACACACACACACACACACACAAGATTCAGTGAAGATCCTCAACTAAGAACTGGTTTGAAGAAGCTGTAAAGCTCATAATTATTGCCTTGTGTCACATGATTACGCTCTGTCTGAGGAACAGTTAAACTGAACGCACCTTTGCCACTCAAGTTTGGGGCGCAGCTGAAACTTGAGCAGACACTCGGCTCTGACGGTGGGGACGTTTAGAGACGCCGGCGGCTCCTACAGCCAGACGGAGAGATTCGGCACATTGAGCACAAAGAGAGAAATGCATTAAAATAGGAAAAAGTTTACAAATAACATTTAATCAGATAAAAACAACACTGAAGTACATTATATTAAATTACAAGTTCTTAAATAATACATTTGAAAGTTTCCCGACAGGCAATAATCAAAATCTAACCAAACGTAATAAAACACCATTTCATATTAGGTGAAAATAACAAATGCATTGCAAATGAAATAATCAAAGTAATATGTTAAAAAAAGACATTAAAATATTACCAAAAAATACATTTAAATAAATTACACCAGAATAAATAAATAATTTTCCCACTTATAATCCTTGAAATCCAATTTAAAAACAATTACCTGTAAATTAAATATTAAATAAAATAAAACAATTAAATATGGAAATATATTGAGACCATTTAACTGAAAATATAAAAATAAGTAAAAATCGTTTTAACTAAAATCATAATATAATATATATATTTTTATATATATATATATATATATATATATATATATATATATATATATATATATATATATATATATATATATATATGTATTTATTATATTATGATTTTTTTTTTTTATTATTTATTTTATTTATAATTATTTATTATAGAAGGATAGATCAAATGTAATCATAAAAATCGGCAATAATCTATTTGACCAAAATTACCATTAACAGAAACTATGTAATATTAAATGAGAAATTATCATCAAATAAAAGGTGGTAAAACATTAATCAAATGTTAAACGATAACAGAAATAATGACACCTGAAACAGGAGGAGATTATGGTCTGATCTCAGAGTAAATGTGTGTGTGTGTGTGTGTACTTCAGTTCTGTAGAGCTTGAGCGGAGGGAAGATCTCCGGATGGATGAGGTTGAGCTGCGTCTGGAGTTTGTGGCTGCGGGCGTTGTGTGGCGTGAAGGCCTGCTCGTTCATCAGCAGATGCTCCGTGCTGCTGGGAAACCTGAGGCACAACACACGCGTCACACACACACACACACACACACACACACACAGATCCCGGGATCACTGGAGTCCAGCTGTACCTCTCCATCCAGCTCTTGTACTGATCCGTGTTCAGCACCGACTCCGGCGTCATGTGAACCACGAGAGCGGCCGAGTCCTCCGATCCGCCGGTCTGATACCTGCACGCACACACACACACACACACACACACGTCACACGTCACACGGAGAACCAGGGCTCGTGTCTCTGCGGGAGGCGTTTCCTCACCTCTGTAAGACGGGATTGGTGCAGAGCGGCTGGATGAAGCGCTCTGACGGACAGTCCAGCACTATGAAGACCGGTCCGGGATCAGCCGGAGTGCACAGCTCCTCAGGCCGGAACTGAAACACACACACACACACACACACACACACACACACACAGTCAACGGGATCCTGCAGTCTCCAGTCGTCATCTGTCACTGTGAAGATCTGAAGACTCGCCTCTTTCCCATCATGCATCACGGTTTTCCCAGCTTTCAGAGCGTCGATTATCGGGCCGATGGCTGCCGTTCCTCTGCAGGGAAAGAGCGCATGTGTGTGTGAGTGTTTGATCTCAGTGCTGAACACAAACACACACGGCTGAGGAGACTCATCACACACTCACACCGGCAGCCCCATCTCTTTGGCTTTCAGCACCAGGAAGTTCCCTTTCCTCGGGTGCAGCTGAACGAACATGACATGCAGAATAAGATATTAGGCACAGCGTGATCTTAAACGATACATGAAGGTAATTTATTTTTATCAAAGTGACGCGTTTCATATTTCTGCTCACCTTACAGACATAAGCCACAACCAGAGACGGATCTCTAGTGATCTTTCCTCGGCCTTCTGTGAGAAATCAACACTTCTGATGAAACAGGTCTTTAAGTGCATCAACAACCACAACACATGAATATCTGACATCAACAACAACACATGAATATCTGACATCAACAACAACACATGAATATCTGACATCAACACAACCACAACACATGAATATCTGACATCAACAACCACAACATCTGACATGAAAACTGGCCTGGAAATGAGACGTTTTTTTAAAGGGTTGTTGGATGAACTGAAGTTTTTTTTATTTTTTTTATTTGATGCACAAATATATAGATCAAAAGCAACGGAAATGATTTTGCTCAATTTATTGATGGAGAAAATAATAATTGGCAAAATGAAACTTGGACTGAATATATTTTTCTTTAAATTAAAAAAAGATTTAAATTGTGCAATTCAAAGGCAATACATAATTATTATAATATAACTACTGTAATATTAGACAACAATAAAATGGAAAAGCTTATTTAAATGATCAAAAAACAATATAATTAAAAAAATATAATACAATTAATAAATATTAGAATAAATAAAATGGAAAAGCTTATTTAAATGATCAACAAACAATATAATTAAATATAATTATAAAAATATAATACAATAAATATTAGAATAAACTAAAATGCATTCAATTATTATTTTATATTATTAGACAATAATTAAATGAAAATACTGTTTTTAAATGATCAACAAACAATGAAATTCAAATGTAATATCATGGTAAGTAAAACATAAGTTTAATTATCACTAATGTAATTTAAAAAATAATAATATTAATAAACAAACCAGTTTATCAAGCAGGACTATTTATGATTATGACAGTAAATTAAAATATGATAATAAATGCCAGTCGTTTTTGTAACTGGATGAGGAAGAGACCGGAAGTGGTTGAGCCGCTCTTACGGTAAAAATAAGATGAATAAATCCTGCAGCTCATAAAGGTGTCGTGTGTGTGTGTGTGTGTGTGTGTGTGAGTCTTGCCTGGACTGGCGTTCAGACCCCGGCTCTCCTCCAGCTCCTCCGGTCTGCGGGTCGCCCCCTGCTGGCTGCGGTCAGGACTGCGCTCAGACGCTGCGGAACGGCTGCCGGCCCCGGCCTCACGCTCAGCTGAGACACACACACACACACACACACACACACACACACACACGTGAAGCGTTTGACACGCTTGAGAACGGAGTAAAGATGAGGAGACACTCACAGAAGAGAGGAACCTGCGTGACGGTCATGGTGTTGTCTGTATACGGAGGGTCAGTGTACGGTCTGACCGCTGCAGAACACACACACACACACACACACACACCTTATTTTACCATCATTTACATGCTTTATTATTCATTCATTTCAAATAGATTTTTTCTCTAGTTTCAGTTTAACTTTAGTTCATTTTGTCAAATATTTTTCATCTCTTTTTACTGTTTTAGCACTAAAAACTAGAACAAAAATGGCTCCATTATCTTAAGTTGAGCCTTTCCACCTGATATTTATATATTATTTCAGCTTTATTTAAAGCTAATGTTTTAGTCAGCAATAATAGCACTGCATGCGATCAACATGAGGAGAACGGATCATAACAACAGTGAACTTTACCGAGTTTAATGTCTTCCAGCGTTCCTGAAAACACTCGTATGGCCTGTAAATATTTCTCCTAAAACAAACAATTCAGTAAAACACCAGCAGAAAATGCATCAAAAGATTCAAACAGAAATGTGCATGTGTAACAGAGAGAGCCGTTTGCATGTGGATGTGTGTCAGAGGTCAAAGGTCACACACGCACCAGCTGTGGCGGTCCAGACAGCACACACTGATGGACTCCCGTGTCTTTGAGGGTCAGGATCATCCCTGTAAAACACACAGAGCTTCACCAGAGTCTTCACACAGTAAAGAGAAATCAGGCATTTATAGAATCAAGAGGAAGCAAATAATGTGGATCTCAGGCTAAAGAAACACTGGAAAAGCTTCAGTTGAGACGCTCAAGCACCTGATAAACCGCCGATGGTCTCCCAGCTCATCCTGGTGAGGAAGATGTTGTCCAAGCGCGCGATTTTCATTCTGAACACACAATGAAACAGTAAATGTGGCGTTTGTGCAGAAGAGTGTGATGTGATGTGTGAGTCTCACTTGTGCTCCTGCATCAGCCGCTGTGTTCCTTCACCGCAGTTGAACAGATACCTGCACACACACACACACACACACACACACACGATAACATTTTATAATATGTTATTTGTGACACTTATGTAGTCACCTTTTGTATTTTGCATGTATTATTAAAGTAATAGTTCCTATAATGATTTAAAATAAGCTGTCATGTCCTTGAGCGCCGCACATGTCCCTGTACACACACCCTCTCTCACTCACACACACTGACACTCTCTCTCACTCACTGACACACACACACTGACTGACACTCTCTCTCACTCACTGACACACACACACTCTCTCTCTCTCTCTCTCACTCACTGACACACACACACGCTCTCTCTGTGACACACACTGACTGACCACTCTCACGCACTCACTGACTGACACTCTCTCTCTCTCACGCACTCACTGACTGACACTCTCTCTCTCTCACGCACTCACTGACTGACACTCTCTCTCTCACGCACTCACTCACTGACACACACACACTCTCTCTCTGTGACACACACTGACTGACCACTCTCACGCACTCACTGACTGACACTCTCTCTCTCTCACGCACTCACTGACTGACACTCTCTCTCTCTCACGCACTCACTGACTGACACTCTCTCTCTCACGCACTCACTCACTGACACACACACACTCTCTCTCTCTCTCTCTCTCACTCACTGACACACACACACGCTCTCTCTGTGACACACACTGACTGACCACTCTCACGCACTCACTGACTGACACACACTCTCTCTCTCTCTCTCACTGACACACACTCTCTCTCTCTCTCTCACTGACACACACACTCTGTCTGTGACACACACTGACTGACACTCTCTCTCTCACGCACTCACTCACTGACACACACACACTCTCTCTCTGTGACACACACTGACTGACACTGACTGACACTCTCTCTCACTCACTGACACACACACACTCTCTCTCTGTGACACACACACTCTCTCTCTGTGACACACACTGACTGACCACTCTCACGCACTCACTGACTGACACTCTCTCTCTCTCACGCACTCACTGACTGACACTCTCTCTCTCACGCACTCACTCACTGACACACACACACTCTCTCTCTGTGACACACACTGACTGACCACTCTCACGCACTCACTGACTGACACACTCTCTCTCTCTCTCTCTCACTGACACACACACTCTGTCTGTGACACACACTGACTGACACTCTCTCTCTCACGCACTCACTGACTGACACACACACACTCTCTCTCTCTCGCTCACTCAGACACACACACTCTCTCTCTCTCACGCACTCACTGACTGACACACACACACTCTCTCTCTCACTCAGACACACACACTCTCTCTCTCTGACACACACTGACTGACACTCTCACGCACTCACTGACTGACACACTCTCTCTCTCTCTCTCACTGACACACACACTCTCTCTGTCTGTGACACACACTGACTGACACTGACTGACACTCTCTCTCTCACGCACTCACTCACTGACACACACACACAATCTCTCTCTCACTCACTCACACACTCTCTCTCTGTGACACACACTGACTGACACTCTCTCTCTCACGCACTCACTGACTGACACACACACACACTCTCTCTCTCGCTCACTCAGACACACACACTCTCTCTCTCTCTGACACACACTGACTGACACTCTCACGCACTCACTGACGGACACACACTCTCTCTCTCTCTCTCACACACACACACACACACACACACTCTCTCTCTCTCTCTCTCTCTCTCTCACACACACACACACACACGTTGGTTATTAGAGGTGTAATGTGACTCTGAGACGCGCACCTGTTGTACTCGGAGAACACGTATAGCGACGCGCCGTTATCGCGGCTCCCCGCGCCGGCCGCCTGCACATAGACTGTCGCGGGTCCGTGCAGTTCCCCCTGCCGGCGGGCCTCCCTCGGCTTGACGCGTCGCCGCGCGTCCATGACCGTCGCGACTCCCCGCGCTCCGCGTGTGAAGAACAAGCAGGAGGAGCGGCGGAGGCACGCGAGCATAATAACACACACCAGCGCCTACGAGCAGCGGCTCATGACAGCGGCGCAATCAAACCACAACACAGAATCACGCTGACCTCACACGGACTCACACATGTGTGTGTTGATGCTGCAGGACGCGCTTCCGGCGCGCAGCGATGACGTCAGGACGCCATGCGGGACGACGCGGACATGTTTTAACTTATTTATATTCTTTTAAAGGTGTAATACATTTCAAAGTAGTTTTTAAATGCTCTATATTTTACAAATATAGAGCATATAATAATATATAGCAGTATCTATATCAGTAATAATATATAGATACGCTAGTTTCAACCTGATATTGACATAACGTGTAATTTTTATAATGTTTAAAGTTTTGATAAATTATTTTCTGCACTTATTTGCGAATTTCTACTCTGTTTTTATTATATTGTGGAAACATGTTTGGTCATGAAAATAAATCCCTAAAAACATTGTGCTGTCAGTTTAATTTAGTAATTTATCAATTTAACAGTTGATTTTAATAGTGAATTAAGTGATATTAATATTAAATATATGAGCAACAGAAAAATAAATGAAATATAACAAGCAGAATCATCTGATAACGTAAAATCAATGGATTCGGTTCTTAATAATATTACCGTACAACACTTTAATAAAGAAGCAGAAACATCGAGTGCTTTCCATATTCCTCAGTTTTATTTATAATATCAGCACATAGTCGTTGTACAGTGAGGATTTCCTCGTTACAGAAAGCCCGGCCACCTCTGCGTCAGTCAGTCACCGTAACATACAAAACACGTGTTTAATATCAAATACATGAAGAGGAGATTCCAGTACGGCGAAGGCTTTCCAATCATATATTCCACAAGTGATTTCAGGAGTATAAATACAATTCCAGGCTTATTCATTATTATTATTTAATATCTGTTTAAAATCACTATTCTGCATCCACATGTCCCATCAGATGCGTGTGTGTTTATACGCTTTACAGATGTGTGTGTGACAAGAGACAGAGAGAGAGAGAGAGAAAAAAAGAGACAGACAGAGAGAGAGAGAGAGTGAGAGAGAGACAGACAGACAGAGAGTGAGAGAGAGAGAGACAGATAGAGAGAGAGACAGTCAGATAGAGACAGAGAGTGAGAGAGAGAGACAGACAGACAGAGAGTGAGAGAAAAAGAGACAGACAGATAGAGAGAGAGACAGTCAGATAGAGACAGAGAGTGAGAGAGAGAGACAGACAGATAGAGACAGACAGAGAGTGAGAGAAAAAGAGACAGACAGATAGAGAGAGAGACAGTCAGATAGAGACAGACAGAGAGTGAGAGAGAGAGACAGACAGACAGACAGAGAGTGAGAGAAAAAGAGACAGACAGAGAGAGAGAGAGACAGTCAGATAGAGACAGAGAGTGAGAGAGAGAGACAGACAGACAGACAGAGAGTGAGAGAAAAAGAGACAGACAGAGAGAGAGAGAGACAGTCAGATAGAGACAGACAGAGAGTGAGAGAGACAGACAGATAGAGACAGACAGAGAGTGAGAGAAAAAGAGACAGACAGATAGAGAGAGAGACAGTCAGATAGAGACAGACAGAGAGTGAGAGAGAGACAGACAGACAGACAGAGAGTGAGAGAAAAAGAGACAGACAGAGAGAGAGAGAGACAGTCAGATAGAGACAGAGAGTGAGAGAGAGAGACAGACAGACAGACAGAGAGTGAGAGAAAAAGAGACAGACAGAGAGAGAGAGAGACAGTCAGATAGAGACAGACAGAGAGTGAGAGAGACAGACAGACAGAGAGTGAGAGAGAGAGAGAGAGAGACAGTCAGATAGAGAGAGACAGACAGAGAGCGAGAGAATTAGAGAGAAAGACAGTGAGACACAGAGAGACAATTAGAGAGAGAGATTATTTATTTTTATTTTCATTCTCATAGACTTTAACAAATTTTCCATGTTCATTTCATGTTACATTTTCTATGTTGTCTTAATGGTTTGGCAATACAAAATGTATTTTTTTTGTCATGCCAATAAAGCTTTCCAAATTGAAATTGAATTGAGAGAGAGAGAGAGAGAGGAATACAGTGAAACAGAGAGAGAGAGAGAGAGGAATACAGTGAAACAGAGAGAGACAATGAGAGAGACAGTCAGAGAGTGAGAGAGAGAGAGAGAGAGAGAGAGAGAGAGAGAGACATACAGAGTAAGAGAGAGAGAGAGTGATGTGTAGGAGGTATCTTACAGTCGAGGTTGAACTGAACACGTTCTGCTCTTCTGTACATTTTCCCGTTTTAATACTGCAGTCTGTGATGAAGCAAATCTTTACACCGTTTCATTCGCGCATGTGGACGTTCAGACGAGTGTGTGTGTGTGTGTGTGTGTGGGTCAGTCCACATACATCGGGGAGCTGGGGGACGTGGGCATTTGATCCAGGATCATGCAGACGTAGCTGGCCACGTCCACTGTGCGCTCCTCGTACATCTGGATGAAGGGATGTTTCTGACAGAGAGAGAGAGAGAGAGAGAGAGGTGTGAACAGCACTCCTGCTTTATTCTGTCTTTACAGATCCTCATCCTCCCTATCAATGCAGCTCTCAAACGCTTTTATCACACTTGAAGAAAAATCTAAATCATCCTATAATTTACTAGTTAATTTTGTAAAGTGGTGTCTATGCTAACACTACGTCTGCGTCATCTGTGGGGTCAGAGGTCAGAGGTCACTCTTCTGAGGAACTAGAATAAACCCATCGGCTGTTCGGCTGAAGAAAGACAGTCATATTCAGAGAGTGACTAAATTATGGGATTATTTTCATTTGTGGGTGAACTATTACCTTAAAATAACTTAAAATAAAAACTAAATATATGTAAAGAAATCAAATCTTAGACTAATATCAAATTTCTTAATTAATGTTAGTTTAAAGGAAATGTGAAAATGCTCACAGACAACAGGGAGAATCAGTTCTTAAAATTCTGTTTTTAACTTCATTACATAATAATTATATATATATTAATATGGTATCGAAATTGACTATATATTTTATTAAATTAGAGCATGTTATAAAAAAATAGAATTGTATTACTGTAATTAATACAAGTATAATTAATACATTAATAATACATTAATACATTCAAGTATATTAATACAATTATATTAAACAAAGTAAAGCAATTCAAAATAAACGTTAGCTGATATAAAATAAAGATTAAAAATTAGCTTGTAGTAAAACAATGAAAACTACAAATTATAAACTACTTCTAGACATTAAGACATATTTACGAAACTAATAAAAATGACAAAAACACAAAACACTTACTAAAACAATTATTTTTAAAATGAAAAGAGATTAAATTAGATAAACGTCAACAATACTAAAATAATACTGCTGCAACAATATTTTTTATTAATAATAATATGTATTAATATTACTATTATTATATTGTTGTTGTAAAATAATTATACAAATGCCATTTAAAAGTTTATATTCCCAAATCCTGGTTTCTCCATCTTTCTAATTATGCTAATGAACAGTATCATAAAAGGGCAGAAAAGCTTTTCAGAAGAGCTGAACGTGCCGCTTCAGCAGGAAACCAGGACTCACCAGAAGCTCTTTGTACTTTGGCCTCTTTGACTCGTCCTTTGTAAGGCTGTTAGAGACACAAAAACATAAACATTTGATGTAATTAAACCCACAGAGAGTCGAATTCATCATTCCTGCAGTCTGGAGCTGTTGCAGTGACTCTGAATGAACAGCAGGAGGCGTCGTGTGCGTCATTATTACATCCCATCTGCTGAGTGCACACTCTCAGGAGGAGGAAACCTGTGTGTGTGTGTGTGTGTGTGTGTGTGTGTGTGTGTGTGTGTGTGTGTGTGTGTGTGTCTCACCACAAGTTGACGAAGTTGATGAATTTGGGGGAGAACTGCCTTTCCTCGGAGCAGCTGAGCTGCGGCGGGTCGCCCTTCACCACCTGCGTCAGCTGATCGAACACACTGTTCCACTTCGGATAGGGAAACCGTCCTGTGGCCAGTTCATACTGACACACACACACACACACACATTAACAGCACTGTCACTATCACACAAGCACTGACACCATTAACCACATGATTCTCACCAGTGTGATTCCCAAACTCCAGACGTCTGAGCGCACATCATAGCCCTGTCTGGAGGCGCTGGGGTCGATCCTCTCCGGCTGACACACACACACACACACACACACAAACATCAGTGTCAACACTTCATGTACTGTCTCTGTATCAGTTGTGTTGTGTGAACTCTGAACTCATCACCAGTGAATAACATGCCTTTCTATCAGTATATTAATATATTAGGAATATTAATTTAACTATTAATAAAAGTGGAATCAGTTTCCAATACGGTTTCATTGGTTCACATGCATTAATAATGAGCTGCACTGCAACCACATTTATTACTCTTTGTTAATTTCAACATTTACTAAATCATTATTAAAATTAAAAGATGTATTTGTTGACATTAGTTAATGCATGACATAAACAAAATACAGCCGTATTACTAACATATACTAACTGTCAACCACAATTAATAAATGTTATCATAACTAATGAAACGTTATTGGAAAGTGTTGCCATAAAATCATATTCAATGCATTTACTCGATTTTCTTTACTAAATATATTCTTAAAATATTACAATTAATATATTATTGAAATTATTAAAAAAAATAATATAAAACATTATGTATTTAAATGTATTATTTTACTAATTAAAATAATAAAATATATAAAAATAATTAAGTGTGTTATTCTAAAAAAATACAAAATAATAATAACCATCCTCATCAACATCATTATTATACTATTATTTTATAAATTACTATTTATTTTTATAATAATAATATTATTATAAAAAATAAATAAATCTATATGTATATTTCTAAACAGATTTTTCTGCTTAAACTGAAAATAATATTGAATAAATTGATAAAGTCAAGTCCTGTGTTTTTTGTGATTAATTGCTGAAAATTCTTGTGGATAAAGTCCTGAAAGCTTACACACACAAAAAGTATTAATAAATATAAGTAATAACTTACTTTAAATTGATTTTTCTACATAAAAAATAAGATAAATAATTCTGAAAAATGTATCCTGTTAGATAAAAACCACATCCAACATGATTTACAGTTGAATATTCTGTTTAACTCAGAAATTACAGCAGGAAAAATGCAGTGCAAATGTTTAGACGCGTTATGTTGTCTGTGCCGTTTAATTTTTCATGACTTTAAAGAGCCACAATGATCGTGTATTCATTTCTCAAGAGACACACAACTGATAAAATGTCTTGAAAGTGGGTCTGGGAAAACACACGTGAGCTGCAAGAGTGATTTCCAGCACATCTGGCAGTCTGTGCAAAACCAGACGCTTCACAGGTCAAAACAGGAGGAAAACAGATGTGCTTCCGTCCGTCCAGACAGCAGTGTGTGAGTGTGTGTGTGTGTGTGTGTGTGTGTGTGTGTGTGTGTGTGTGTGTGTGTGTGTGTGTGTGTGTGTGTGTGTGACAGCTGTGCATGTCAGTCGACACAGGTTACTCATGTTTACAGACTGGCGATGTCATAATGCAGTCGGGATGAGATCACGGCGCTCAGATTAGACTATGACATCATCAGCTGCATTCACGGATTCTCCCGCAGTGACATCATTCCACAGGAGGACAGATTCAATAAAACATGCTTTGCCACTAAACTAAATCTGACACATCTTTACATGGACTAGAATAACATATTGTTCTTTGACCTTGATTAGAAGATGACATCCCACTTTTTAAAGGTCTTTTATAAAGAAAAATATTTCATTTTAAAATAATTCATTTTCATATTTAAATTTTTATATTGAAAGTATGGTAAATACTGGTAAAATGCATCAAAAACATCACATTTAAACAAACTCTTTATGGCAAACCATAAAAATAACCTGTCGTTCTCATATGATGAGTGATTTCCCATCTTCTTTTATATATACAGTGATTGACAGACGCTGGCATGTTTGATCTGCCCGTCTTAATATTTTTGTTCCTTAAGCTGATTGCATAAAATAATTCTCATATTTTAACTTCTATATTGAAAGCATGAAAAATCCTAGCAAAATGCACCAATAATCACATTTTTAAATAAAATAAAATCACATTCCACTAAAAACACAGCCGTTTCTCCCTGAAATCAGAGGGCAAGCTCTGGGAAAGACTTGCGTAATGCTGATCCATTGCGCCGCATCAAAGCATCCGCTTCAAAGAAATGGACAGCAAGTGTGTGATTACGCAGCCGAAATAAGAAATGATGTTCACTGTTCAGCTCAGCTCTTTGGAGAAATATCCAGTGCCTTTGGTTATGGGCAGCCGCTCATTTCTTTTTCCAGATACGTACTGACACACTTGTCTGACGAGTTCTTTGAACACGGCGCTTTCAGGACTGCGGAAAGCTTTCTCTGACTGTTAGTGTGAGTCCCAAACCATGAAACAGGGAGGTTTGAGGAAAGACCCGTCGATCTACGCCGTAAAATCATTGCTAAAAAAAATGTATAGACGGTCTCTCGCGTCCGGCAAGAGATGAATCGCCAAGAGTCGGACACAAATAAAGATAGATGGTAATGGATAGAATCGTATACCTTATAATAATTATTCTACATATAGAAAGTGAAAGAGAACTAGAGAGAGAAAAATGAGCATGCATTCATCACAGAGTCTGTGTTACACACACACTAGGGTTTGTTTTTTTGAGACAGAAAGTCTAATTTTATCTAGCAAGGATGCATTAAATTGACCAAAGGTGACAGTAAATTGATTTAAATCTCTCAGGGAAACACATTTCTTTTGAACTTTCTATTCCTCAAAGAATCGTCTAAAATAAACTGTCACATTTTCCACAGAAATATGAATCAGCACAACTGTTTTCAACACTGATAATAATAAACCTTTCCTAAGCATCAGATCATCTTATGCTAATGATTAGTGGAGGATCATGTGACACTGAAGACTGGAGGAATCACGCTGAAAATACAGCTTTAATCACAGGAATAAATTACACTTTAACAATATATTCACATAGAAAACAGCTGTTCGAAATAGTAATAATATTTCACAATATTCCTGTTTTTATCAAATATTTGCATCCCTGGTGAGCAGAAGAGACTTCTTTTAAAACTCCCTAAAATAAATCTCACAGACTCCAAGCTTTTTCAAGGTAGTGCATATAGTGTATATCATTGACTATATAGCTGAATGAATCTTACTGCCATATACGGTCTGCATCCTGCATCTCTGGTTTTGGCGATGGAGTCGACCAGCTGCCCACTGATGCCAAAATCACACAGCTTAATGTTGCCGTTCCTGTCCAGGAGGATATTTGATGGCTTTATGTCTGCAGAGAAATCATGAAAGAGCCTGAGTGAGTAAAACATCATCTCACCCTGAGAATCCAGAGTCTTCTTACTCCAAACAAGACTAAACTGATGAAACACAGCATCATCATTCTGCCTCTCTTACCTCTGTGAATAATCTTCAAGTTTTCTTTTAAGTGGTTAAGTGCTTTCACAGTCTGAAACGACACGGAGGAACACGTTAATAAACGCTAACCAACGCTTATTAAAAGCACTGAATAAAATGCAACTCACAGCTAACGTTATTTTCCCTAAAATCTCCTCTGGAATCACGTCGTCTAAAGAGGAATAAACGTATTTGTAGAATTTGTCGAAGGAGGTAGACATGAGCTCCATGCATATCCAGCAGTCCCCCTAAAATAAACACACAAAACAAGAGTATTTGGGTTTAGAGAGGCTCTCTCAGCAAACATGAAACGGTCAGAAGACAGACAAACCTCTCTGAAAAGAGCTCCGTAAAACTGGACGATGTAGGGACAGTCGCTGCTCCTCATGACCACATCGAGATCCATCAGCAGCTGCTTCTGCTCTCGCTCGTCTACCGTCGACCTGATCCTCTGCCGCACACAAGCGTTACACAGAACCGTCAGAAGAAACTCTGCAGCTTATATTATCATATGATTTTATATTGCACAGATAATGTATAAAACTAGAACCAGAAATGGTTTTCTTAGTGGCACGTTTGAATAATCTAAAGAACGTTATGGAATGGAATGGAATGGAAAGATTCCATTGATGTTGAAGGTTCTTTATGGAATTATTAACGCCATTCTAAGAGTGTCTTACTTTGACGGCCATGATTTTTCCACTGGGTTTGTGCACCATCTTGTTGACAGATCCATACGCTCCTCGGCCGATCTCTCCGAGATCCTTCAGGTCTTCCGCTGTGAAGTCCCAGTGCTGCTCCGGAGAGAGCTTCAGCTTCCCAGAAGACTCGATACTGTGTGTTCGCAGCCTTTCTCTGAAAAAAACAAAACACAGATGTGCATAAAAAGAGGTTCATGGTTGACGTTGGAAAGATAAAACTAAAGACTAAAATGGAAAGTTCAAAACTCAATAGAAATTCCACTATAACGCTTAAATTGATCGTCACAATAATTCTGCTCAGCAATTATATGAATCACGATTGTTCTCATTTGAGAAATGTTTTATTTTATTTTATCAGAATTATTGTATAAGCAGAATACAAGGAAATGTTGATTTATATGAAGAGGTTCATGGATGACGTTGGAAAGATAAAACTAAAGACTAAAATGGAGAGTTGAAGTTCAAAACTCAATAGAAATTCCACTATAACACTTAAATTGATCGTCACAATAATTCTGCTCAACAACTATATAAATCACGATTGTGCTCATTTGAGAAATGTATTTTTACATTTCATCAGAATTATTGCATACGCAGATTTCAAGAGAACGTTTGAAGAGACTCGTGTGAAGGGTTGTTTTTAACTCATCTAGTTTCCAGATTCATTTTATTACCATAAACATTACTAAAGACCCTCATTTAGCCAATTGGAGTCAGGCATCAATACAGTTTTAGTTTGTGATGATATAATCGATATAAACTCCCTGAGTTTCAGCATGAAGGGAGTGAAAGAGCCGTCAGATGATCTGTACTCACATGTGTGGGTTCTGGAAAGGAAGTCCGGCAGTGTTCAGAGTGATTCTGGAAGTGGGTTTGATTGGAGGATTGGCAAAATTTAACTTCAGGGCTTTACGTTTACCTGACAGAGGAGGAAGAAACACAAACGCACTCAGACAGCTTGAAGATAGAGTTGCGGGTGTATTTTGTTCAGGCTGCAATAGGATGATGACATCTATAACTAAGCCATGGAAGATGTGGGAAGAGACAAAAGTTCACTAGAGACATGCACATCTGAGCACCAGGAGAGGAACCCAAGAGCCAGATTTCCTAAAGCCATCAGGACAGGGTTTGAAACATGTTCAATGTGGAGAAACACGGAGGGCGACGACGGCTTTAGCAAATCTGGCAGAAGAGGACATGCTCAAACCCTGATCAAATCAGCAAATCTTTCCCATCTCTGTCCACTCATGGCAGACAACAGAGCGTCAAAAAGATCTGATCACATCCGGACACAAAACAGAAGATACGAACACAAAACGAAAAAGAAAGAACTTACCGTCACCTCATACAAAACCCAACACAACCCAAACACAAAAACATGTATGAATCCATCACACTTTACACGGTTTATCTGGCAAACGAGAGGTGCAACGTCCATCATTAGCACTAAATATATCCACCGCCAATGAAGCCGATGCAAACAACATGACAGAAGTGATGCACTGACATTATTTCACTAAATACTGAGGTTTTTATTATCCAAAAATGAAAAAGTTTAGTTCTGGGAAATTTACATCTTCATGCTGTTTAAGGTGTGTTTTCAGGGAATAATAATAATAACGTTCTTTGTGATAAAGTTAATGATAATTTGATAAAAACTAATTTCACATGTTTATATTACTATTGAAAATGCATCAAAACTCTTCATTGGAGAAGACTTCATGTTAATGTTTCAAATAAAAATATTTTGGGCGAAACAGAAATTCACTTTTTTACTGTTATCGATGTTTTACGAATATCTTTGGCTGCCAAAATGTAAGTCACAAGACGAAAGGACAAACCATCATACATAACATGACTTCCTTATAATGTCCAAAAATAAAGACAGAACGTTAAATAATACTATATGTCAGTGCTGAATTCTTGAAAATCAATGCATTAATGTGAGAAATCCGGCTTTTTCATGTCTTTAAATGAATTAGTCACATTATTTTATATTATTACTGCTTTTTCAGGTATTTTGGTCAGTAACCCTAGTTTTCTATTGGGATTAAAAGTAACTTTGCTTTTATTTTGCTATAATAACAGGGTAGTTTTGTGACAAGATTTCTGCTCTTCTCATAATAAACAGATGCAGAAATCAACTCACAATTACAAGGAATTCTGGAAAGAACTTTAAAATGTTATAGACAACAAAAGGTTTACAGAGATATTATTCATATATTATTGTTTTCTCAAACTATAATTCAATGCTTCTGTTTCCATATCCAAACTAGACAAATGAATAAGTGATAATTAATTTACATGACGAATGATGAGTTAAAAAAGACAATAAAAATCCCTTCAGTCCAGATTTAGAAACAGTTTTTACAGGTAAACACATCTAGTGAATTTAACGAGAATTTTCCCTCCACCACAAGAATGTGAGGATTCAAATACCAGAGGAACGGCATTTCTGAAATCTCACGGCACGTCTCAACAAGCTTGTGTTTGTTCGAGATGCACATGCCAAAAACATCCCAGCAGCGCTCGAACACTAAACAAATGCAAACCCAAGAAACAGGGAAGAGCTTCAACCCCCAAGGCAATAATCACTGCACCAGTTAGTAGAAAAGCCTGAAGAAACAACCACCAGAGCTTCCATTACTGGTGTGAATGAAAAACCACAGACTGATCAACACAGGAACTCATGATTACTTCAGTCATCTTGATCAAGTAAAGGTTTGATTCATGTAATGGACTAAATCAAAGGAAAGTGAGGACCAATCGAGTGTCCAGAAGCTTTAGACTTGTACCGATTTCTCCTCTTTATGTAGTTGTTCGATGAATATTTGAGTTATCGAACTGAAGAACTGAGTAGGTCAACTAATATGTGTTATATAATGGCCAACTAATATGTGTTTTATAATTATTTAATTACAGCATCTAAAGTGAAGGGTGACTGAAATGATGCTGATATAAACATAATACAGCCTGTATGACATTTGCACTCATTGTACACAATATTTACAAAAAAAAACTAAAAATGGAAAAATGTGCAATGAATTGATCAAAGGTATGGGATCAATTTCCCGGCAAATGTTTTTTGGTCGTAAATCAAAAGATTAAGTGCATTTTTAAAAATAACAAGCGTAAATCAAAATTTTAAACGCATTAAAAACGATGTTGTGCGCAAAACTTAAACTTGTTTGCTTGTTCTTAAATATTACGCTTTCATTCCACTTTCTGCTCACTTGTTATTTTTGGTCACGCTTGCGCTCTTTTCCTCTTCGCTCTCGTTTCCAAGTTCTGCGCTTGCGATTCAAAAAGTTGCAGTTCAAGATTCATGTAAATTAGGGCGGGCGCAAGCGTCACCATTGGTCCACTGGTTCTAGATTGACAGCTCTGCAAGCGAGCAGAAAAATATCAAGTGAGCAGAAAATGGAAGAGAACACAAAAAACTGAGGAATGAAAGCGAAATGTTTAAGAACACACAAACAAGTTTAAGTTTTGCGCAAGACATCGTTTTTTATGCTTTTAGAGTTTTGATTTACACATGTTATTTTTTTTAAATACACTTAAACTTTTGATCTACAATCACAAAACATTTGGCGGGATTTTGAGCCCATAGTTTAGGCACTATATAAGATAATAAAGGGGATAGTTCACCCTAAAATGAAAAGTCATTATTAACTCACCCTGGTGTTTTTCTAAAGCCATAAGCCGTTCTTTTCTTTCTTTAATGGACCAAAAAAGGAGAATCTTGTTTAAAAAATGTCTTGCGCTTATCCATAATGGCAGTAAATGGCAACCAGCATCAGGAAGAAATATGCAAAAGTATCACATAATGATCCCATGGCAAGTGTTCTGAGTGAATATGATGGGGTTTGGAGAAAATAAAAATAGTTATTTAGAGTTATTTAATGAAAGTCCCGACTTTGGCTGTTGGTTTTCTGTGAACGGCATTCATGAGTCTATTAGCACCGCAATTCACTCCGTCTCACCCAGAAAAACCCCACAGGTTGTGATAAATCAAGATTAAAAAAAGCACAACATGAAATGCTAAATCCATTAAGAATATGAACCACAAAATGAAAATGGCATATCAGCCAAGGGCCGGATGGCAATAAGAGAATGTTAAAATGTATATTCATTCAAAAACACTGATTCATCCAGTAATGAAACAAGTGAACCATTTATGAGTGAGTCATTGAATCATTCACTCAAGAGATTCATTCAAAAACACTGATTCGTCCAGTAATGAAACAAGTGCAGCATTTATGAGTGAGTCATTGAATCATTCACTCAAGAGATTCATTCAAAAACACTGATTCGTCCAGTAATGAAACAAGTGCAGCATTTATGAGTGAGTCATTGAATCATTCAAGAGATTCGTTCAACTGCAGCAATGAACATTTTGTCAGAAACTCTAGTAAACTGTTATTTTGTTTAATTGTCTGTTCAGAATCGTGATCTGTGTTTAAAGTTTAAAGTTGCTTCTGTTAATATTGATTTCTCACAACTTGTTTGCATTTTACTGGCTTTTCTTATGAACTGCGGCAGTAACAGAGTCTCACGAAAGAGCCGTGCACAGAAGATCAAGACAATTGTTAAACAATACATTATGTCACTGCGTCTCATGGGATCATCCGGTGATATTCACTGCCATCATATGGACGAGTGTGAGCGGGACAATTTCTTTACATTCTTCTTGTGTGATCCATAAAAAAAAGACGAGATTACAACAACACCAGGATGAGTAAATAGGACTTATTTCTCCTGCTAGGGTGATTCTTTAGGACTCTCTCGGGACAGACCCGACTCCTCTATCAGTCCTGGACCGGCACAAGTCTAGCAGAGCCCGCGTGAGGACGGATTAGTGTTGGGAGAGGACAGGCTTCCCCGGACCAACGGCAGACATGAGCAAAGCAGACAGACACGGTTCAGGAGGCTTGGCTTACTTTGGGGAAGTCCAGACAGGTTTATCTGAAACCCTGGTGGCGAGAAGAACAACGAACACTTCACTCATCAACACAGAAACAGCGTTTGATCGGGAAAAACACCTTAACCTGCTCTTAACAGCCATAAACTTCCCGTTTAACCTCAAAATCCATGAAAACTTGCAGACGGACCTCTATAAAAGCAAACCTTTGTGCCGGGATGTGCATCAGTGAACCGGTAAACATGGGACACATGCAGAGGAGTTTCACACACAACAGCAACCGCAAATCAGCAGAAGGTCAAATAAAGGAAAATACCAGATTAAAACAAAAATTAAGAAGAGACAATAATTCGGCAGTTCTGGGAAGAACAATTTCACAAGGTCTCACCGTGGTCCGGCATCAGGGAGGATTGTGGGTAAGAGGAGGCAAGAGATAAAGGAGAGAAATATCATGAGGGGAAGTTATGCATTTCATTGGTTTAATGACAAACAAATTCAAAACAATCCGTCCAGAGCGTAAAGAAATAAAGCCTGTGGTGGAAAAAGATTCATGTTAGTCATTTCATAACAGATGCACTGAAAACAAATGGATGAGGTTTGACTTTGAAACATTTTCAGTCAGAGATAAGATGTTGATAAATGTCAAAAAATTATTATTAAAGCAACACTGTATTAAACTGTTTTTTTTGGTGTGAAACACAACAATAATAATAATTTAATAAATAAAAAAAATCATTTTCACAGACTAATAATAAGCAGGTTTTGCAACACAATTCCATAACGAACATAATCTGCAACAGATAAAAGTGCAACAGGTTTATCTGAACATTAACTTCATAAATCATGCAATTCATGTGTGTTTCCTCCTCCTGTGTAAATGTGAAGCCGGGGAATAAATCCCGTCAGACGGTGTTTTCAGGAAATACAGGAATGGACTGGTGTGATGTTGGAGAAGCACAGAAACAGCCAGAGCCGTTTTCCATCAAAAACAGGCCAAACGCTAATGGTTTCTACGTTCAGATTCAGATTTAACTTCATCCTAAGCAGTAAAATTCACTGGATAAAAACTGAGACTGAAACCAACGCAGAACAGAATTACATGTGCAATAATTCAACGTAAACAAATCAGCAAACATGCGCTGACAAGTGAAGCTCGAAACACGTCTGCTTCATATTTCACCTCAAAATCAGACTTTAAAAAGATAAAGCATTGCATGAAGTAAATAAAGCCTCTTGTAATTCTCTTTACTGTTTTACTATAGCAAACAACATTCAAAATCAGCATGTTTTAAAAGTAGTACAACAAATACTGTCTTGATGTATAAAAACATCATAATGAATGTTGATATTATGAATAAATAAATTACATTAAAATGCATTTTTATACATCATTATAGTATTTGTTGTCGTCATTTAAATGCAATTTAATTCTAATTATTATTTATTTTTTATTGGCATTACTGTAACAAAAAGGCTTCATTTTCTTGAAGCAAAACTAAATATAACTACATATTTTGAAGGTTTACTAATAATAATGAACAGGAACATGATAATTACAGCGAGTCACTCGGACACTTCCTGCATGAGCTGATATCTGGGAACCAAAATCACACACTGGTTTGGACAGAATAACCAGATTTAATACATAGTTTATCTTATTGAATCTTAACCTGTAACAGATTAGTCTATAGAGGAGCTGAACGTAGAATACAACTATAATCAATGAAATGATCTTGCCGATGGTGTCGTTGCTCAAACCTGCAATCTTTCAGTGAGCAGCTCAATTCTTATAACCAAACCATGTCCAGAATAAACCAAGACCAATAAAAGAGTTACATTTCAAGATAAAATCAGTGCTTATTGCTAGAGCTGTCTGCTGTCCACACATAAACAATGCTAAATACAACTAAATAGATGTTAAATTCACACAATTGTGCCTGGATAATGTTATAAACTCTCCCACATTCAACCTTAAATGGAAGTTATGGATGATGTCCTACATGAGTCAATCACAAATATATTAATCATGAGCATTTATCATGTGGTACTTGAGTCATGAAAATAACCAAATGCAATCCTAAATGCAAGGGTTTTTCTGGGGGGTGTGGAAAAGAAAAAATAGTGTAAAACATGTAAAAAAAATTATATTAAAAAAAATGTCATATATATATATTAGGATGAAATAGGTTATATATTACGAATGCATAAAAATAAGTATAGATAAATAATACAAATCCGTTATAGAATAATGAACGCATAAAAATAAGTATACATAAATAACTAATAAAAATATGTTGTAGATTATGAATGCACAAAAATAAGTATAAATACAAAATAAATACAAAATCTGCAAATATTAGATTAAGATAAGTTATATATTATTAATGCATAAAACAAGTATGATTAAATAATAATAAAAAATGTGTTTAAAATATATTAAGTATAAATAAAATAAAAACACTAATAAAAAATATTAGATTAAAATAAGTTAAATATTATGGATGCATAAAAACAAGTACAAATAAACTAAATAAATAGTACAAATATTTGAATAAAATACATTATATACCATGAATGAATAAAATGTAAATACATATTAATAAATAAATAATAAAAAAATCAAGAATTTAAAGTGATCAAATCAGTAAACGAGTAAATATATAAATGAATATAAATATAATAAAATAAGTAAATGAATAAGGAAATAACAACTAATATTAAAATACAATGTGTGTGTAAAAGTAGAAAATATCATAATATAAATTGTGTATGTACACATAAAACTATAACGATGTCTACATACAAAGAAATGTAAATAAATGTTATATTTTGCATCTAAAAGACTGAAACCCCCGGATTTATGAGACTGATAAACCATCTAGATCTGACCATTCAAGAGTCACTCCCTGATGAAATCAGGTGTCAATATGTGCGTTCTCCAAAAAAAATGATTTAAATCACATCTTAATATTTGCATCTATCATGGAAACATCATTTTAATTCCCAAAAAGAATTAATGTTCATGAATATCACATTAGCATTAAAGCATCGTTAGCGTGTTAGCCTCCAGCTAAACATGTCAACAAACTCCACTGACAGACAGAAAACACACAACGGCGTTAAACTGATCGATATAACACTAGCAGAGACATGGACACTTTTATACACAGTCTGGGTTGTGAATAACGCATGAGACTGAAAACATATATTTTCACAGGCCTGTCAGTGTTTGACTGGAGCAGTTAGCATGAGGCTAACACGACTCTGAAATGACAATCAATACCGCAAGAATAAGGGTTACTAATTAAAATACAGTTCAGAGCTGCTGAATGCGACGCTAAATCACTCCAGCGCTAGTGTGTGTTAGTGTGTGTGCGTGTGTGTTAGTTAGTGAGTGTGTGTGTAAGTGTGTGTGAGCTGTCATTGGATCTGCGCCGCTGTGGTTCGGTCGGTTCGGGTGTGTTTCTTACCTTGCATGCTGCTCATGTTGCTCATGCTGCTGCTGATGTGCTGCTGCGCGCTGCTGGAGGAAGATGAGGAAGATGATGGTGGGTTATTGCTGGAGCTGGACGTCGCCATTTGGGTTTGACTTCCAGCAGCCAGCGCTGGGCTGCAATGCAGAGAGACACAGCAGACAGAGCTACAGCTCTCTCTCTCTCTCTCTCTCTCTCTCTCACACACACTCTCTCTCTCTCTCTCTCTCTCTCTCTCTCTCTCTCTCTCTCTCTCTCTCTCTCTCTCTCTCTCTCTCTCACACACACACAAACTCTCTATCTCTCTCTCTCACACACTCTCTCTCTATCTATCTCTCTCACACACACTCTCTCTATCTATCTCTCACTCTCATACACACACACACACACACTCTTTATCTCTCACTCTCTCTTTCTCACACACACAAGCACACCCCTTCTCTCTCAC
This sequence comes from Rhodeus uyekii, assembly GCA_037043235.1. Taxonomy (NCBI): domain Eukaryota; kingdom Metazoa; phylum Chordata; class Actinopteri; order Cypriniformes; family Acheilognathidae; genus Rhodeus; species Rhodeus uyekii. Next base: position 2,467,933 of record JAWRVZ010000067.1, read on the forward strand.
AAATTAATCTGTCAGAGAGGTGAGAATTTGCCGCTGCACTTCAGTCTCAGAGCAACCAGTTTTGCTCGAGGAATACTAGAGACCAGATTTGCTCGAGGAATACTAGAGACCAGATTTGCTAGAGGAATACTAGAGACCAGTCTCGAAAGGGCTGGTTGTCTAAGCCGCCAGGGGGGGAGTGGTCAGCACTTCATGGTGCATCTGGGTTGCTGCCCGTTTTGGATCTCCAGTCATTCAGCTCAAATTCTAAATGTTAATCTTGAGCTCGCATCACAGGTCCGAGGACTGAAGTTTGTTATAATAGATCTCAAAGACAGATACTCTATATATAGAAAGAAGAAGAAATGTTACATTTATATAGCGCTTTTCCAGAGCTCAAAGCGCTTTACATAGTACGGGGGAATCTCCTCAACCACCACCAATGTGCAGCACCCACCTGGATGACGCGACGGCAGCCATATTGCGCCAGAACGCTCACCACACACCAGCTTATTGGTGGAGAGGAGACAGAGTGATGAAGCCAATTAGAGTATGGGGGGGATTAGGAGGCCATGATGGACCAAGGCCAATGGGCAAATTTGGCCAGGATGCCGGGGTTAAACCCCTACTCTTGCGAAAGACATCCTGGGATTTTTAATGACCACAGAGAGTCGGGACCTCGGTTTAACATCTCATCCGAAAGACGGTGCTTGTTGCAGTACAGTGTCCCCGTCACTATACTGGGGCATTAGGACCCACACAGACTGCAGGGTTAGCACCCCCTGCTGGCCTCCTAACACCACTTCGAGCAGCAACCTAGTTTTTCCCAGGAGGTCTCCCATCCAGGTACTAACCAGGCTCAACCCTGCTTAGCTTCAGTGGGCAACCAGTCTTAGGCTACAGGGTGATATGGCTGCTGGATATACAACTCCTTCCACAACAAAGGAAGTTCCCGAGGTCCGAGTGTTGATTTGAGCTCAGTCGCAGCAGTTCAGCATTGAGATGTCATTCTCGCTCACTTGAAAATTGTGGGCTGGAGGTTGAATGATAAAGAAGGATAAAGAAGAACAAAGATGTTTCTCCATTACAGACGACAACTTTTCAAGCTATGGTATGGGATTTTGTCATGATGCGAGTCTTTCCCTGGCATGCATCGACTCAATCTTATCAACCGTAAACGACTAAAGTCAGGTCTGTCAATCATTGTGAAACAGTTCCAGAAGCAGTTGGGTCTGATGGCAGCATGGCAGCAGCGTCCTGCTGTACATGAGGACGGTGCAGTAGTGGCTCATGACCAGAGGGTTTGAATCAGAGGGATTCAATCAAGAGGGAGCTGTTGTCCCAGGCAGGGAGGTTGATTCTTCACCCCTGTGAAACTGTGGGCTTGGCCTCTGAGGGGCCTCAGCTCATAGACTCTGGTCTCTCAGGTGAGGTTTCTGAGACCGTTCCCCACACCAGAGCTCTCTCCACAAGGAAACTGTACCCTCTGAAGTGGAAACTTCATGGTGCAGTGCTTGTCAGCTGGACCCAGTAACTTACCTGTTGGTACTGTGCTGGAGTTCCTGAAAGAGCATTTCATAGCATGACTATCCCGTCCACTTTAAAGGTTTATGTGACGGCCTTAATGCTTACCACATTACATTGGGTGGAATGTCTTTGGGAGAAGATGCAGAGGTAACACGTTACCTCCATGGCACTTTGAGGCTTAGGACTGCAGTGAAGTGTTGTGAGTGACGGCATGTCAGCGCTGGTTGCTGGTGTCCTGCTGCAGAGTTTCGAGGGACACACAGCTGCAAGCTCAGTCCTGTTGAGTTGTGCTGAAAACTTTCCCTGTGCACTTTGGTATATAAAGAGAGCATTTCCCAAAAAGAGCAAACACGAGTGTTAGGCTGCATCATTCCACCTGTGTGTTTCTGGATCCGGTCATTACCTGGCCCTGTATGAGAGTAACGATCACTACCTCATGTGTCTGGGCTTAAAGCACGCTGAGTTGGTGTTCATGGATGAGTCATGTACCCACTGTGCGTAGATGACCATTGTGTTGCTGTGGTCAAGACTTGAAAATCTCCAAAAAACTAGAGTCCTCTATCTTATACCCCGATCTAGTTCCTCTATTGGTTAGCAGAGGGCTACTTCAGTGAATACACAGGGTGAACTGAGGATTACAGGGGGGGCAAACCTGCCAAGTCAAATTCTTTAGGCCTCTTACTCTTCCCAGGAAGATGTGCAGTTTCCAGATGAGATTGCTGGTCTTTCTCATGGGTGACACAGCACTTATTTCGGAGCTCTACAGAGGATCGGCATAGGCATATATACATATTAACTGACTCAAGTTGCTAACAGTAAGTCTTGCAATGGACAGCTTCAAAAAGACACAGACTAGACTATATTCAAGGTTTACTTTTGGTGTTACTCTAACAAGGTTTAAACTTCAAAATCTTCTCTAGGTTTTACTCTATCCAGTTTAAACGCATGTCTGTTTATTCTTCATTTGTTTTTAGAAAAGTTAGCTGGGCTGTTTTGGTTCATTATCATTTTGATAACAGAATGCCATCCCTGCCTCCACTCACGCAATCTCTCTCTCGAAGTGCAGCCAAACGTTTTTTTGCCTCACAAGACTGTCACTTAGGCAGAATGCAATATTACATTTTGCAATTCAGAAACCTTAATCAGTCACAAATTTTTTAAATGTAAATATTTTACTCTTAAATTAGACCCATTTCAATAAGTTAAAATAAAGTATGCTAGGAGTATTACTAAGTTTATTTCTTTAGCTTCTTAACCTTTGTTATCTGCAAAATCTGCAAAAACACTCTTCATCTTTAGTCACCACCATGTCTAACGAGCTGCAGGGGTGAAAACTATAATACAGACATATTAGTAGAATTTAAATATTAATATTCAGTACAGTTCTGGCTAATAAGCCAACCCAAAATCATGTTCTTGATATAAATTATAAAGTTTTGTTACGTTCCCCACAACAACTAAAGGTCAGTCACCTCATGTTCTCAGCCAGCTCTTAAAAACAATTTCCCATTATCTCTTTATAAACCTCCTCAGGGTCTCATTCCCTGGCATTCAAAGAATGTTTTCTGACAACATTATGAGGACGATCATCAAACACTAATGACAATATATTTCCTGTAGCTCAATCAGTTGAGCATTGGTGTGTACAACGCCAAGGTCATGGGTTCGATCCGAGGGAAAGCAAGAACTGATTCAATGTCACTTGTATGCAATGTAAGTCGCTTTGGATAAAAGCGTCTGCCAAATGCATAAATGTAACTATATGATGATTTCATGAAGATTGTTTGAAAGTGTTTAATTCACACATTTGAATAACGTTTAAATAAATTTGTGAAAAAGCTTGTAGGAATAGTAATTATGGGACAGGCTACAAAACATTCCCACTTTCTAAAACGCATGTTTATAACGTTTTAACTGACAGAAACTTGCACCGACAGATCTTAACACACGTCGCTGGCATCGTTTTGTCGATTGTGTTTTTTTCTAGTTCTAAGCTACATTTGTAAAAGCTGCTTAAATGGATTGTTTTGCATTGTTTCTGTCTGGATGTTTTTCTCGTCTGTATTATTGTATTATTATTAATGTTTTATGTCCTGTAGAGACTCTGCCTGGATTTTTTTCACCTGCATTATTGTATTATTATGAGCATTAATGTCTGTTTTATGTCCTGTAGAGACTCTGTGGGAATCACTGTTTCTCTTCATCACATTAGTTATTAATACATGAACACAGATCTGAGGAAACACTGGCCTGGAAACTATATACAGCTGATCTCTGATCAGTCAAAAACACATGATTCTGAGCTCTAGATGATCTGAGCTTTACTGAAGTGGACGAATAACGAGACAGTGAGAAGCAGCCGCTGATCTTCAAGACATATTTAATAATTCAATAATTGTAGAAATACAAACTGTTCAAACTCCAGCGCTTCATTCATGATGATAATGTTGTCTTTGTTCTCTCAATCTCCTTCATTTATCTGAATGCAAATAACAGTATGTCAATGCTTTTATAATGAAGATAATGTTATAAAGAGAATCTGATTGTCACAATAAGAAGTGCTGGTGTGCGATGCGGAGGATCACTAGGAGACACAGGATGCAACGGAGATTTCTTTATTTTCAAAACGTAAAACAAAAACCTTTAAATAACAAACCGGCACTCGCAGTGCAGCTTAGGCAGGACACGAGCGGGGATACGGCATCCACACACATTCACGTTACAACGAACGACAGAGACATGTGAACACAGGAGGGGATTTATGACAAGAGGACATGAGGAACACCTGACGAGACTTAACGAGGTAAGTGATTAACAAGAAAGGTGAAACAAGGGCACGGAAGATACACAGACAGGACCCGGAAGCTAAACATGACGAGACTGACACTGATCTGCCATCTGAAGGTTAAAATATTCTCAGATCTCAGATTTTCTGACTATTAATACTGTTGAATTCACTTACAGCTCAAATAAACATCACACATACAGAGAAAAACTGTTATAACACAATGAAAACACAATGCCTATATTTACAAAAAAAAGAAAACAGTTCATAACCATTTATATCAACAATGAATAACATCATTACTCAGATTGAATCGTCTCAGAGACTTTGATTAAACATCAGTGTCATGTTTTTTTACAGTTCTTTTCACAATCCATATGATTTCAGGTTTTCTCATGCTTGTGACACGACTGAATCAGGCTGAGTTTCCTCCGGATCTCCAGTGTTCAGAGGAATCATCTCTCGTTCTTCTGCTGGATTCATCTCTCGTTCTTCTGCTGGTTTCATCTCTCGTTCTTCTGCTGGTTTCATCTCTCGTTCTTCTGCTGGTTTCTGCTGTGATCTTTTCTCTCGTCTAGATTTCACTGCGTTCTGTGTTTTAAAACAAGACGTGTCATTTAAACAGTTTCCATGAAACTTCCTCTTACTTTTGGAGAATTTTGTAGCATAAAGTTAAAAGTTTCTTGATGTTCAGTTTTAAATCTCAAATCAATGCTGTTTTATAAATGATACGAACCTGACAAGAATTCAAACACTTTTTAATTTCTGTAAGAGAGAAAAGATATTAGTGGATCTGTTTGAATCATGAATACAGACGGTCCTAATGAAACACTATAATCACCATTATAACGACTTCAAAACAATCTCAGTGATGAAGAATAACAACATTATAATGTGAATTCACAGTAAAACAAGAGCAGTAAATTACTGTGATTTCATTCTGCTGTTGATTCAGTCATTTGTAAGAAAATCATGACAATTTCTGATTCAGTCATTAAATATAAAATAATATCTTTAATCTTGTAAATTCCTGTCTTTTTTTTACAGTGAAACTCAGTGGATGCTTGAAAACTATAGGATTTCAGTCTTAATGGGGATCTTACACACACACATACGCACAAACACACACACACATACGCACAAACACACACGCACATACACACACACACGCACACACACACACACACACACACACACACACACTAACATACTCTTACGCACAAACACACACACACACACACTCACTAACGCACACTCATACGCACACACACACACTCACTAACAAACAAACACACACACACACACACTAACAAACACACTCACACGCACTAACAGACACACCCTAACACACACTCACACGCACAAACACACTAACAGACACACAAAAACACACAAGCACACCCTAACACACACTCACACGCACAAACACACACTACCACACACTAACACACAAAAACACACGCACAAACACACTAACAGACACACAAAAACACACAAGCACACCCTAACACACACTCACACGCACAAACACACACTAACACACACACTAACACTCACTCACGCGCACAAACACACACATAAAACACACACACACACACTAACACACAAACTCACACATTCCCTAACACATTCTTAAGCATAAACACACACACACACAGTGACTAACACACTCTTACGCACAAAAACAAACAAACACACACACTAACACACACATACTCACACGCTTAAACATACACACACTAACACTCAAACACACTCACATGCACAAACACAGACACACATAAAACACACACACACACACACTAACACTCAAACACACTCACACGCACAAACACACACACTCACGCAAACAAACTAACACACACACACTAACACACACACACTCACTAACATACACTAACACACACACACACACTCACTGACACACTGTTACGCACAAACACACACACACTCACTATCACACACACACATACACGAACGAACATTCATACGCACAAACACACACACACACTCACTATCACACACACATACACTAACGAACATTCATACGCACAAACACACACACACACACTCACTATCACACACACACATACACTAACGAACATTCATACGCACAAACACACTCACTATCACACACACACATACACTAACGAACATTCATACGCACAAACACACACACACACACTCACTATCACACACACACATACACTAACGAACATTCATACGCACAAACACAAACACACACACACACTCACTATCACACACATACATACACTAACGAACATTCATACGCACAAACACACACACACTCACTAACACACACACATACACTAACGAACATTCATACGCACAAACACACACACACTCATTATCACACACACACACTAACGAACATTCATACGCACAAACACACACACACTCACTAACACACACACATACACTAACGAACATTCATACGCACAAACACACACACACTCATTATCACACACACACACTAACGAACATTCATACGCACAAACACACACATTATCACACACACACATACACTAACGAACATTCATACGCACAAACACACACACACACTCACTATCACACACACACATACACTAACGAACATTCATACGCACAAACACACACACACTCACTATCACACACACACATACACTAACGAACATTCATACGCACAAACACACACACACTCACTATCACACACACACATACACTAACGAACATTCATACGCACAAACACACACACACACTCACTATCACACACACACATACACTAACGAACATTCATACGCACAAACACACACACACTCACTAACACACACACATACACTAACGAACATTCATACGCACAAACACACACACACACTCACTATCACACACACACATACACTAACGAACATTCATACGCACAAACACACACACACTCACTAACACACACACATACACTAACGAACATTCATACGCACAAACACACACACACTCACTATCACACACACACATACACTAACGAACATTCATACGCACAAACACACACACACACTCACTATCACACACACACATACACTAACGAACATTCATATGCACAAACACACACACACTCACTAACACACACACATACACTAACGAACATTCATACGCACAAACACACACACACTCACTATCACACACACACATACACTAACGAACATTCATACGCACAAACACACACACACTCACTATCACACACACATACACTAACGAACATTCATACGCACAAACACACACACACACACACTCACACACTAACGAACATTCATACGCACAAACACACACACACACTCACACACTAACGAACATTCATACACACAAACACACACTAAAGAAACACATGTTGTTGTAAACGTGATCTAATGGAAAAGAAACAATTCTGTTTTTTACTCACGGGATGAGAATAATCCTGAAATCAGCACAGATGCGGCAAAGAAACATTCAAAGGGAAAGACGATGAACCTCAAATCTGCAACCATACGATCACCATTGACTGAAAACACAAGAATATTATCATCATTATTATTTTCATCTGTTTCAAGAAATGAATCAATCTATATTTGTATAATTGATGATTCTGATTCAATGTGAGAAACTTCAAAGTGTTTCTGTCACTCAAGATTAAAATGAATCTTATTGATGTTTAACTTCATATATTTATCATGAACATTATTATGGAAATATTTTCAGTAAGTGTTGATTTACCTGTTTTCAGTGTCAGTTCTGTTATTAATGCAGTCGAGGTCAACAAAACAAAACCAACTGATCCGAACACGTACATGGGAACAAAACGATGAAAATCTGTAATGCAAGTTTAAACATTTAATATAAACATCAAATATGTACTAAAACAATGTTTTAGTTTAATTGATGCACAGAAAAATAATCCACATAAATTTAAATTATTTATGAGACTGTGTTTGCTTGATATAAGAATTATTTAGTTTCTTAAATCGATCTTCAATCGTTTCCATCAGGAATGAGATTTATAACAGTTAAAACTATAATAAATACACAGGAACAGTTATTTTCTTCTTCTAAACACACAAACCTGCTTAATTTATCTAATTGTGCATAAACCCAAACTGATGTAGAAAAACACAGAGATGATGATCAATACTGTACCTTCATCAAAACTGATAAAACTGTAAGCAGCATCTGTGAATTTGATAATTGTCCAGAGAATCTGCAGAAACACGATCACACATCCCCATCTGATGAGATCTGTGAAAGATTCAGATCACATAAAGAATCACTTCTCTGTTAGTTTTCCTGTGTCTTATTTATAATTCAAGGGTTTTTATCTTCAAGACAGTGTGATCAACCATCATATATCCAAACATTATTAGTTTGCTTGAGGAAACCAGTTTTACTGAAATGCTAATGAATGTATTATTATAATTCCTGTTAATTAAAAAACTATATTTCCTCCTAGAGTTTTAAATCCACAAACTCCTTCAGGCTGTTGTGAAGTTTATTATTTTATATTTCCTAATTGATCCGACGGTTTTTCTAAAAACGAGGATCAAAAATCATTGACGGAATGTTCAAACTCCAACTGTCAAAATTCTAATTTAAGCGATCAGATTCTCGTTAGAGTCAATGAACTATTAATCATCTATGAATGAAGCTATAACACATAATCTATCTAATATTTCTAATCTAATATCTCTTATACTGTTTCTAATCCATTTAAAATCATTTAAACTATTTATTTCTCTATTCACACTCTCACAAACTTTATCTATCAAAACTTTTCATCTTTCTAATCCATTTATCTGTTCTAGCTTTTAAAACCTTTTTACTTTATTACTCTGCTGTTTCAAGCAATCTTACGGTTTGTCTCCAGCTAGTATTGTCATACCTGTTGTGTTTTGCAGTGTAATCATGTAAAGGAGGATCATCACTGCATTCATCACTAACATGAAGATCATCATCACTGTGTTCAGGACTGAACGTGAACCTGAAAGAGACGAGAGTGAAGATGATTTCATGAACACAGAAATCAGAGATTGAACTGAACAGAAACATTCAATGTGAAAATGATCAGAAAACAGAAACACCGAAGAATCAAAATAATTAATTTAAATGCTTCATTTCTCCTGGACAATACCAACATGACAAAACAACAACAACAACAACAACAACAACAACATGACAATAATAATAACAACAACAACAACATCACAATAATAACAACAACAACAACCGGACAAAAACTCCATTGGTTTAAAGCCAAACTCTCTCATTCTGTGCGTCTCTGTTTGTGTGAGTGTGTGTGTGTGTGTGTGTGTGTGTGTGTGTGTGTGAGTGTGTGTTTGCGTCTGTCTGTGTGAGTGTGAGTGTGTGTGTGCGCGCACCTCTGTGTGTCTGCGTCTGTGTGAGTGTGTGTGCGCGCGCCTCTGTGTGTGTGTGTCTGTGTGAGTGTGTGTGTGTGTGTGTGTGAGCGCGCCTCTGTGTGAGTGTGTGTTTGCGTCTTTCTGTGTGAGTGTGAGTGTGTGTGTGCGCGCACCTCTGTGTGTCTGCGTCTGTGTGAGTGTGTGTGCGCGCGCCTCTGTGTGAGTGTGTGTGTGTGTGTGTGTGTGTGAGCGCGCCTCTGTGTGAGTGTGTGTGCGCGTCTGTGTGAGTGTGTGTGTGTGTGTCTGTGTGTGTGTGTGTGTGTGAGTGTGAGCGCGCCTCTGTGTGAGTGTGTGTGTGCGTCTGTGTGAGTGTGTGTGCGCGCGCCTCTGTGTTAGTGTGTGTGCGTCTGTGTGAGTATGTGTGAGCGCGTGCGTCTGTTTGAGTGTGTGTGTGCGCGCGCCTCTGTGTGAGTGTGTGTGTGCGTCTGTGTGAGCGCGCGCCTCTGTGTGAGTGTGTGTGTGCGTCTGTGTGAGCGCGCGCCTCTGTGTGAGTGTGTGTGAGCCTCTGTAGTATTTCTTACGGTGTTGTGATTCTGATGCACTACACAGGATAACGTGTATCTCACGTCCTGAAACCTCACAGGAACTTTCACAGTCCGACGACTCCTGGTGGTTGTGGTACTACTTTTCTGTAAGGATTGATCTGGCACACTTTGTACAGATTGATCTGTCAGTACATGTGAGTTTGGGATGTGAGAGTGTGTACTGTCTTGGGATTCATCAGCAGGATCAAATGTTTCTGTGTGCTTGTGATTTGTTTTTCTCAGATGGCGCCTGTTTCGACGAAACTGGCGTCCTGTTGCACGGACCACATTGTATGACCTAGGCTCATCTCGTTTGGAAACAATGAGACCTGGCTGCCACCCTCTGTCTGTATCAATGTGTAAAGTATTTCCAGCGTGCAGTTCAGGCAGGGCTTTTGCTCCCTCGTCTTAGTAACACGCTTGTCTCTTTTGCAGGGTTTGAAGCATCTGATGTACACCTTTGGGAATAGCTGGTCGCAGGACTTCACTGGATGCTGGTAAGGTGCTCCTCAGAACCCGTCCCATCGGAATTTGCGCAGTTGAGTACGACATACCAGTGATGGGAGTAGTCCTCAACGAAAGCAAAGCAAGGTAATGGTCTGTCCCCGACTGTGCTGCTTTCTTCAGGACACTTTTGACGGTTTTGACAGTTCTTTCTGCCAGCCCATTCGACTGAGGGTAGGCCGGACTTGAGTGTGTCAATTTGATACCCCACTCAGCAGCAAATTTCTTCATTTCATAGCTTGCGAAGGGTACATGGTCGCACACTAGCTCCCTAGGAATGCCGTGTCTGGCGTACACTGCTTTCATCTTTTCAATGACTGTCGCTGTCGTCTTGTCTTTGATATTCATCACCTCTGGAAACTTTGACATATAGTCAACAATCAGAAGAAACGACTGACCTCTGATTTCAAAGATGTCTGCTGCAACTTTTAGCCAGGGAAGCTCTGGGACCTCATGAGAGATGAGTGGCTCTTTCTGGTTCCTGGGCTGGAACTGTTGGCATGTTGGACATGTTTCAACCATCTGTTCGACATGCACTCTCTGGCATGTGCTTTCGTGCATTGCATCCCTTGATGTGAGATGTGCAATTTCTGAAGCATCTCTGATCTCATTGACTCAGGAATCAGGAACCCGTCAGATACCAGTATTATGCCATCTTGGATAGCCACAATGTGTCTAACAGGCCAGTACTGATGTATTGAGGGATCCAGTTGCTTTCTTCGTGTCGGCCATCCTGTTTTCTGCATTTTCACAAGCATCTGGAGAGTGCTGTCTCTTGCTGTAGCTTCTGTAAGCTGCTTTAGCATGTACTCACTAAGAGCCTCTGTTGCTTCAAGCGCATATACAACGCTTTCATCACTGAGGTCTTCTCTGCTTGTGTGCAGACCTTCAGCGACGACACGTGACAATGCATCAGCGATTAACATGTCCTTCCCAGATCATATTTCTGCAGCTGTAAGAGCATACGCTGGAGTCTCGCTGGTGCTTTACTCAGTGGCTTCTTGAAGATAGCCTCCTTATGGTCCGACTGGACGTTCACACTGCGTCCGTATACATACTGATGGAACTTTTTAGTCGAGAAGACAATCGCCAGTAACTCTTTTTCAATCTGGGCGTAGTTCTTCTCCATGTCAGTCAAAGCTCTGGATGCATATGCTATTGGTTGCCCCTCTTGCAGCAAACATGATCCTAAGCCATCTTTGAATGCGTCTGTTTGTACGGTGAGTGCAGTGTTGGGGTCATAGTACCTGAGAACTGGCGTGTTGGTCAGTGCCGTTTTGAGTGCAGACAATGCCTTGTCTTGTTCAGGTTGCCACTGGAATGCCATGTCTTTTCCCAGCAGCTGTCTGAGAGGCGCTGAGTGATGCCTCACCTGGGATAAACGGGGCAAGATATCTGATCATGCCCAAAAGATGCTGTAGTGATTGTCTATCTGTGGAAACTGGCATGTTTACAACTGCCTGTATCTTGCCGTCATCTGCTTTCACCCCTTGTGGAGTTATCACATGTCCCATGAAATGTACATTATTCACCTTATACTGAATCTTGTCAGGATTTAATTTTACATTGTGTGTTTTCGCTCTCTCCATAATTCTAGCCACAATAGCGTCATGTTCTTGTTCTGTGGCAGCTGCAACAATCATGTCATCAGCAGCTATATGTACACCCTCTATGTCCCCAAACACTTCGTTATTGCACTGCTGGAAGACTTCACTAGCAGATTTGACACCAAATGGCAGACGTTTGAATCTATATCTTCCCCATGGTGTGTTAAAGGTGCATAGCAGGGAGGAGTCTGTGTCAAGTTTGACTTGCCAGTAGCCACCCTTTCATCGAAGATGGAGAAAATTTTCTTTCCAGCAAGCTTGCACTGTACATTTTCAGTCGCTGGGATGGAGAAGTGCTGGCGAAGAATGGCTTTATTTAGGTCTCGAGGATCCAGGCATACTTGTAATGACCCATTCTTTTTCTCAGTGACAACTAGGCTGTTAACCCATGGAGTGAGCTGAGTGACTGGTGATTTATCGTCTGCTTGCAACAGCTAAGCACTGTTATCCAGCATTGCTAAGGGAATTTTCCTACAGCCATGGAATGGGATTGCTTTTGGATCGACATGCATATGATGTTCACCCGGAAACTGACCCAGTCCTTCAAAAACAGTTGGATGTTGTTCTATCAGCTCTTTTTTTTGGAGGTAGGATGCTTGTCTCAACTTTAAGCAGTTGCATTTGCTCACATGCTTGCTTACCCAGTATTGGAATGGACGAATGTCTGGTGATGTAAAATGGTAAGGAAACTTGCACTTTGGGAAACTTGCACTTTGCAGCTTGGCCACACCTTCTGGCTTTAATTTTGTTCCACCATATGCCACCAGCATAGTAGAAGTTGGTTGCATCACCTCTTTTTCAATGAGAGATAAATGTCTAGTGGTAAAATATTGGCTTCAGACCCTGAGTCAAATTTAAACTTCTCTTTCACGTTTCCAATGTCCACGTCCGTGTACCATGCATTCTGCACAGCACTGGGCTTCTCTCTTAGTTCAACTGTCCCGATGAATAATGAGTCAACAGTGACGTGTCTTCTGTGTTTAGGATGAATGTCTTGTTTTCCAGACATGCACATAGACACAAAGTGATTACATTTTCCACAGGCATGACATGTCAAAGGCTGGACACTGTCGAGGCAGGTGAGATTTTCCACACTTTTTGCATGAGAATGAGACAACATTTGCTTTTTGCTGTTGAGATGAAATTCTTTCATATCTCTTACTCTGTTTTGAATCTTTTGTCTTCTTTCTAATGGCGTGAACAGTTTTATTCTGCTCTCCCATTGCTTGAATCTGTGTTTTTGCTGCCTCTGCTGCTCTACAAATGTCCACTGTTTTTTCGAGCGTGAGGTTTAATTCTCTCAGGAGTCTCTCTTTTAAGCGCTGATCACCGATACTGAACACGATCTTGTCTCTTATCATGTCAGATTCCGTTGAGCCAAACTCAGTCTTTACTCTTCTGTTTTAGTTCTGTGAAGTACTCATCGATGGTAATCGGGCATGGGGTAGGCCCAAAACTGGTGCCTTTCGAACACAACATTCTTTCTCGGCAAGCAATACTTCTCCAGCGCATTTACTATATCTTGCATTGCTTCATTCTCCCCTTCCGGCTCAATAGTCAGTGAATTGCACACTTCCAAGGCCTCTTCTCCTAATGCATGAAGTAGAATGGCAATTTTTACCTTCTCACTTTTCGAGTCCGATGCTGAAGCAGTCATGTAAATGTTGAATCGTTCTATCCATCTCCTCCAGTTTTCGCCTGTATTTCCCATCAGAACTAATGGAGGTGGTAATCTAAACTGGTCCATTTTTATTTTGCTCTATCGCAGACTCACTTCAGTCAGGTTGCGTCGAATTTTCCCGCCTCAGTGTTGACAACGCTGGTTCGAGTTCACGAAAAATTCTCTTCTGACACCATGTAGTATTTCTTACTGTGTTGTGTTTATGATGGACTACACAGAATAACGTGCATCTCAGAACTGTATATTTATTATTTTTAGACACATAGAACTCCAACTGTTTACTCAGCAACTTACTCATGAATAATAACTCATCACACACCGTAACTCACGCTGTCAAACCCCTGGCGGCCCTCTAGTGGAGCTCACATGCAATTACCCCAAATGTATATAACACTACACCACAGTTGTTAGTGTTTGTGCCATGTGTGTTTACACTGCTGTTGCATCTACCCTGCCTTTAGTAAAGTTCCACTGGATCCTGCGTCTTTGTTCTTGCATCCGTGAAAATTAGATCTTTTCCTGAATTAAACTGAATATAATTAAGATTTTGAGTCATAAATTCATGTCATAATGAAGGATCTGAGCTGCCATCTAAAGTATTAAATTGCCAGTTTCAGGGTTTCTGTAGGGTTTAAGAAGTCAACCTCATTGTTACAAATTAAACATGGGTTGATAAACATTGGTAATCTTTGTGATTCGACTGAATCTGGTTGGCTTTACTCCAGATCATTAGTCTATAGGAGAGGTTTCATTTTCTGCGACTCTGCTTATTCTGGTTCCGGTTTGATCCAATGACTGGAGTTCCCTGTCAAGGGAACTCAACACTGTGTCGAACGCATATGGTAACGCCTTAGCGTGATTGTCTCTTGAAGCGCAATTGAAAACAGGTGTGCGAGTGCACGTAGCCGAGGGTGACGTCATGAGCCAGGAGTATATCAGCACGCAGCTAACTAGAAGCCTCAGCTTTAGTGTCTTCAACAGCGCTCAAAGCTAACGTGTGTTTGAGTTGCTCTGCTGACAGCAAGTCGATTATTTCCACTTACCTCTGAAGAAATGGCGGATTCACAGACTTTCAGGCGTTGTGTCACTCCTTGCCCGTGTTTTATCACGGGTAAGGACACACACGCTCTCTCTGTGTCTTTTGTTTGGGCGAGGATCATGCACGCTCAGCGCTCGAGGGCTCTGAGTGTGCAGAGTATCTGCAGCTGCCGCTGCGCACTCTCCACTCATGCTTGGCAGTCTTTGAGGAGGCTGCTCAGGCTCGCGGTCCTCGTGGGTCTGGTCCCGCTGTAGCTGAGGCTTAGCGACGACTGCACTCATGGGGATCGCAGTTAGATTTAGCAGCGGGGTCGGAGACGGGCGGCGCCTTTTCTCCTCCCTTACCTGCTGAATCTGCTCTCACCCAGGATTCGGAAGCGCACCATGCGGTGATTACTTCCGATCTGGGTGATGACGCATTGCTGAACCTCTCCAGTTCTGAGGAGCTGGAGGTGGATGTGGTCAGCATTGATGTAGATGAGGCTGAACCGCCATCAGTCGGTTGATCAGTGATCAGTCAGGTGGCAGTGCGGGTCGTCGTGCCCAGCCGCAGCCTTCTGGTAAGAGGACAGATCTGAGGACTGTCCTCCAGGCCAAGAAGGCTAAGAGCAAGAGGCTTTCGGCCTCGCAGCACCGGTCCTCCTCGAGGGGTGGACCAGTGCACGCTAAGCGTGGTGGATGGCCTGGGGTCCCGAGGGACCCAGGCCATGCTCAGCGTGGGCAGTCTCGTCCAGTTGCGCTCCTCACGGGCCGCGCTGGGCAGGTTGCCCTCTCCGAGGAGGGTCCTAGAGCATCCGCCCCGGCGGCTCTCTGGTTTCGACCGGGGCCCTGGGGTGGCAAATTCTATATGTCCAGAGGTTGGCCTCGAGAGGCTGATACCCCTGGTAGACTTCCTGGTGGCGTGGCAGCGCCTCCCAGGTATCTCTCAGTGGGTCCTGCGTATCGTATCAGAAGGATACGCTATTCAGTTCCGGGTTCATCCTCCCGGTTACGCGGGTGTGTTACCAACACTGGTGAACCCCGAGCAGGCTCTGGTCATGGAACGAGAAGTCGACTCATTGCTGAGGAAAGAGGCCATAGAGTATGTACCTCTCTCAGCCAGAGAATCGGGCTTTTACAGCCGGTACTTCATAGTTCCCAAAAAGGATTGAGGCTTACGCCCTATTTTAGATCTTCGCACTCTGAACGATTCCGTCAGGCGGCTGGAATTCAGAATGTTAACTCTGAAGCAGATCATGGCACAAATCAGATCCAACGACTGGTTTGTCACGATAGATCTCAAGGATGCGTATTTCCACGTCTCCATCCTCCCTCAGCATCGGAAGTTCCTCAGATTCGCCTTTGGGGGGGAAGGCTTATCAGTATCGGGTGTTTCCATTCAGTCTAGCTTTGTCTCCTCGCACTTTCACCAAGTGCGTGGATGCAGCTCTAGCTCCGCTCCGGTCTTGAGGGATCCGGATCCTAAACTACATCGACGACGGGCTCATTTTGGCCCAGTCTCAAGAGTTAGCGGTGCAACATCGAGATGTTGTTCTCGCACACATGAAGGAGCTCGGGCTGAGACTGAACGCCCAAAAGAGTATGCTCTGGCCGAGGCAGAGCATTACTTTCCTAGGTGTTGTATGGGATTCTGTGTCAATTTCAGCACGGCTCTCCCCCGTGCGCATTACCTCAATCCTATCATCGACATAAAGCTAGGCCAGCTGGTCTCTGTCAGATACTTCCAGAGAATTCTGGGCCTCATCGCAGCAGCCTTGTGCGTCATACCGCTAGGCTTGCTTCACATGAGGCGTCTGCAGTGGTGGCTCAAGACCAGGGGGTTTTCCCCGAGGGGGAATCCTTCCCGCCTGATCATGGTTTCAAGGCGCTGCCTGCGAACCTTGAGTCAGTGGAAGAAACCCTGGTTCCTTGCCCAAGGACCCGTACTGGGACCAATCATCACCGCGTAACGCTGTCGACAGACGCCTCCCTCTCGGGTTGGGGGGCGGTCTTGAGGGACCGCTCAGCTCAAGGTCTGTGGAACGAAGGTTGCCTCTCCCTGCACAAAAATGCACTAGAGATGCTGGCATTATGGAAGGCGCTTCAGGCTTTTCTCCCAGACCTTTGGACTCACCACGTGTTAGTCCAGTCCGACAACATGGCAGTGGTGTCCTATATAAACCACCAAGGGGGTCTCCGCTCTCTCCAACTCTGCAAGCTAACCGCGCGGATCCTCCTCTGGGCCCGGAACAAACTTTGCTCCCTTCGGCAGTTTATATTCCGTGATCCCAGAACACGGGAGCAGACTTCCTGTCGAGGCAGGGGCCGAGGCCCGGGGAATGGATGCTCCACACTGAGGTGGTGGAGCAGATTTTGGAGAAGTTCGGTCGTGCTCAAGTGGACCTTTTTGCGTCCCACGAGGCGACCCACTCGTCACATTGTACTGCAGGCCTTATGTCCTCCCCCCTTTGATGATCGTGACCAGGAGTCTAAAAACAAAGTCAGCAGTGTTGAGTTCCCTTGACAGGGAACGTCTCAGGTTACTTACGTAACCCTAGTTCCCTTAGAGGGAACGAGACACTGCGTCTCGTGGCCTCAGCTCCATCGCAAGCCGGCTGTTTCAGACACTAGTCAAGCTGAAGCTTCTAGTTAGCTGTGTGCTGATATACTGGCTCATGACGTCACCCTGGGCTACGTGCACCCGCACACCTGGTTTCAATTGCGCTTCAAGAGACAATCACGCTAAGGCGTTCCCATATGCGTTCGACACAGTGTCTCGTTCCCTCTAAGGGAACTAGGGTTACGTAAGTAACCTGAGACTTTTCATCAGACGCTGCTGCTGCTTTCTGGATTCAGAATAAAGGTGCGATCATACAATTATTTTCAGCCAAATTGTATGGATGAAATCCAGTAATTTCATTAGGAATCCAGTAATATCTAAAGTAGTGTTTCTCATTCCTGATCCTGGAGCCTCCAACATTTCAGTTTCACAAGTTGTTTTCCATCAGATGTGTCTTGTTATTCACGCCTTTACTGAAGTGGACAGTTAACAAGACAGTCAGAAGCAGCCGCTGATCTTAAAGACATATTTAATAATTCAATAATTGTGGAAATACAAACCTTTCAAACTCCACTGCTGCAATGATGATAATGTTGTATTTGTTTTCTCAATCTCTTAAATTTATCTGAATGCAAATAACAGTATGTGTCAATGCTTTTATAATGTAGATAATGTTATAAAAGAAGAATCTGATTGTCACAATAAGAAGTGCAGAGGATCACTAGGAGATGGGGGATGCAACGGAGATTTCTTTATTTTCAAAACGTAAAACAAAAAAATTTAAATAACAAACAGAAAGCAAACCGGCACTCGCAGTGCAGCTTCGGCAGGACACGGGAGGGGATACAGCAGACCAAAGTCCGGTCCACGGGCCACAGACAAATTTTATGTGGCCCGCAGCCTCATAAAAGTAATAACATCTGGCCCGCACTTATACTTTATAAATTGGCCAGCAGCACAGCTATTCCTCACTTACTCACTAGAGGGCAGCAGCACCGTACACTTTACACCATTGTTCCTCCCTTCAACAGTTCTGCGGAGCACCGCTCGCAAACCCCCCCCCCCCCCCCAATCAACAGTTCAGCGGAATGTCGCTCGCACACCCCCAACCCCGTCAACAAGTCAGTGGAGTATCTCTTTTTCACAATCCATATGATTTCAGGTTTTCTCATGTTTGAGACACGACTGAATCAAGCTGAGTTTCTTCCTGATCTCCAGTGTTCAGAGGATTCATCTCTCGTTCTTCTGCTGGATTCATCTCTCGTACTTCTGCTGGATTCATCTCTCGTACTTCTGCTGGATTCATCTCTCGTTCTTCTGCTGGTTTCTGCTGTGATCTTTTCTCTCGTCTAGATTTCACTGTGTTCTGTGTTTTAATACAAGACTAGTCATTTAAACAGTTTCCATGAAACTTCCTCTTACTTTTGGAGAATTTTGTAGCAAAAAGTTAAAAGTTTCTTGATATTCAGTTTTAAACCTCAAATAAATGCTGTTTTATAAATGTACTAACCTGAGAAGACTTTAGACACTTTTCAATTTCTGTAAGAGAGAAAAGATATTAGTGGATCTGTTTGAATCTGATCATGAATACAGACGGCCGTAATGAAACACTATAATCACCATTATAATGACTTCAAAACAATCTCAGTGATGAAGAATAACAACATTGTAATGTGAATTCACAGTAAAACAAGAGCAGTAAATTACTGTGATTTCATTCTGCTGTTGATTCAGTCATTTATAAGAAAATTAATGTAAAATAATATCTTTAATCCTGTAAATTCCTGTCTTTTGTTTGAATACTATAGGATTTCAGTCTTAATGGAGATCTTGCACACACACACACACACACACACACACACACACACACACACGCACATGCACACACACTCACTAACACACGCGCACACACTAACACACGCGCACACACTAACACACACAAACACGCACTCACTAACACACGCGCACACACTAACACACGCGCACACACTAACACACACAAACACGCACTCACTAACACACGCGCACACACTAACACACGCGCACACACTAACACACGCGCACACACTACCACACGCACTCACTAACACACACACACGCACTCACTAACACACACGAACTCACTCACTCACTAACGCACACGCACAATCACTCACTAACGCACACGCACAATCACTCACTAACGCACACGCACACTCACTCACTAACACACGCACACTCACTCACTAACACACACGCACACTCACTCACTAACACACACGCACACTCACTCACTAACACACACGCACACTCACTCACTAACACACACGCACACTCACTCACTAACACACACGCGCACTCACTCACTCACTAACACACACGCACTCACTCACTCACTAACACACGCGCACGCACTCACTAACACACACGCGCACGCACTCACTAACACACACGCGCACGCACGCACTCACTAACACACACGCACACTCACTCACTAACACACGCACACTCACTCACTAACACACACGCACACTCACTCACTCACTAACACACACGCACACTCACTCACTCACTAACACACACGCGCACTCACTCACTAACACACACGCGCACGCACTCACTAACACACGCGCACACACTCACTAACACACACGCACACACTCACTAACACACACGCACGCACTCATTAACACACACACACGCACTCATTAACACACACACACGCACACACTCACTAACACACACACACGCACACACTCACTAACACACACGCACGCACACACTCACTAACACACACGCACGCACACACTCACTAACACACACACACACACTCATTAACACACACTAACAATTACATAAACACACACTTACACTAACAAACACACACACTTACACACTGTTCAGTTTTTTGTGTATGAATAAACACAATACACAGAAACAAATGAAGACGTTTGTTGTAAATGTGATCTAATGGTTTGGGAAAGAAATAATTCTGTTTTTTACTCACGGGATGAAAATAATCCTGAAATCAGCACAGATGCGGCAAAGAGAGATTCAAAGGGAAAGACGATGAACCTCAAATCTCCAACCGTTCGACCACCATTGACTGAAAACACAAGAATATTATCATCTGTTTCAAGAAATGAATCAATCTATATTTGTATAATTGATGATTTTCTGACTCAATGTGAGAAACTTCAAAGTATTTCTGTATTCAATCACTCAAGATTAAAATGAATCGTATTGATGATTAAACTTCATATATTTATCATGAACATTATTATGGAAATGTTTTCAGTAAGTGTTGATTTACCCGTTTTCAGTGTCAGTTCTGTTATTAATGCAGTCGAGGTCAACAAAACAAAACCAACTGATCCAAACACATAAACGGGAACAAAACGAGGAAAATCTGTAATGCAAGTTTAAACATATAATATAAACATCAAACAAATGTAAAGTTATTGCATCAATTTAGCTTTAGGATCATAAAAGTGTTTGTGTTGTCCTTTAAGGAATATAATTTTCTAATATATGCTTTATTTTTTATTGCACTGGTTCTTAGGAATTATGTGAAGTTCTTTACTTATTTTTCTGTTTTTCTTCCTAATTTCTAAACATTAATATAATCCGCTATGTAACGATGTTACTTCCTGTTTTTCACTTCCGGTTAGCGCTTTTCTAGTTCCGCTAGAAATCGCCAAAACAGACACATCAATCTTGGTCATCCACTATAAAATGTCAGAGAGGCAATGCTGTAAGTTCATCGAGGTGACATTAGACATGTTTAAGATTATATATTTACAAGTATTTGTTATAAAAAAACGATCTTTAATGAGTTACTAAAGACGAGCTAGCATTGATGCTAACCGATACATTTTGAATGGCACTTATTGTTTGTGTTATAGTTGTGTATAAGTGAATGTTTAGCCAAGACATGCACACTGAATGTTGTTGTATTGTTTTTTACAGTTTTCGCCACATATGCTACATGAACAAGATAAAGGGAAAGTAAATGGTTAACCTTGCTACGACCTTGTCTTCATTGGCTGTGGTTTAACTTGGTGTTTAGTCAGAGTTTCTACACACTGCACGAGAACACTACAGTGTTTATATACTCACTAGAACAATGTTTTAGTTTAATTGATGCACACAGAAAAATAATCAACATAAATATACAGATTTAATTTATTTATGAGACGTTGTTTGCTTGATTTATGAATTATTTTGTTTCTTATGAACTGTTTTCATTTAATCTGTGTTGTATTTGATTGAGTTCAGTCCTTTATTCTACAGATTAAATTATTGTGTTGATCAGTTTATTCATATTTTATAATCTTACAGTGTTGAACTTTGATGTTTTCAGCTGTTAATTATTGGTAATTAATGAGATTCACTGTGTCTGTCAGTCGTTTCCCTCAGAAATTAGATTTATAACAGTTAAAACTATAACACATACACAGAGACAGTTATTTTCTTCTTCTAAACACACAAACCTGCTAAATATATTGATTTATGTAATTGTACATGAATCCAAACTGATGTAGAAAAACACAGAGATGATGATCAATACTTTACCTCGAGGTAATCTGATATAATAGTAAGCAGCATCTGTGAATTTGATAATTGTCCAGAGAATCTGCAGAAACATGATCACACATCCCCATCTGATGAGATCTGTGAAATGATCAGATCACATAAAGAATCACTTCTCCGTTACTTTTCCTATGTCTTATTTATAATTCAAGGGTTTTTATCTTCATGACAGTGTGATCAACCATCATATATCCAAACATTATTAATTTGCTTGAGGAAACCAGTTTACTGAAATGCGAATGAATGTATTGTTATAATTCCTATTCATTAAAAAACTGCATTTCCTCCTAGAGTTTTAACTCCACAAACTCCAAATACAGATCAGACCTTCAGGCTGTTGTGAAGTTTATTATTACCGTATTTTCTGCACTATAAGGCGCACCCAAACAACGTAAATTTCATCAAAAGTAGGCCATGCACCTTATAATCAGGTGCGCCTTATCTGTGGACTGAGTTCCAAAAATGTTCCAAAGTTCCAAAAATTGTTTTTGTGTGATTTTGATAAGCGCTCAGCTTGATTGACTGTCGGACCATTTCACACTGACACAGGGACAGTAGGACGCTGGCAGCGATAAACCAATCACAGAACATTACGTTATACCATATGCTTACCTCCACCATGGTTTATTGCTGCTGCTGAGAGGAGAAACCTGAGAGATTGAGGTGAAATCTGACTCCCTTTCGCTATGAGCTTCCTGAAGCATATTCCCTTATCAATCGATATTGTTTTCACACAGCAAACACCCAGAACGTGCAAGCTGGGTAAAGTTAGTTTTTTGTTTTGTTGTTGATATTCATCACACATTTAGCATAAAATGGCAATAACTCTAAAACGACTCACTCAAAAAACATCTTAATGTATACTTATGGATACCTATGTCTTAATATTTCAAAAGCTTCTTTTTCATTATTTTCTCATGTCTACACACACACTTAAATTATAGCAGAAAACGAAAAGAACTTGCACTTTTCCCACGGTCCCTTACTCACAGCTCAGCAAAGAGCAAGCTTTCCCGGTGAAACTCACATTCAGACTGGCTTTACGGCTCAGTGCTCGTTATATCCAGCGGAAAAAACCGAAAAGGAAGCTTGTAAAACATTAAGATACATTTCCTTTTTGTAATAACGTTGTTAAGATTTTTTTTTTGTGCGAATCATTTTGGTGTTACTGCCATTGATCGTTGAATATTTGACAAATATCGAAAACAAAACTAACTTCGCTGAACGAGCACAGGTTTTGAGTACACTTACCGGTAAATTAATACAAATAAAATTAAATAATGTGTCTAAAGGATGTGAGATGGATTGAAATTGTGAACTTCCAAACGCAAGAGCTTTATTCAAGGAAACACAACCAAAATACCTGAAATACAACAGAAACTGGCACTTCTTAGTGGAAAGAAGGAACATCCACACTCATCGCGCAACACAAACCTAGAAACGTTCACAACTGACAAAGACAAAGCAGTACACACACATAGAGACACACACATGGGAGCTTAAAAGACTTGGAAAATGCATGAAGGAACCTGGAAAATACAATTCAGGTCCCTTCATGTATTTTCCAGGTTCCTTTATGTATCTTCCAGGTGCTGCATGTGTGTCTGTCTAATCAGGACACCAGGAAAACAGTTGACTTTTTCACATGATGGGTGAGTGTTTGCACGTTCTGGATGTTTGCTGTGTGGAAAAAAATATTGATTGATAAGCTATTATGCTCAAGGAAGCTTGTATTAATGAATGCACACGAGGGGGAGTCAGATTTGTCAGAGGAGTCAGATTTCGGTTCAACACCTGTATGTTTGATGGTGAAATTGCCCAGCTGTTCAATTCAGACACAGAAGATGATGACTTTGATGGATTGATTAAAACATAATGCGAGTGTATTGTTATATAGTAGAATAATGTTCAATATAAACTCACTGTTTTGCTTCTATACCTTTTTTTGTAGACCATATGTTTTAGCATGCGCCTTATAGTACGGTGCACCTTATATGTGGGTTAAGTACAAAATTAGCCTCATACTTGAGACTGCGCCTTATAATCCGGTGCACCTTATGGGCCGGAAAATACGGTATATATTTTCTAATTGATCCGATGGTTTTCCTAAAAATGAGGATCAAAAATCATTGACGGAATATTCAAACTCCAACTGTCAGAATTCAAATTGAAACTGTCAGATTCTCATTAGAGTCAATGAACTATTAATCATCTATGAATGAAGCTATAACACATTTATCTATTATATAATACTTATAATCTATCTAATATTTCTTATACTATTTTTAATAGTCATTTTCTCATTTAAACTATTTATTTCTCTATTCACACACTCACAAACTTTATCAAAACTTTTAATCTTTTTAATCCATTTATCTATCTGTTCTAGCTTTTAAAACCTTTTTACTTTATTACTCTGCTTTTTCAAGCAATCTTAAAGTTTGTCTCCAGCTATTATTATCAAACCTGTTGTGTTTTGCAGTGTAATCATGTAAAGGAGGATCATCGCTGCATTCATCACTAACATGAAGATTGTCATCACTGTGTTCAGGACTGATTCTGAACCTGAAAGAGACGAGAGTGGAGATGATTTCATGAACAGACAGAAATAGAGTCGATCAGAGATTAAACTGAACAGAAACACACAATGTGAAGATTATCAGAAAACACTGAAGAATCAAAATGATTCATTTACGCGCCTCACACATAATACAGAGACTCTGGTAAAGCAGCAGCAGCGTCCCCGTGCCCTGTTATTTATCCCTATAAGTATTTCCCCCTCATCAGGCGGTGAGGGTACTACATGTGCGTGCTCCTCTGTGTGAGAGTGTGTGCGCCTGTGTGAGTGTGTGAGCCTCTGTGTGAGTGTGTGTGAGCGCGCACGAAGCCACACATTTTCATTATTTATAAGAGTACGCACTTTAGGCTGGTATTTTTTTAAATGGGCGGGTTTTAAGCTGTAGTTGGGCTGGAAATCTTCTGTCCAATCTGGCAACACTTGATGTTACGTGTGACGCAGCCGACACGTGATGTGATTACATCATCGTTTCACAAAATATATGGATTGGCTGTCCACACGAGACCGCAAGGGTGTCATTTTCAGATGTATCCACTTTAGGACCCGGTCTCAAAAAAAGCGCGGATTCAAGTGTGTGTGAGTGTCTGTGTGAGTGTGTGTGTGTCTGTGTATCAATTAATCAGCATTATATCTGAAACATTTTAGCAATGTGGTAATGAGTACTAGTGCAACACAGTGCAACACCCTAGCAACCACACAAAACACCTTAGCAACTGCATAACAACACCCTAGCAACCAATCAGAGTCATTTGCAGCTCATAAACAGATTCATCATGTTGTAAATGCAGAGGATGAAAAATACACTTGATTAAAGTCAATTTGCACTCTGACAGACCGCGATTAAAACTCAGATTAAAACTCAGATTCAGTGAGAACGATCTCAGGGTCTGTTGGTGTTTTGGCCTTTAGAAACACTTGCGTAAAACAATCGGATTGAGTAACGCAATCTAAAGAATTGAACATAAAACATGTTATATCAGTTTATTGCAGTGAATAAGATCCACTGTAACATGTTTCTCCCAACATTAATGATCATATTTAACAGACACTGACAGTTAAACAGAAATCAGATCAAATACTTACATTCGAGTCTCCGTCTGCATCTATAAATCCATCTGTCATTTGTCAGGATCAGAAACATTGGTAAAATCACAATAATAATGAATCCTGAAGGAGAGAAATGTTGGATAAGATCAACAGATTCACAGCAGATTACAGTAAATCATGAACATCAGACTCAGTGAATAATGAGTGTTTTAATGAAGAATGAACATGTTAAAATGTGTTGATATGAACTAAACGAGCTAAAATCATTATGAATATTAATCACCTGCTCTGGCAGATCCAAACGTGTAGATCAGGAGCATAAATTGTAAAGTAGGAAGAATCTCAAAGATCATTTCAGCCACAAGCTCAAATATTTTAATTATCCGTCCACTTTTCTTTCCAATCCGAGTAACCAAAACTATATCAGAAAATAATTCAGTCATTAATATCTTATTTGATTCAGTTTTTAATCTTTATAATGTTGGTTTATGACAAAATTAACAACAAACAAACAAACAATAAAATCCTCAACAAAAGAAGAAGAACTGAACATCATGAGACTGAAAGTTTTATATAAACATATATGATCAAGAACAGCAATGAAGATTCATTAACCTTAAAAAACTCATGTTTCTAATGAAAAGAACAATATCAAGTATTTGTTACTAAACTCTAAACATCAGATCTGAATCTGTGATGCATTTACATTGTTACTGTAAAGTCATGAATGATGTGAATATGAGTTTTGATGACAATAAATCATAGAAATACTCACAGTAAATGATTTTCCAGAAGCCGTACAGAAACACTATTGAAAACAGGACTATTATCATGACTCTGTCAAACTCAGAAAAACTCAGAAGTTTCTGCCAAGCGTCAGCAAAAAGAGCTGGAAGAAAGAAAGTGATATATTTTTTTTAATCAAATAGAGGAACAATCAAACTATAAATACAGATCAGAACTAATTTAACTGATGGTATTTATATAAATCATCTTGAGTAACTTTAATTTACACTAACTGTCTCTCTTCTATTAATCTGAGGTTCAGTGTTTTTTGTTTTCAGTCTTTTTCTAATATTGACCCCGTGACCTTTGTGCTGCTCATGTGACACATGACTTTAAATCAGGCTGAGGAGATTATGAGAAACAGAGAGAGAGAGTGTGTGTGTGTGTGACAGAGAGAGAAAGAGTGTGTGTGTGTGTGTGTGTGTGTGTGTGTGTGTGTGTGTGTGTGTGTGTGTGTGTGAGAGAAAGAGAGATAGAGAGGAAAAGTTGAGTTGAAGTGAATATATGAATATAGTAACATGATATTTAGTGTAAAATTTAATGCAGATTCTGTTCATAATCAGCTGTAGATCAGGCTGTATTTAATAAGATCTGTCATACTAACATAAACCCTTAATGTTTCTGCATGTTTTGATTTCTGTCGTGTTGTTTTGCTAAAGAATATTTAGATCAACTGCATTTAAAATTAGACAAACACTTTTTTTATCTGTTAATTTGCTCATAATAATAATAATAATAAAGTTTGACTGACATTTGAATGTGTTTACCTGAATAAACAACGATTGATAAAACAACATATTCTGCAACAAAACTGTCACCTGTAAAACAAGATAATAATCACATTATCAAACACAAATACACAATGAATCACATATGACACTAAACATGAATTAATAAAGCAATGAGCCCCAAAAAACTGTGGTTTACAATGAATTTTGAACAACTCCTTAAATGTAAACCACGGCTTCATTGGGATTCTTACTTTTCTTTTATAAAAACAAGTTATTTCACACAGACTCGGTGGCAAAATAACACTGATGTGTGTTTAACTGTAATTTACAAGAGATTCAAACACAAATCAAACAATCAGAATCAAGAACTGGAACCATCAGTTTTATAATGTAACTTTATTCAACTTTCTTTTGATAAATTACACAAAGACTGTATGAAGTCTGAACATCTGGTTAATTAATTTCCGGATCTCTAATAAACTGATCAAACGATTCATACCTGTAAACTCATTAATATATGGAGTCGCCCAGAGCAACATGAGAGGCCTCAGAAAATAAAGAGCACAACAAGAGATCGACTCATTCAGAGACCCTGAAACCAGATAATAATATTAAAATAATCACTGCATTAATAAACACATATATGAATGATAGATTATAATGCATTGATTCACTCAGTAATGAAACACTCACCTTCAGAAACTCCCCAGAGGACAAACGCCAGAAACATCAGAATATTTGGACAGAAAACTAGAAACAACTGGAGACGAAAGTCTGAATCTAGTGAGAAAAGACACAATAACTCCAACTGAGTCAAATGGGAAAATTAATTTTGAATTATTTGATAATTACTAAAACTAGTACTAAAAGCAATTCTATTTTATTTAAATGCACATCTCTGTACTTTCAGACAGTTACATTTATAATTAATGAATCAAAATCAACATTGTGTTGGAAACAGGAATGTAATATTATAAATAACTAAAGTTCTGATGTGTGAAAATGCCTGCATTCATTCAGAGACAAAACATGCAAACTAATAACATCATAAACTGTTATGAAACGATAAACAATCAAAGTGTATTTATACATAAATTAGCGCTGAAACTATACAGGGAGTGCAGAATTATCAGGCAAGTTGTATTTTTGAGGATTAATTTTATTATTGAACAACAACCATGTTCTCACTGAACACAAAAAACTCATTATTATCAAAGCTGAATATTTTTGTATCAATATTTTAAGTAGTTTTTAGTTTTAGCTATTTTAGGGGGATATCTGTGTGTGCAGGTGACTATTACTGTGCATAATTATTAGGCAACTTAACAAAAAACAAATTTATACCCATTTCAATTATTTATTTTTACCAGTGAAACCAATATAACATCTCAACATTCACAAATATACATTTCTGACATTCAAAAACCAAACAAAAACAAATCAGTGACCAATATAGCCACCTTTCTTTGCAAGGACACTCAAAAGCCTGCCATCCATGGATTCTGTCAGTGTTTTGATCTGTTCACCATCAACATTGCGTGCAGCAGCAACCACAGCCTCCCAGACACTGTTCAGAGAGGTGTACTGTTTTCCCTCCTTGTAAATCGCACATTTGATGATGGACCACAGGTTCAGATCAGGTGAACAAGGAGGCCATATCATTCGATTTTCTTCTTTTATACCCTTTCTTGCCAGCCACGCTGTGGAGTACTTGGACGCGTGTGATGGAGCATTGTCCTGCATGAAAATCATGTTTTTCTTGAAGGATGCAGACTTCTTCCTGTACCACTGCTTGAAGAAGGTGTCTTCCAGAAACTGGCAGTAGGACTGGGAGTTGAGCTTGACTCCATCCTCAACCCGAAAAGGCCCCACAAGCTCATCTTTGATGATACCAGCCCAAACCAGTACTCCACCTCCACCTTGCTGGCGTCTGAGTCGGACTGGAGCTCTCTGCCCTTTACCAATCCAGCCACGGGCCCATCAAGACTCACTCTCATTTCATCAGTCCATAAAACCTTAGAAAAATCAGTCTTGAGATATTTCTTGGCCCAGTCTTGACGTTTCAGCTTGTGTGTCTTGTTCAGTGGTGGTCGACTTTCTGCCTTTCTTACCTTGGCCATGTCTCTGAGTATTGCACACCTTGTGCTTTTGGGCACTCCAGTGATGTTGCAGCTCTGAAATATGGCCAAACTGGTGGCAAGTGGCATCTTGGCAGCTGCACGCTTGACTTTTCTCAGTTCACGGGCAGTTATTTTGCGCCTTGGTTTTTCCGCACGCTTCTTGTGACCCTGTTGACTATTTTGAATGAAACGCTTGATTGTTCGATGATCACGCTTCAGAAGCTTGGCTATTTTAAGACTGCTGCATCCCTCTGCAATATATCTCACTATTTTTGACTTTTCTGAGCTTGTCAAGTCCTTCTTTTGACCCATTTTGCCAAAGGAAAGGAAGTTGCCTAATAATTATGTACACCTGATATAGGGTGTTGATGTCATTAGACCACACCCCTTCTCATTACAGAGATGCACATCACCTAATATGCTTAATTGGTAGTAGGCTTTCCAGCCTATACAGCTTGGAGTAAGACAACGTGCATAACGAGGATGATGTGGTCAAAATACTCATTTGCCTAATAATTCTGCACTCCCTGTATTTACCTTTTTTTTTTTTAATAATCCATTAAACTTGTGGAGAAATAAAGAGGAGCGTCTTGTTTTAAAGCCACAATTTTCATTTTAGGTTTCAGATATTTAAATTCACATAATTACGAATTACTGATAGCAAAACATAAAATAACAAAAAGAATTAATAAATATGACATTTACTTATATTCATTTAACAGACATTTTTATCCAAAGCGACTGAAATATAGAAAAGGAGTCGTTATGAAGAGGCAGAAGGACACAAGAAGTGCTCACGATACAAGAGATAGTCACATAAACTAGAACTGGGATTAAAGGAAAGTAAAAGCATAGAAATGTATCTATAATAATGGGAAATTCTGTTAAAATAAAAGTGAATGATCGTTTGTAAATAAAGATATAACATTATTTAATTAGCATATAAAATTAGTATTTCTTACTGTATCGCTTTATCATCAAGTCTGATTTATTTTGAAATTTTTATTAAGAAGAAACTGTATTTATGGTTTAATATACAAAATAAGAATATTTTCCTGCATCTTCATTTATCTGTGTTTTTGTAGTCATTAATAAATTAGCAGAGCAGAAAAATCATGGATATTCTTACAATAACACATAATGTGATTTTTTTTTACATTTTAGTAGCATTTTCTGCCAATAACAGAAATATTTATTCATTAATGTTTGTAGAGCTAAAATAGCTCAGTCAATGTGTTTACAGTGTTTTTCCTTTTTTTACAATCACTAGGACACATTTCTAAATACTTTTTTCACACCAACTTTCTTCTGCACAATTAATTTCACATTCAAAATGCAGTAAAACAATAAAACACTTAATTTCTCAAATCAAATAATTCTAGCAAACACACTGACAATCATAAAACACAGACCTAAAAAACACTGTAGGGGAATATACAGTTAAGACCCGTGGACCAGATATGTTGAATGAAGAGCAGGAGTCAGAAGTGCAGTCAATAGAAGAAATTTTTGTGAAGTTTAGTTTGCAGTTTCATCATCAGAAGCTTCAGGTCTCACAAGGAGTTCGTAGGCCGCCCCTCTTACAATAACATTGTTACATTAATTATACTCTAACAGAGGCTACTAATCACGTCAATGATGACATTCAAATGATTCTGATTGGCTAAGAAGGAAATATAAAGAAAACGTCTCAGGTTACTTACGTAACCCTAGTTCCCTTAGAGGGAACTCAACACTGCGTCGAAACGCATATGGGAATGCCTTAGTGTGATTGTCTCTTGAAGTGCAATTGAAACCAGGTGTGCGAGTGCACGTAGCCGAGGGTGACGTCATGAGCCAGGAGCATATCAGCACGCAGCAAACTAGAAGCCGCAGCTTGACTAGTGTCTGAAACAGCCGGCGTGTGATGGAGCTGAGGCTACGAGACGCAGTGTCTCGTTCCCTCTAAGGGAACTGGGGTTACGTAAGTAACTTGAGACATTCCCTGTCAAGGGAACTCAACACTGAGTCGAAACGCATATGGGAACGAGAATACCCACGCCGCCTCAGCGAACGGAGTACGGCAAGCTAACGTAGCTCACTACGAAAGGGCTAAAGTTCCCAAAGCGGGGTTAAGGTCTAATTGATAGAACCTAATAAAGGTATGCGGTGAGCACCAGCCAGGCGCATCACAAATATCGGCAAGGGGAGCCCCTGCGCAAAAAGCTTTAGAGGTAGCCATGCTCCGAGTAGAATGGGTGCGGACATGCAGTGGACACTGCTGACCCGCTGAATCGTAAGCTAGTGAGATAGCCTCAACTATCCACCTGCTTAAAGTAGGTTTAGATGCTGGAGCCCCCTTAGGAGCCCCGAAGCATACAAAAAGTTGGTCCGACCTACGCCATGAACAGACCCGCACTGGACAGACCTTGTTCTTGGACTCCTGGTCATCATCAAAGGGGGGAGGACATAAGGCCTGCAGTACAATGTGACGAGCTGGGCTTGAAAGAACCTTCGGAAAATACCCTGGTCTGGGAGAGAGAAAAGCTTTCGCCAGACCAGGAGCAAACTCCAAACAGGAGGGGGCCACTGACAGGGCCTGAAGGTCGCCAGCCCTCTTGAAGGAGGAGATGGCCAAGAGGAACACCGTCTTGAGAGAGAGGAACTTATCTGAGATGTCCTCGAGTGCCTCGAAGGGTTCCTGGGACAAAGCCTGGAGAACCAGGGATATGTCCCAAGGTGGAACCCGTGAGCGTACCGCAGGCCTCAGCCGTAAGGTGCCACAGAGGAAACAAACTACTAGGGGGTCCCGACCCAAAGGGGTACCACATGGGGGTACATGGTAAGCCGCAATGGCAGCCGTAAGCGTGGAGGGGGACAGCCCGGCAGCGAATCTTTCTTGTAGGAACTCCAGGACGATACCCACATGGCAGGTCACTGGGTCTAAATGTTTGTCACTGCACCAGGAAGTGAAGATAGACCACTTCCGCGCATAGTTTCCTCGTGGACGGGGCTCTAGAGTGGAGAATAGTCTCAACGACCTCAGTCGAGAGACCTGAGTCTATGAGTCGGGCCCCCGGGATTTCTCCACAATCCTCCAAGGAGCGCCATCTAGGAGGGACACTAAGTCTGAAAACCACACCGCGGGGCAATTAAGGTGAGACGAACCCTGTCCTGGCGAACTTTCTCTAGAACGGCGTACAGGGGAAGCCTCGGCCACACCTGTTGCATCGCGTCCAGCCCTAAAGGAGCTGGAGGAAAGAGGGAGTACCACAGAGGGCAGTGAGTCGCCTCGTGGGACGCAAAGAGGTCCACTTGAGCCCGACCAAATCTCTCCCATATCTGCTCCACCACCTCTGTGTGGAGCATCCATTCCCCGGGCCTCGGCCCCTGCCTCGACAGGAAGTCTGCTCCCGTGTTCTGGGATCCCAGAACATAAACTGCCCGAAGGGAGCAAAGTTTTTTCCGAGCCCAGAGGAGAATCCGCGCAGCCAGCTTGTGGAGCCGGAGAGAGCGGAGACCCCCTGATGGTTTATATAGGAGACCACCGCTATGTTGTCGGACTGGACTAACACATGGTGGCCCCAGAGGTCTGGGAGAAAGGCCTGAAGTGCCTTCCAAACTGCTAACATCTCTAATGCATTGATGTGCAGGGAGAGGCAGACCTCGTCCCAAAGACTTTGAGCTGAGCGGTCTCTCAAGACCGCCCCCCAACCCAAGCGGGAGGCGTCTGTCGACAGCATCACGCGGTGACAGATTTGTCCCAGTACGGGTCCTTGGGCAAGAAACCAGGGACTCTTCCACTGATTCAAGGCTCGCAGGCAGCGCCTTGAAACCTTGACCAGGTGGGAAGGATTTCCCCTCGGGAAAAACCCCCTGGTCTTGAGCCACCACTGCAGAGGCCTCATGTGGAGCAGGCCTAGCGGTATCACGCAAGAGGCTGCCGCCATGAGACCCAGAAGTCTCTGGAAGTGTCTGACAGTGACCAGCTGGCCTAGCTTTATGTCGTTGACTGAAGATAGGATTGAAGTAATGCGCACGGGGGAGAGCCGTGCTGACATTGACACAGAATCCCATACAACGCCTAGGAAAGTAGTGCTCTGCCTCGGCCAGAGCACACTCTTTTGGGCGTTCAGTCTCAGCCTGAGCTCCTTCATGTGTGCGAGAACAACATCTCGATGTTGAACGCTAACTCTTGAGACTGGGCCAAAATGAGCCAGTCGTCGATGTAATTCAAGATCCGGATCCCTCAAGACCCCCAAAGCTGCATCCACGCACTTGGTGAAAGTGCGCGGAGACAGAGTTAGGCCGAACGGAAGAACCCGATACTGATAAGCCTTCCCCCCGAAGGCGAATCTGAGGAACTTCCGATGCTGGGGGAGGATGGAGACGTGGAAATATACGTCTTTGAGATCTATCGAGACAAACCAGTCCTCGGACCTGATTTGAACTACGATCTGCTTCAGAGTTAACATTCTGAATTTCAGTCGCCTGACGGAATCGTTCAGAGTGCGAAGATCTAAAATAGGGCGTAAGCCTCCATCCTTTTTGGGAACTATGAATACTGTTTCCTGTTTCCTGTTTGCTCGAGTGGATTGCGTCTGTTTGCGTCGTTTAAACTTGTTTTTGTTTTAGATTTTAAACTCGACGTTCGTTCATATTGCTAAATACAATACTAGATTATTTAATAAATTATAATCGTTAGCTATAATCTAGTCGCTAAACGCGCTAGCATTGTGCTATCTTACTGTCCGTGCATACAGCGTTTTTCTCGCTCGCGTCTTTTTCCCGACTTCATCAAACAACTGGTCAACAAGTTGGATCAACACACGCGGTGAGTCATGTCATCTTCTTTAGCAATTGTTACATGCACTGCCTGCTTCATGCATAGTTTGTCTGTCTCTGTCAGCTGTGAAGGGTTCACATGTGATAAATGTAGGGACATAATTA
This sequence comes from Rhodeus uyekii, assembly GCA_037043235.1. Classification (NCBI taxonomy): domain Eukaryota; kingdom Metazoa; phylum Chordata; class Actinopteri; order Cypriniformes; family Acheilognathidae; genus Rhodeus; species Rhodeus uyekii. The sequence goes on from JAWRVZ010000067.1 coordinate 2,502,315, forward strand.
GGCTGACAGAGAAGGTTTCAGAATTAGAGACACGCATCCAAACTTTAATTGAGGATAGTAAGAATGCAAGGGTTTTAGATACTGCTTTGGATGCGACTAGCTTAGCAAACCCTGTACATTGTTCGGTTCCGGCTATAGAGCCCGTGCAGCAGGGCAACTGGGTGACTGTGAGACGGCATAATCGCGGGTCAAAAAACCACTGTTCCATTCCGATCAGAACATCAAACAGGTTCTCCCCACTCAGTGACGCACCCACTGAGAAACCTGTTGAAAGTGCCCTAGTGATTGGCGATTCTATTACTCGGAATGTGAAAATAGAGACTCCAGCCACCATAGTCACATGTTTGCCGGGAGCCAGAGCGCCTGACGTCAAAGCAAATTTAAAAGTGCTGGCTAAGGCTAATCGTAAATATTCTAAGATTGTTATTCACGTCGGCGCTAATGATGTCCGACTTCGCCAGTCGGAGATCACTAAAACTAATATTAAAGAGGTGTGTGAACTCGCAAGTACGATGTCAGGCACTGTAATTTGCTCTGGCCCTCTCCCTATGCGCAGGAGTGATGAGATGCTTAGCAGATTATACTCACTCAATGGCTGGATGTCTAAGTGGTGCCCGCAGAATAACATAGGGTTCATAGACAATTGGAAAAGTTTTTGGGGCAGACATGACCTGTTGAAAAGAGATGGTATTCATCCCACCTGGGATGGTGCCGCTCTTCTCTCTAGTAATTTGGCATATAGTCTTAGAGCTAAACCTTGACTAACTGGGGTCCAGGTCAGGAAGCAGACAAACTGGCTAAACCGACCGTCTGCTAGCTGTCTCACGTCACAGAGGTCAGATAAATTACAACACATAGAAACTCTTTCTCCTAGATATCCTATAGAGACTGTGTCTGTTCCACGAATTAGCAAATACAAAAAACTCTCAAAACCGTTTAAGGGTAAAAATTTAATTGATTTACAAACAACTAAGAACGGTTATAACACAAATGAACAAATGATAAAGCTTGGGTTGCTGAATATACGATCCCTTTCCTCAAAAGCACTTATTGTAAATGATATAATTACAGATCATAAACTAGATGTGCTGTGTTTGACAGAAACCTGGCTAAAACCAGACGATTACATTACTTTAAATGAGTCCACCCCTCAAGATTACTATTATAAACATGAGCCTCGTCTGAAAGGTAAAGGAGGAGGTGTTGCTGTAATTTATAGTAACACGATCAGTACTGCTCAAAGGTCTAATTTGAAATATAATTCTTTTGAAGTGATGGTCCTCAATGTAAAATTATCTAGTGCAAGTAATAATTCCTGTTTAACTTTTGTGCTGGCTATTCTATACAGGCCACCAGGGCACCATACAGACTTTATCAAAGAATTTGCTGATTTTCTCTCAGAACTAGTAATGTCTGCAGATAAAGTCATAATTGTCGGTGATTTTAATATCCATGTAGATAATGAAAAAGACGCATTGGGATTGGCATTTAGAGACATCTTAAACTCTATTGGAGTTACACAACATGTATCAGGACCCACTCATTCTCATAATCATACTTTAGATCTAATATTGTCGCATGGGATCAATGTTGATACTGTTCAAATTCTACAGCAGAGCGATGACATCTCAGATCATTACTTAGTTGCGTGTAGATTACCTTTAGCCAAAGTCGAAAAACTAACTCCCTGTTATAAATATAGTAGAACTATCACTCCTAACACAAAAGATAGCTTTATAAATAATCTTCCCGATCAGTTTCATCTACTTAACATCCCAGATAGCCTAGAAGAACTTGATGTTGCAACAGAAACTATTAACTCTCTCTTTTCCAGCACTTTAGACACTGTTGCTCCGTTGCGCTTAAAGAAGATTAAAGAAAATAGTCCAACACCGTGGTACAACGAGCACACCCGGGCCCTCAAGAGAGCAGCCAGAAAAATGGAGCGGAGCTGGATAAAAACTAAGCTAGAGGTTTTTCGCATTTCATGGAAAGACAGCTCTATTGCATTCAGAAAAGCCTTAAAATCAGCTAGATCTGCTTACTTTTCCACCCTCTTAGAAGAAAACAAATACAACCCTAGGTATTTATTTGAGACAGTGACTAAATTAACAAGAAATAAAGCCTCAACCCCAGATGCTTTAAAACAGCACAGCAGTAATGACTTCATGGACTTCTTTACTTGCAAAATTCATAATATTAGAGAGAAAATTATAACCATGCAACCGTCTACTACAATATCACAAAATACAGTAAATGTTAGTGTCCCCGAAGAAAAATTCCACTCCTTCATTGCTATTGGGGAGGAAGAATTGTCTAAACTCGTTAAATCATCAAAATCAACAACATGTATGCTAGACCCAATACCAACTAAGCTACTGAAAGAGTTGCTTCCAGAGATCATAGATCCTCTCCTTAATATTATTAATTCATCTTTGTCATTAGGATACGTACCAAAAACCTTTAAGCTGGCCGTAATTAAACCGCTTATTAAAAAACCACAACTTGATCCTACAGAATTAGTTAATTAGAGGCCGATATCGAATCTACCTTTTTTGTCAAAGATTCTAGAATAGGCAATATCTTCACAACTATGTTCCTTTCTAGAAAGAAACAGCATCTACGAGGATTTCCAGTCAGGATTTAGACCATATCATAGTACTGAGACTGCTCTTATTAGAGTTACTAATGATTTGCTCTTATCATCCGATCATGGTTGTATCTCTCTGTTAGTGTTACTGGACCTTAGTGCTGCATTTGATACAATTGACCACAAAATCCTTCTGAATAGACTTGAAAATTATGTTGGCATTAGTGGAGTTGCATTAGCCTGGTTCAAATCATACTTATCTGACCGTTATCAGTTTGTAGCAGTAAATGAGGAGATGTCATATCGGTCACAAGTTCAGTATGGAGTTCCTCAAGGTTCAGTGTTAGGACCATTGCTTTTCACCCTGTACATGCTTCCTTTGGGTGCAGTTATTAGGAAGCATGGCATTAGCTTTCATTGTTACGCTGATGATACTCAGCTCTATATTTCTTCTCATCCGGATGAAACAAACAAATTCACTAAATTAACAGAATGCATAACCGATATAAAAAATTGGATGACTAATAACTTTCTACTGCTTAATTCTGAAAAAACAGAGATTCTAATTATTAGACCAAAAAGTTCAGCGCGTAATAATCTAGACTACTGCCTAACACTCAATGGCTGTTCTGTCAAGTCTTCGTCGTCAGTTAGAAACCTGGGTGTGCTCTTTGATACCAATCTTTCATTTGAAAGCCATGTTTCTAGCATCTGTAAAACGGCATTCTTCCATCTTAAAAATATATCTAAATTGCGACATATGCTAAGACGAATGCGGAAAAGTTAGTTCATGCGTTCATGAGTTCAAGGCTAGATTATTGTAATGCTCTACTAGGTGGCTGCCCTGCACGCTTAATAAACAAATTCCAGCTGGTCCAAAATGCAGCAGCTTGAGTTCTTACTAGAACCAGGAAGTATGAGCATATTAGCCCAGTTCTGTCAAACCTGCACTGGCTTCCTATTAATCACCGAATACATTTTAAAATCTTGCTAATTACTTACAAAGCATTAAATGGTTTAGCTCCCCAGTACTTGAGCGATCTCTTAACACATTATAGTCCTTCACGTCTATTGCGATCCCAAAATACTGACCAGCTTATAATACCTAGAATATCAAAGTCAACTGCTGGCGGTCGATCCTTTTCCTATTTAGCTCCTAAACTCTGGAACAGTCTTCCTAATACAGTTCGGGAAGCAGACACACTCTGTCAGTTTAAATCTAGACTAAAAACACATCTTTTCAACCTGGCATACACATAACACATTATACATACATTTTAATCCAAATCATGTAAAATGATTGTTAGGCTGCATAATTTAGATAAGCCGGAACCGAGAACATTCCCATAACACCTGATGTACTCGATACATCAGAAGAAGAATGGCATCTACGCTGATATTGTTCTCTGTTTATTCCGAGGTTACCGTGGTCAGCCGGATCCGGGCCGTATCCAGATCAGATGAAGGACCTGGACACGAGCACAGCACTGCCCTGAAGTGTCTGCGGAGACCGTGACTCTACTGGACCCTCCCCTGTGACGATCATGAACCCATCTCCAACCGGACCAAATTGGACTTCATATTGGACTTGAATTGTTGTCAATATAATAATCATGTACTGTTTGGCTGTTGGCCAGAGGAGAACTCGTCCCCCGACTGAGCCTGGTTTCTCCCAAGGTTTTTTCTCCATTCTATTCTTCATTCGTTACGTCACCTGCCGGAGTTTTGGTTCCTTGCCGCTGTCGCCTATGGCTTGCTCAGTTGGGGAAACTTAACACTTAAAATTCATCAATTGTATTGATTCGCCTGCTCTTTTGGGGCTTCTGTTCAGCCAAACAAACTTTGTTTATATTGTTTTTCCTGTAAAGCTGCTTTGAAACAATCTACATTGTAAAAAGCGCTATATAAAAAAAAGATAAAAAAATAAAGTACCGGCTGTAAAAGCCCGATTCTCTGGCTGAGAGAGGTACATACTCTATGGCCTCTTTCCTCAGCAGTGAGTCGACTTCTCGTTCTATGACCAGAGCCTGCTCGGGGTTCACCACTGTTGGCAATATGCCCGCAAAGCCGGGAGGACGAACCCGTAACTGAATAGTGTATCCTTCTGATACGGTACGCAGGACCCACCAAGAGATACCTGGGAGGCGCTGCCACGCCACCAGGAAATCTACTAGGGGTATCAGCCTCTCAAGACCGTCCTCTGGACAAATATTTTGCCACCCTGGGGCCCCAGCCAAAACCAGAGAGCCGCCGGGGCGGATGCTCTAGGACCCTCCTTGGAGGGGGCAACCTGCCCAGCGCGGCCCGTGAGGAGCGCGACTGGACAAGACTGCCTACGCTAAGCATGACCTGGGTCCCTCGAGACCACGAGCCATCAACCGCGCTTGATGCGCACTGGTCCACCCCTCGAGGAAAACCAGTGCTGCGAGGCCGAAAGCCGTAAGCGTCAGGGCCTCTTGCTCTTAGCCTTCTTGGCCTGGAGGACAGTCCTCAGATCTGTCCTCCTGCCAGAAGGCTGCGGCTGAGAGCGACGACCTGTGCCACCACCCAACTGGGGAGGGTGGTGGGAGGCCACACTCTGCCGCTGAGCAGCGCGGTGGGAGGAGCTGCTGCTGGGCTGCGGCTGGCTCGCGGACCCAGCTGGACGAGGGCGGTGGGAGAGGATTTTTCTGAATGCTACCTCTTGTTTGGCAGCCTCCTGAAATCTCTCGACAGCCATCGCCGAAGAGACCAGGAAGCGTAAGAGGAGCGTCGATCAGGATGTTCTTATCCTTCTCTCTGAGGGTTGTAAGGTTAAGCCACAGATGCCTTTCTGTGGCCACCAGGGCTGCCATGGCTACTGCCTCAGGGCCAATTCCTCCGCCCTTGTCGAGAGCAGCTCTGCCTGGTAGGCCTGCAGCAGTGACGACGTGTGCAGACACGCTGCAGCCTGACCAGCCGCGGAGTATGCTCTGCCCACCATAGCAGATGTAACCCAGAGGGGTTTGGTGGGCAGCGTCGGGGTTTTTAGGGGCAGCGATGAGTGGGAAGCGAGGTAATTAGCCAATGCCTCCTCCACCTTAGGCATCGGCCCATATCCGCACTCTTTAGCTCCCACAAGGGTAGCATAGTTAGCTGAAACGCTGCTATGAACCCTGTGGGAGGCGGGCCGCTTCCAAGACCTCGACACCTCGGTGTGGAGGTCCGGGAAAAATGGCAAACCCCGGCGCTGAGGTTGTACCCGGGCGGGTAGGTAACGCTCGTCCAGCCGACTCTTAGGGCGAGCATCCCTGGGCTCGGCCGGCCACTCGAGGCCAAACCTTGCCTTTGCCCGAGTAACCACCTCTAGCAGCTCCTCGAATGCAGGTGAAGCCGATGGTTGTTCTGCCTCATCCACATCTACACTAACTACATACACCTTCAGCTCCTCAGAACTGGAGAGGTTGAGCAGTGCATCATCACCCAGGTCGGAAGTAATCACCGCATGGTGCACTTCCGAGTACTGAGTGAGAGCAGACTCAGCAGGTAAGGGAGGAGAAAAGGCGTCGCCCGTCTCCATCCCCGCTGCTAAGTCTAGCTGCGATCCCCACGAGTGCAGCCGCCGCTGAGCCTCAGCTACAGCGGGACTGGACCCACGAGGACCGCGTGCTTGAGCCACCTCCTCAAAGAATGCCAAGCGTGAGCGGAGAGTGCGCAGCAGCAGCTGCAAACACTCTGCACACTCAGAGCCCTCGAGCGCTGAGCGTGCGTGTTCCTCGCCCAAACAAAAAACACAGAGAGCGTATGTATCCTTACCCCCGTGATAAAATGCGGGCAAGGAGTGACACAACGCTTAAAAGTCTGTGTATCCGCCATCGAAAACAGATAAGTGGAAATCAATCGACTTACAGCCAGCAGAGCAACTCAAACACACGTTAGCTTCGAGCGCTGTTGAAGACTCTAAAGCTGCGGCTTCTAGTTCACTGCGTGCTGATATGCTCCTGGCTCATGACGTCACCCTCGGCTACGTGCACTCGCACACCTGGTTTCAATTGCGCTTCAAGAGACAATCACGCTAAGGCGTTCTCATATGCGTTTTGACGCAGTGTTGAGTTCCCTTGACCGGGAACTAGTAATTTTCCACACAAGAGCAGACAATCTGAAGCATATCTTCGTTGATCACATGGTTGTGACGTGGCTTGTCGAAGAACAAGTCATTCCGTCTCCTTATGGTGCCAGCTAATCACTTCACCAATACACGTCATAAAACACACACAAACACACACACACACACACACACACACACACACACACACACACACACACACACACACACACACACACACACACACACACACACACACAGCTTCTCCAAGGCTGAACTCGGCTCAGGCTCCAACTATTAACAAAGACTCTCAAAACATTCTGATAACATGTTCTATCTGGTGAGAAGTGCTTACAATATTCATGATTATTCTATGGAAAACTACCGATTACTAATAAAAATCCCTAACTTGATTATAAATCACTCTTTACAAATTATTCAAATAAGAAAAAGGAAAAGAACATGAAAAACATGAGAAAGAAGCATATGAAAAATAAGTGAAAGAAAATAATATAGGTACAAATAGGAAAAATAAAATAATATACAGTGGGGCAAATAAGTATTTAGTCAACCACCAATTGTGCAAGTTCTCCCACTTAAAAAGATGAGAGAGGCCTGTATTTTTCATCATAGATACAATTCAACTATCAAACTTCAAAAAATCCAGAAAATCACATTGTATGATTTTTTAATAATTTATTAGCAAATTATGGTGGAAAATAAGTATTTGGTCACCTACAGAAAAGCAAGATTTCTGGCTCTCACAGACCTGTAACTTCTTTAAGAGGCTCCTCTGTCCTCCACTCATAAGTCAGTACTGTCCGGGCCCGTCGGAAGTTTGCTAGAGAGCATTTGGATGATCGACAAGAGGATTGGGAGAATGTCATATGGTCAGACGAAACCAAAATAGAACTTTTTGGTAAAAACTCAACTTGTGGTGTTTGGAGGAGCAAGAATGCTGAGTTGCATCCAAAGAACACCATACCTACTGTGAAGCATAGGAGTGGAACCATCATGCTTTGGGGCTGTTTTTCTGCAAAGGGACCAGAACGACTGATCTGTGTAAAGGAAAAAATGAATGGGGCCATGTATTGTGAGATTTTGAGTAAAAACCTCCTTCCATCAGCAAGGGCATTGAAGATGAAACGTGACTAGGTCTTTCAGCATGACGATGATCCCAAACACACCACCCGGGCAACGAAGGATGGGGTCTGTAAGAAGCATTTCAAGGTCCTAGAGTGGCCTAGCCAGTCTCCAGATCTCAACCCCATAGAAAATCTTTGGAGTGAGCTGAAAATCCATGCTGCCCAGCGACAGCCCCAAAACATCACTGCTCTAGAGGAGATCTGCATGGAGGAATGGACCAAAATACCAGCAACAGTGTGAAAAAACCTTGTGGAGACTTACAGAAAACGTTTGATCCTTGTCATTGCCAACAAAGGTTATGTAACAAAGTATTGATGAACTTTTGTTATTGACCAAATACTTATTTTCCACCATAATTTGCAAATAAATTCTTTAAAAATCAGACAATGTGATTTTCTGTTATTTTTTTTTTCTCATTTTGTGTCTCATAGCTGAAGTGTACCTATGATGAAAATTACAGGCTTCTCTCATCTTCTTAAGTGGGAGAACTTGTTCAATTGGTGGTTGACTAAATACTTATTTGCCGCACTGTATATATAATGTAAATAGAAGAGACAAGAGATTTTGATTATCTGTCTTCAACACTAACATCATTATACAATTATTTATTTTTTGATAGTTCTTTACAAAACAAGAATGAAACTCTCTAATGTCTATAATTCACTGCAGTTTATTTTACAGTCTATGTTCACATTACAGTTGTGTTGAAATCAAGACCAGCTGAACCAAGAACAAGAGCAAATCAGAGCGAGACCGAGTCAAGAATCAGAATCCTCTAATCTCAGAGTCCAGATCTACTGTCTGAGATTGGTCTCATATTAATCAATAAACTCAACTATAATAATAAGACACTATATAAAGCTGTTGCCAATCAGATCACTAACAATAAAGTTCATATTTGTGTTTCAGAGGTTGTGAAGTTTCATCTGAATTGGTAAAATTACACCTGTTGAAATGTTCAAATTAATGTTTTGAATAAAGAAATATGATAAAATGAAAGGCCTGTTTTGAAATCTAAAACTGAAACCTCCAATAGGTGACGACAAAACACGAAATGAGTGAAACATTGCCAAAACAGCAACTTTTTTAAAATTGTGTCTAAAATGTAAGTCATGTAATATTAACTTCTTATTTATTGAATGTTTGTGTGAATCAATATGACATTTTCAATCGTGCTCAAATTCATGAATACCTTCGCTGCATCAAAACAATGTTCTGCTCCGAATGTTCTGCTCATCTTTTTGCTCATTCAAATCATGTTGAATCAACATTGTTCACGTCATTTAAATGTCAGATCATCCTGACATTATACAATCAACATATTTTGTTTTTAAAATCCCAAAATGATGTTTTATTAACAAAGTTCGGGAGGAGCACGTTCAAATGATTAACACAATCAACACGTCATCAGCAATTACACCTCATCCTATCAGCAGGAGAGGAAGCATGTATATATAGAGATGTTTGACTCACCTACAGCTCTTTGACATTTTTCGGCATCCCTCCACCACCCCAACTCCTCACACTTAATTGTTCCTATCAAAGTCAGGATACGGGGGGAGTGCTCCAGGTTCGGTCTAAATACCGAGCTCGGAGCCCTCTCCTCGGACAGCACGCCAAATACGCTTACCATTTATTGCTCCTGAATCATTTGTAAGTGTGAACTCGTGAATAAAGAAATAAATCAGCTTGTAAACATTTTGAAAATAGCCATCAATCTTTTTATCTAAATGTTAAACACTGGTGGATTTACAAATATATGATAAATGCTTATGTAGAACTGTAAAGTTTACCCCTAAATTAATTTGTAATGATGAAAATGCACACAATTTTCTGGTCCAGACCTGTAGAACGTTTAAGCCCAGACAGAGTTAACTAAATAATGTGAACATGGGTTCACAATCACATCAAGATGGTGCCGCGGATGGCAGCCTCGGTTTTTTGCTCTTCAGTGATTGTCCTGTCTTTGTTTGTTTGTTCTGCTTTTAGTCACTCTTTTCCGATTGTTTTCACCAAAAACGAACTACTGGACATTAGGGAACACACACCAGACAATGTTTCTGTGGTTTTTGATTATTCAGACGTTTTATTCGATATCCTCGTTAGAGTCGCGACTGTCTCTTTAAACCGAGCAGCCAGACGCATGCGAGGGAGGCGATCTGGGGCACTAGTCAAACTCCGCTCGCGGGGCTTCCGCACTCTTCTTCCCAGTATTCATCTTGCTAATCTCCGTTCTCTTCCTAATAAAATGGATGAACTGCTAACAGATCCGGTAACATCATTCATCAGTTTCTGTGAGGATACACACATTCCTACAAGGACATTCTTATCATTTCCTAATGATAAACCATGGTTCACTGGGAAACTCAAACAGCTTCGTCATAACAAAGAGGACGCTTACAGAAGAGGGGATGGTGTTTTGTATAAACAGACCAGGAACAGACTGACAAAGGAGATAAGAACTGCTAAAAGAAGTTATGCTGAAAAGCTGAGAAACCAGTTATCTTCCAACAATCCTGCTGCTGTCTGGTCAGGCCTGAAGAATATCACCAATTATAAGCCACCATCCCACCGACCTGCTGAGAATCAACATCTGGCAGATGAGCTAAACACTTTTTACTGCAGATTTGAGAAACCCAATCTCACACCTCAAAACCACTCTGAACTACACTTCACACGTCCTCCAACACCTCCTGCACCCCCTCTCCCCCCCTCCGCCACCCAACCAGTGCTTAAGGTCTGTGTGGAGCAGGTAACCAAAATCTTCAAAAGACAGAAGATAAGGAAAGCTTCAGGCCCAGACGGCATCTCACCTGCTTGTTTGAAAGCCTGCGCTGACCAACTGGCCCCAGTCTTCACGCAGATCTTCAATAGATCATTGGAGCAGTGTGAAGTTCCCCGTTGCTTCAAACGCTCCACCATCATTCCGGTCCCAAAAAAAACCAAAATCACTGGACTTAATGACTACAGACCTGTCGCTCTCACATCTGTGGTCATGAAGTCATTTGAAAGACTGGTTCTGGCCCACCTGAAGGACATCACAGGACCCTTGCTGGATCCTCTCCAATTTGCCTACAGAGCAAATAGGTCTGTGGATGATGCAGTCAACATGGGACTGCATTATATCCTGCAACATCTCGACAGACCTGGGACGTATGCAAGGATCTTATTTGTGGACTTCAGTTCGGCCTTCAACACCATCATGCCTGATCTTCTTACAGCTAAACTGACCCATCTCTCCTTGCCATCCTCAATCTGTCAGTGGATCACCAGCTTCCTGACAGACCGGCAACAGCGAGTGAGACGGGGGAAAATCACATCCAGGACTCTCACTACCAGCATTGGCGCCCCCCAGGGGTGTGTTCTCTCCCCACTGCTTTTCTCCCTGTACACCAATGACTGCACTTCTAAAGACCCTTCTGTGAAGCTCCTGAAATTTGCAGACGACACCACCGCCATCGGCCTCATCCGAAACGGTGACGAGTCTGCTTACAGACTGGAGGTTGAACAACTGGCTGTCTGGTGCAGTTCTAACAACCTTGAGCTCAACATGCTCAAAACGGTGGAGATGATAGTGGACTTCAGGAGGAACAGCCCTGCTCTACCTCCACTCACCATCATGAACAGCAGAGTGGCAGCAGTGGAGTCATTCAGGTTCCTGGGCACCATCATCTCTTAGGACCTGAAGTGGAACAATCACATTGACTCCATTGTAAAAAAGGCCCAGCAGAGACTGTACTTCCTTCGCCAGCTGAGGAAGCTCAAGCTCCCACAGGAGCTGCTGATACAGTTCTACTCGGCCGTCATTGAGTCTGTTTTGTGCACCTCCATCACTGTCTGGTTTGGTTCAGCTACCAAATCTGACATCGGGAGACTACATCGCACAATCCGGACTGCAGAGAGGATTATTGGTGCTTCCTTGCCAGGACCTGTACTCTTCAGAGTGAAAAAGAGAGCAGGTAAAATCATCACAGACTTTGCTCACCCTGGAAACATCCTGTTTGATCTGTTACCGTCAGGACGGCGACTACGATCACTGGCCACTAGAACATCTAGGCACAGGAACAGTTTCTTTCCACAGGCTATTTCACACTTGAACAGTTGAATTAATAAGAGATAAAATGCTGGGCAGAGCGCAGGGAAAGAAAAACAATGCAGACGGATGTTATGGCTGACAATCTATCCCCTCTCCCACTCCATACAAAAAAATCCCAGCATGTGACCACATGTACTGTGTTTGTTATGTATTGCTATTGTTATTTGCTATATGTATACTATATAATAATAATATGTATATTATTGCTATATGTATATTATTTGCAGTGTTCTAAAGAGGGACGATTGAGAGTATCTTGAGCAGCTGCATCACTGCCTGGTTTGGGAACTGCACCGTCTCGGACCGCAGGACCCTGCAGCGGATGGTCAGAACTGCTGAAAAGATCATCGGGGTCTCTCTTCCCTCTGTCACAGACATTTACACATCTCGTTGCATCCGCAAAGCCACCCGCATTGTGGACGACCCCACACACCCCTCACACACACTTTTCACCCTCCTGCCGTCTGGAAAACGGTATCGTAGTATTCGTTCTCTCACAACCAGACTTTGTAACAGTTTTTTCCCCCATGCCATCAGGCTGCTCAACTCTATATAACCCACACAAACTGCACTACTTTGGACTGTTTCCAACAGACTGTTTTTACTATCATTCATCTCTATTATTTATCTTTTTAAATATTGCACTGTCACTTGCATAATCACTTGTACTAGTCTGAGAAGGTGAATGAGCAGCACTTAGTCTTGAACAAATTCATAGTGAAAGACCTAAACCTTTTTGCAACAATGTCCAACTGTTTTGTGTAAAAGTCTGTCAGTATATACAGAATATAGTTGCGTTTATTTTTAGGATATAGCAGAGTTACAAAAGGGTTGTGTAGCATCTCATGCTGGATCAGAAAAATCAGATAAACGAAACGAAATGCTCTACATACGGAAAGTTCGACGTACGATAAAAGACTGAGTTTTTTTTCGCCCGAGTAACGACAAAATGATCGAGATCCGAAAAACAAAATCACGACCGATTTACGATTTACGAGTTTTGTTTGGAAACTGACGCGTAAACTCGCACCAATCGTCCCGCTCTCCCATTGGCTGTCTCCCGGCTCGGACGCTAGCTTTCGCTGCAGCATCCTGCTCTCCTATTGGTCAGCATCGCTCCCACCAGCCTCTGCATAGCGGCTTTCCTATCCCATTTCGTCTGTGCTACGCTAACCCTAAAGTTCGTCCTCGCTTTCGCATAGAAGTTTTGTTTCTTGTTTCTAGTCTCTAGTTTCTGCCGTTTACTGCATGGCTCATAAGTGTGCAGTACGTACCATCACTCCTCCTCCTCTGTCGCCACTCGCCATCGGACATCGCCTCACTCCAAAGGTAAGCTTCTTTATTTTTGTTAAATTTAAAAAAAAAATTGTATGTACCACTAGGGCTTGGAACGGATTAGGCAATTTACATGTAAAAGCCTGACCGACTTATGAAAAGATCGACTTACAAAGCCAACCTCAGAACAAATTATTTTCGTAAGTTGGGGTTCTACTGTATATATATATATATATATATATATATATATATATATATATATACACACATATACATACACATACATGCATACATACTGGGTTTTCAATGTGTGTGTGATATATATATATATATATATATACACACACACACACACACACACACACAGACAGAATACACTTAAACGTGTTTGAACTCACAATTTAACTCTTCCAGACTCTATATGATATATTCCTGTATGTCTCCATGTCGTAATTATCCTAGTTATTCATAGTTATTTTTGGATGTTTAAATGCTTGTAACCATATGTGAGAATATATTCCTCAGTTCGGTCTTACCACTATTATAGTGTTTAGTCTCTAAATGATCTTCTCTGGATGCTGTAAATGACAATGTATATTATATGTTGATATCGGGGCAACTTAGTATTACAAGAGTATTTAATGGTTTCAGCAGCTGATCCAGTTACAAATGCAAATACTCTACTTGAGACAATGGATCATAAAACTCTCCCTCCGAAAGCTTGAGTTACTATTGGCTGCTGTAAAATTGGATCGTAATGGTCATCACTTGCTTGTCGATGAACATGTCAAACTCTAGATCAAAGATCAGAGGAATTTTTTAGGATTCACAAAAGTATACTGCGACGGCCAAATCATGGTCAGAATCATACTGTGTGAATCCAGCTTAAGGCTGTGACTCGAAGTCGGTTGTAGTTCTTGTGTTTCTGCTGGCCTCTTTTTCTGTACCAGAACTGTTGATGGTACGACACTAAAAAAAAAAAAGTCAAATAATAAAAAAAAATAATAATAATAATAAATTGTAGAAGTAGTAGTCAGATAAAATGTTATATACACACAACAGCAGAAGTGTCACATACCAGCCTGAAAAACACATTGTTTTATAAGCCTCAGCCATATTACAGATTAACAGTTGGGTAGATGACACTGTCAGATTTGCAAGGCATGTGCAATGCGGAGATAAACAAATGCGGAGAGCAGGTCACAAGGAATCTTCACTTTATTTAAACACGAAAACAAAAGACTTTAAATAGAAACTAAAAAAACGGCACTCAGTAGTGCAAAACTTAGGAACACTTGGAAGGAACATCCACACACGGAGAGAACCACATATCGACATCACACAACGATCCACAAAGACATGGGAACACGTGAAGGAGGGAATTTATAACAGGACCACATTGGGAACACCTGACGAGACTTAACAAGGTAAGTGATAAACAAGGACAGGTGCAGGAAGGGCATAGACAAGACCCAGAAGTGAAACATGACGAGACTGTGACGGACACAATACAGTAGAGTTTGATTAGACACAGGAAAGATTAAAAGTTGATAAGACTTGATTTATTTTGCTGTGCACAAAGAGGTATATTTCATTATTAGTTTACTTGTTTGAGGATGGGTTGCAAACCTCCATCCGTGAAGCTCTGAATTATAGCAGATAAGAGTTTCTCCTGTTATACACATACCTTTATCAGTTGATCTGCAGTAGATCAGACAGCAGAGCAGAAGTGCAGATCCAGATGCAAAAATGCAGAGAATCAACGTTATTATGTGTAAAGCAGAAAAACCTGTGAAACACAGACATCAGTTACTGAACAAAGAGGCTAATTATTGTGTACAATTACCTTTATATTGATCCATACACACACGCACACACACATACTTACATAAATATATATATAATCATTACTATAGATTTCATATTAATTCTGAGCTTGAATACAAATGCTCTCACAACAATTGTATAAAATGCTAAAAAACAGAGAGAGTTTTAGTGTTAAGCAAACATTGTATTACTACAATAGTATTTTTATTTATTTATAAATGACAAAAAGTGGAAAGGCTGTAAATGGTGGATCAATCAAAGCAGAACAGGCTCTTGGAAATGAAGCGTTCAGAGAGACATAATCCTTTATAAAACAATTTCAGAGACTGTGAGAACAGAGCTGATGTTCTCAGTTACAGGTGTTCTCAATCCATTTGGATTTTTTGTTTTTATGTATTTCTTCTACCACAAACACAAATATGAAAAGTCAAACACACTTCACTGTGAAATATGGAAACTTAACTGACTTTAAGTAAATCTATGTAACTACACAACTAAATTAAACTGATGTAAGTCGAATGGATGTGATTTTTTTATTTTACTCATGACTCACCCAGTCGCTCCAGAACTACAGTTGCATTGGCAGAAAATCCTCCAGCAAACACTTGACACATGTAAACTCCTTTATCCTCAGTTCTGACACTCTTCAGTCTGAGAGAGAAGTTTCCTTTGGGGATTTCATCAGTGAAGAACTCAACTCTGTCTCTGTATCGCTCATCTGATGATTCTGAAAAAGCACTATTGTTTTGGTAGAGCAGAACCAGAATATCTCCATCTTCATCTGTTTTCTTCCATGAAACCTCTTCAATGTGTTCAGGTGTGATGTGAGAGTCTATAGAGCAGTTCAGAGTGACGTCCTCACCCACAGATGCAGATATGGGTTTATCTGAGCCTGATACCACCAAACGCTCTGAAAAAAATCACAGCATGAAATATAAAATCAGTATTGAGTTTATGTAAAATCATATTGAAAATGAAGGAACTCAACACTCACCAACATTATCAACTTTTATCACTAGCATAGTCTCTCCAGAGTCCTGGTCAGTGTAAACTTTACATGTGTATTGTCCCTGATCTCCAGCTCTCAGATTGTCCAGACGGAGGGAGAAGTCTCCATGTTGAATCTGATCAGTAAAGAAATGAACTCTATCATGATAATCCTGCTGCTGTTTCTCTTGTCGACTCTTACCATCTTGATACAGATGAACCAGAATCTCTGAGTCTGTTCTTCTCCATTCCAACTTCAGTCCCTCCATTGGAAAAGGTTTATCAACATAACAGGGCAAAACCACTGAAGATCCCAGAGGAACAACCAGAGGATCAGAGGGACCGCGCACAGAAAACCCTGAAACAGAGAGAGATTAAATCAAGCTTGTTATGAAGTTTTTCGTATATTAAATTGATACACACTTACAGAGATAATCATCATCTCTGTCAGTTCATCTTCAAATCTAATAAAAGTCTGTCCAAATTATTCCAAATAAAAATAATAATGTGTTCAAGGTATGTGTCACAGTTGGATGAAGGATGAAGGCGAGGCGACAGAAATTAACTTAAATTGATTTTAATAATGAAACTTTGAAATAACGAAGATCACTTTATTACAACTAAAAAGACACGCATCATGCAAAAACATCTTAAAGGCAGTGAACAGGACGACACATTGAGACGCCACGACATATCAATGATAACGCAAAGACTGAAAGAAACACAGGTAAGATACACACAGGGGATAATTGAGGGAACAAGACACAGCTGACAAAACTAATGAGGTGATGATGACGAAACAGATGAGTGGAAGTAAACAAAGATATGATAGACACGTAACAGTATGTCAAAGGCACTTTCACTTTCTTTGTTTGCTTTTTTTATGGCTGGTCAAATCAGGTCACCAGGAAATGTAACCTGAGAACATTTTACATTTATTAATTTGACACTTTGATCCAAAGCGACTTGCATTGCATTCAAGAAACACAGTGATCTTTACATGGTCTTATCAGTTCTTGCTTTCCGTGGGAATTGAACCCATGACCTTGGTTGTGCAGATGGTTGGTTAAGACAATGGAAAACAAAGTCAGTAAAGTGTGTTCAAACGTTTGACTGGTAGTTGTATTAGTATAGATTTATAAGTGTAATAGTTATTGTTGTGCCTTTTCACAACAATTAAATTAACGAGAGTAAAACAAATTACATGCTTAGATTTAACCATAATGACAGCCACAAATATGAACAGCTGTGATAAATTATGATCATCTTTGATATGAGAAAACGATCAAATATCAAATTAATATTTAATAACGATCATCTTCGTTTTATATGAGAGCAAGAGAGAAAGAGTCACGATGAAACCTAAATTACTGTGGAACTACAGCTAATGCAAAAACAAATAATGTGAAACTGCACGACTTTACTACAAAAAATGTATTTGCAAAAGTTTTTTTTTTCAAGCAAAACCTTTGTTAACTATGACTGGATTCACAAAGAGAGAGAGAAAGAGAGAGACTTTTGACTTTTAGTCTCTCTATATTTGAACAATTATGATATTTATGATAATTGTTATATATATATATATATATATATATATATATATATATATATATATATATATAATACATAAATATATAAATACCAATTTCAAACCATTCAGAAATTATCTCATATATTAATTTGTAAAAAAACATCTTCCAAATAACATAGAACATCATTAAAACACCAGGTAAATGTAAAAGTATCAAGACCTCCCACCATTTTATAATATGCAAACTCTACAGTAATGCGTGCAGATATCAAACCTCTTAAAGTCACATCAACATCCGTAGAAACACTTCCATTCATCTTTGCTTTTCTTGTTAACCACACAGCTAGCTTTGCTTGACCATTGTTATGGAATTTTCTCAAATATCAATCAGAGTCAAGAGTGGTCAGAAGTAAAATAATATTTTTATTCACTTGTACAAGGACTCGTCTTACACACGTCAAGCATGCATGAGAGGAGTGGAGGGGCAGTCCCTCACACCCCTTATATACCTTATGGGCTACCCAAAATTTCTATCAAGACCATTCCTAAAAAGGAGTGGTCGAGCACGGCTCTAATGCCTATGCTCTGTAAGTTACTTTACGTCACACAAGCACTTATTTCTGCAAAAAAACATTTCCGAGAATTGAGAATTGTGTTTGTCACCTTAACATTAAAACTTCACACATTTGTTATTTATAATGACAGCTCCCCTGCACACATACGCACATCTCTGCCTTGACACTTTATTTACGGTGCAGCTCCCCTGCACACATACTCACACCTCTATCTCGGCCTTTAAACATTTCCTGTTGAGCAAACAATGCCTGCACGCTGAACTGTCATGAGAGAGACACATAATATTCAGCATACAGAATTTCTTCAGTAAGCATTCACGTTCAGTAAATTTCCATTAAGCATACATAACCTGCAAATTTCTATTACACCATACAGAAAATTTATTAACACATCTATTTCTCTATTTTGAGACTTATATTTCGGGCCATAAATAAAACAGTTTAAAGAAAAATTTTAAATTCAAAATTGTACTCCATTCTTCCAACAATAAAAACATTGTCTTTAAATTTGGACATGCAGTTCCCTTTGAAAAGACAAGTTTGAACGTTGTCCACTGTGTCTCTTTAATGAATACCACGGGTCACATGTCTACACACACACTTAAATTATAGCAGGAAACTAAAAGAACTTGCACTTTTCCCACGGTCCCTTACAGTTCAGCAATTGGAGTTATTGCCATTTATCGTTGAATGGGTGACAAATATCGAAAACAAAACTAACTTTACCCCGCTGAACGAGCACAGGTTTTGAGTACACTTACCGGTAAATTAATACAGTGGTACCTCGAGATACGAAAGGCTCAACTTACGAAAAATCCAAGTTACGAAAGCAAAGAATAAAAATTGTACTGCTCTATATACGAAAAGTTTTCAAGATACAAAAGGTTTCTGAAAGTCCGAGATTCGCCCCATAACAATTTTGAAACTCGCACCACACGCCACCATCTTAGTTATAGTAGACTCGCCACCTGCTCTCTCATTGGTTCCTGATGCTAGCCAAGGCATGAGATCTTTATGTCTCCGCATGTGAAACGTGGCTGAGAGGTTAAGTCGACGAACGAGAAATCCATTGGGGTTTCCCCGCGCAGGTTCGAATCCTCCCGACAACGTTATTCACGTACGTTATTTGCCTTTTGTCCTCCTCCTCTGCCGCCACTTTCGGATATAGCCTCACTCGAAAGGTAAGTTTCGACTTTTTACGTTATTTAATTGTTTATAGGTCAATTTAGCTTTATGTTAAAATTTAATGGGGTGTTTTTGGAGGGCTTGGAACGGATTAGCCATTTTATATGTAAAATGTGTTCCAAGATACGAAAAACTCATTATACGAAGGCCGCCTCGGAATGGATTAATTTCGTATCTCGAGGTACCACTGTACAAATAAAATGAAATAATGTGTATAAAGGATGTGAGATGGATTGAAACTGTAAACTTCCAAACGCAAGAGCTTTATTCAAGGAAACACGAAAACCAAAATACCTGAAATACAACAGAAACTGGCACTTCTTAATGGAAACAAGGAACATCCACAATCATCGCGCAACACAAACCTAGGAACGTTCACAACTGACAAAGACAAAGCAGCACAAACAGCTGAGGAGATTTAGGATCGTGATTAGACACAGACACACACACACATAGAGACACACACATGGGAGCTTAAAAGACCTGAAAAATGCATAAAGGAACCTGGAAAATACAATTCAGGTCCCTTAATGTATTTTCCAGGTACCTTTATGTATCTTCCAGGTGCTGCACACTGCCATGTGCGTCTGTCTAATCAGGACACCAGGAAAACTGTCAATCAAAAAAAAAATTCACATGATGGGTGAGTGTTTACACATTCTGGATGTTTGCCGTGTCAAAAAAAATATTGATTGATGAGCGAATATGCTCAAGGAAGCTTGTATTGATGAATGCACACGAGGGGGAGTCAGATTTGTCAGAGGAGTCAGATTTCGGTTCAAAACCTGCATGTTTGATGGTGAAATTTCCCAGCTCTCCAATTCAGACACAGAAGATGATGACTTTGATGGATTGATTAAAACATAATGTGTGTATTGTTATATAGTAGAGTAAAGTTCAATAAAACTCACTGTTTTGCTTCCATGTCTTTTTTTGTAGACCATACGTTTTAGCATGCACCTTATAATGCGGTGCGCCTTATGTATTGACTAAGTAACAATCGTCTCATAATTAAGACTGCGTCTTCTAATTCGGTGCGCCTTATGGTGTGGAAAATACGTACATGTTCTTTTCTTTTTCTTACTTGTACCTGTATTCTTTACTTTGTCTTATTTGTTCATATATTCTTTTCTTTTTCTTATTTGAAGTGATTTTTAATGAGTGATGTACATGCATTTCAGTCTATTGTAACCAATTATTAAAGCCTTTACTTTGCTTGTCTGTATTTTTCCATAGAATAATCATGAATATTGTCTGCACGTCTCAACAGATAGAACATGTTATCAGAATGTTTTGTCTTTCTGTTGATAGTTGGAGCCTGAGCCGAGTTCAGCCTTGGAGAAGCTGTGTATCTGTGTGTGTTAATATGGTCTGTATTGGTGAGGTGATTAGCTGCACCATAAGGAGACGGAATGACTTGTTCCCGCCAAGCTGACTTCTAAAAATGCATTTCTGCCACGTGCAAGGTCACCATGTGCAGTCAACCATGTGATCAACGAAGATATACTTTAGACTGTCTGCTCTTGTGGAAAATTACACATTACACATTAACACATTTTAGAGTTACTGCCCTTTATCGCTGAATGTGTGACGAATATCAAAAACAAAACCTTTTTCATGCGTTCATGTGTCATAACCTCTCCAATTGCTAAGCAAAATTCCTCCGAGCTACCAAAAAAACCCAACACTAAAACACTCAATCAGGCAAACAAGAAAAAACAGAAAAGCAAGAAAAAGACAAAAGTAGGCCCATTTCTCTCTCATGAACTGATAATAATGGTCACATACCATCAGCGATCATCACCAGTATTGGCAGCAAAACACAGATCGGTGGACACATCTTCAAGTATACTAAATAAAACAAAACTAGCGTGTATTTTAGCTATTAAATATTGAATTTATAACTTTTTTCCTGCCGACAGAAGTTCATCGTCGTGAAGTGTCTGCAGATCAACTTTACTTTCACTTTTGTTTTTCACTTCCACTTTTCAATTGTAGGCTGCGTCTAGTCATGTGATCAGGAATTATTACTCTAATTTATCGTAATATGTGCAATGTAATAAACAATGTAGATCTGATGTTCTATAGCATAAAGCTGGTCAGACACGTGTTATGTAAAAATGTAAGTGGAAAGAGAGAGTGTGTGAGAAAGAGAGAGATATATAGAGAGTGAAAGAGTGAGTGTGAGAGAAAGAGAGAGTGTGAGTGTGTGTGAGAGATAGAGAGAGAGAGAGAGAGTGCAGTGTGCAAACTATGAGTGCAGCTTCTGCACTCTTTTACTGGAGTGAAGAGAAACGTGATGGGCGTTTAATGATGTCTCGATGTCTCTACGCTCATTTGGGAGGTTGAGTCGAAGGTCAAATCGGCCTTAGAGGGGGTAACGCCTCCGCCCGGGGGCCCACCGAATCGGTTATTTGTACCGGAGGAGAGAAGGCCCGACGTTATTCAGTGAGGTCACTGCTCCAAGGTAGCATGTCATCCAGGAAACAGTCGCACCAGTTCTTTGGTCAAACAACAATTCTGGTGGCCTAGAATGGCTCGTGACATTCGAGATTTTGTTTTGGCTTGTTCCATTTATGCTCAGGGTAAGACTTCCAATCGCTCCCCAGATGGGTTACTCCAGTTGCCGGTCCCTTCGAGACCCTGGTCCCACATTGCGCTAGATTTTGCCACCGCCCTCCCACCCTCTCAGGGGAATATGGTTGTTTTACCCGTTGTGGACCGGTTCTCGAAGGCTGCACGTTTTATTCCATTACACAATTTACCTTCTGCTAAGGAGACGGCGGTGGCTGTCATCGAACACGTCTTTCGTTTACATGCGAGTGACATGGTCTCTGACAGGGGTAATTTCCAAATTCTGGAGAAAGTTTTGTAAATTACTGGGCGCAAGCTTAAGCCTGTCTTCGGGTTTCCATCCCCAAAGCAACGGCCAAACCGAACGTGCCAACCAAGATCTAGAGAGGTGTCTGTGATGTATTGTTTCCCAGAATCCTCCTTCCTGGAGCCAACAACTCCCTTGTGTTGAGTACACTCATAACTCATTACCAGTATCATTCACAGGCCTTTCACCATTTGAGTGTAGCATAGGTTATCAGCCACCTATTTTTCTGAGTTTGGAATCCGAAGTCGCGGTCCCCCTACACTCAAGCATTCATCCAGAGGTGTCATCGCACTTGGAGTAGAGCCCGCGAGACTCTGCTGCAGGTGGGAGTGCGCACCAAGGCTCAGGCTGATCACCGGTCGGAGCCTCCCATATACACCGTGGGTCAAAAGTGTGGCTTTCTACTAAGGACATTCCTCCGTTCCATTTGTAACAAACTTGCTCCCAAATTCATTGGCCCTTTTCCGGTCACCAAAATCGTTACTCCGGCAGTGGTCTGCCTCAAACTGTCTCCTGCGCACGGGAGGATTCATTCTGTATTCCATGTATCCAAAGTGAAACCTGTTGTTGTCACGGTTTATGAATACATTGTTTCCTGCTTGTCTCGTGTCACTGTTGTGATGTTTGTGTGTCAGTAGGTGTGCTCCAAGCCACTTGGATAATTAGCGTCGGCAGCTGTCACTCATCACCACACCTGCTGCAGCTCATTTACTCACCTACATATACTCACTCACTTCTCATCTCCATTGTCAGATCGTTGTTGATGTCTCCATGGTGTGTGTCCCTCCTGTTCGGTGTTCCAGTCTTGCCTCAGTTCCTGTTCCTGTCTTTGTGGATTACTCACCGTCTGGATTGTCTTCACCCGCACTTGTCACTTCACCATCGCACCGGATCGTCTCAGTCCCTGCGCCATTCCGTGACCCGTCTCTCAGTGACTTATTGACTCATTCTTCCACCATTTCAATAAACACCTTTTCACCTGCATTTGCTTCCAGTGGTTCATCATGACAGAACGATCTGACCATGGCATGGAAGCAGCAGGCAATCTATCGTCATCTCTGGAAGATTTCATCAATCGCAGTATTCATCGCATGGACTCACAAGAGCAAAATCTCAACGAGACGGGTCGCGCTGTTCAAGCTCTGGTGGCGCAGGTGTCCGAGCTCACCCAGCAGTTCCAACTTCTACGTGCTCCCACTGCGCCACCCACACCGGCCGTTCTCCCCACACCTCCGGAGAGCGCCTCCCAGTCAGAGCCCCGCCTACCGGTCCCGGAGCCTTATTCAGGTGAACCAAATTACTGCAAAGCCTTCCTCACCCGTTGTTCAATGCACTTTTCTCTTCAGCCTCGCACATTCAACACTGAACAAGCCAAGGTGGCATTCGTCCTGACGCTGCTGACTGGGAGGGCGTCGCTATGGGGAACGGCGGTGTGGGAAAATCAAGATCCGTGCTGCGCCTCGTTCCAGAAACTCTCCGAAGAGATGAGGCGAGTGTTCGACCGGGCCGTTTCCGGGAGGGAAGCGGCCAGAATGTTGGCGGATCTTCGCCAAGGAGAAGGATCAGTTTCTGACTTTTCTATCGAATTTCGGACTTTGGCGGCGGAGAGTCAATGGAACGAGGAAGCGCAGTGGGACATGTTCCTGCATGGGTTGGCTGACCGCGTCCAGAAGGAGATTTATACTCTGGACCTTCCTACTTCTCTCAATGGACTTATAGAGCTGGCTCTGAGAGTTGATGCTCGTTTGACCAGGGCTGAGCGTAGGACACTTCCTAACCGCATTTCTGGAGTTACAGAGAGTCCCCGTTTCAGCGGAGGGGACGCGGTCAGCCCCGCCCACGATCACGAACCCATGCAGGTAGGGCGAGCTCGGCTTTCCCGGGAGGAGAAGGAGAGGCGGAGATCTCAGGGCCTCTGCCTGTACTGTGGAGGAGCCGGGCACTTCGCTTACAACTGTCCGGTAAAAGGCCAAGCCCGGTAGTAAGTATGAGGCTACTATCGGGTGGGATCTCCGCCGAGAAGACCTCATCCACATCTACTCTCCTTCCGGTAAGACTGAGATGGTCATTCAACATGCACGACTGTCAAGCACTTCTGGATTCCGGGGCAGAAGGTAATTTCATGGACCACGCATTTGCTGTCAAACTCCAGATTCCCCTCAAGACTCTCACGAACAAGATTGCTGTTCATGCACTTAATGGTCAGGAACTTCCCACCATCACACTCATCACTGAAGACCTCACTCTCATCACTTCTGACAACCACTCTGAGACTATTTCTTTTTTTATTTTGGACTCTCCCCTTGCACCCATCGTTCTTGGTCACCCCTGGCTCATTCAACACAACCCCAAAGTGGACTGGATTCAGAAATCCATTGTGGCTTGGAGCATTAAGTGTCATGAGTCTTGTCTTGCGTCTGCATGTCCGTCTGTTTCTGTTTCTGTTTTTCAGGAGGAAACAGTGGATTTATCTAACGTGCCCGCTGAGTACCGCGACCTGAAGGAGGTGTTCAGTAAGTCTCGGGCTGCTTCTCTCCCTCCGCATCGTCTCTATGACTGTGCCATAGATTTATTGCCAGGTAAATCTCCGCCCAAAGGCAAGTTATATTCACTTTCTGCTCCAGAAAGGGAGGCTATGGAGAAATATATTTCTGATTCACTGGCAACGGGGTTCATCCGCCCTTCCTCTTCTCCAGCGGGGGCGGGGTTCTTTTTTGTGGGGAAAAAGGACGGGTCTCTGCGACCTTGTATTGATTACCGGGGGCTGAACAACATCACGGTAAAGAATACTTATCCTTTGCCGTTGATGTCTTCAGCGTTCGAGAGGTTGCAGGGAGCGTCAATTTTCACAAAATTGGATTTACGTAACGCTTATCATTTGGTCCGCATTAGGGAGGGGGATGAATGGAAGACCGCTTTTAACACCCCTAGGGGGCATTTTGAATATTTGGTTATGCCTTTTGGGCTTTCCAACGCCCCAGCGGTCTTCCAGGCACTCGTCAATGACGTGCTGCGAGACATGGTCGACCAATTCACATATGTCTACCTGGATGACATATTGATTTTTTCCTCGTCTCTCCAGGAACACGTGCAGCACGTCCGACGAGTGCTTCAGAGGTTGCTAGTGAATGGGCTTTTTGTCAAGGCGGAGAAATGCGTGTTTCATGCACAGTCTGTTCCTTTTCTAGGGTACATCGTGTCGTCTGAGGGAGTACGTATGGATCCTGAGAAGGTCAAGGCTGTGGTGGATTGGCCAAGTCCAGATTCCCGTAAGGCCCTACAGAGGTTTCTGGGGTTTGCCAATTTTTACCGGCGCTTTATTCGCAATTTCAGCCAACTAGCCGCGCCTCTGATTGCCTTGACCTCCCCCAGAACTACGTTCAGGTGGTCAGACACAGCCGAGGCTGTGTTTGCCAAACTGAAGGGTTGCTTTGTTTCAGCCCCCATTCTCATTGCCCCTGATCCATCACGGCAGTTCGTGGTGGAGGTCGACGCGTCAGAGGTGGGGGTAGGTGCAGTGTTATCCCAACGTTCTTCCGCAGATGACAAGATGCATCCTTGCGTGTTTTTTTCCCATCGGTTATCCCCTGCTGAACGTAATTACGACATTGGTAACCGAGAGTTGCTGGCGGTCAAGCTTGCATTGGAAGAGTGGCGCCATTGGTTAGAGGGTTCAGGGGTGCCTTTTATTGTATGGACCGACCACAAGAACTTAGAATATATTAGAACCGCCAAAAGATTGAACTCCAGGCAGGCTCGGTGGGCACTTTTTTTCGGTCGTTTTGATTTTTCTCTCTCGTACCGCCCGGGTTCCAAAAACATCAAACCCGATTCTTTATCGCGCATTTTTGATCGTTCCGAACGCCCGTCTACTCCCGAGTGCATTTTACCAGAGACGTTAGTGGTCTCTACACTCACATGGGAGGTCGAATCGAAGGTCAAGACGGCCTTAAAAGGGGTAACGCCTCCGCACGAGTGCCCACCGAATCGGTTATTTGTGCCGGAGGGATTACGGTCCATGGTCATTCAGTGGGGACATTGTTCTAATGTGGCTTGTCATCCAGGAGTTAAACGCACAGGATTCCTCGTTAAGCAACGATTCTGGTGGCCACTTATGGCTCGTGACGTTCACAATTTTGTTTTGGCTTGCTCAATTTGTGCCACTGGTAAGACTTCCAATCGGTCCCCTGATGGGTTTCTTCAACCGCTGCCAGTCCCTTCGAGACCCTGGTCACATATTTCGCTAGATTTTATCACCGCCCTTCCGCTCTCTCAAGGACACACGGTAGTTTTAACCGTGGTGGACAGATTCTCGAAGGCGGCTCATTTCATTCCCTTGCCCAAATTACCCTCAGCCAAGGAGACAGCATTGATAGTCGTTGATCACGTCTTTCATGGCCTCCCGACAGACGTGGTTTCCGACAGGGGACCCCAGTTTGTGTCCAAATTTTGGCAAGAATTTTGTAAGTTGTTGGGGGCGACTGTCAGTCTGTCCTCTGGGTTTCACCCCCAGAGCAATGGTCAAACTGAGAGAGCCAACCAGGATTTGGAAAGAACGTTGCGATGTTTGGTTTCCAAGAATCCTTCCTCATGGAGTCAGCAACTTTCTATGGTGGAGTACGCCCACAACACGTTACCAGTGTCGTCCACGGGCCTGTCTCCGTTTGAGTGTAGTGTAGGTTACCAGCCACCCATCTTTTCTAGTCTGGAGTCCGAGATCGCGGTTCCCTCCGCTCACGCTTTCGTCCAGAGGTGTCACCGCACTTGGACTAGAGCCCGTGAGACTCTACTCCAAGTGAGGGAGCGCACCAAGGCCAAGGCCGATCGCCACCGGTCGAAGCCTCCGATATACGTCACGGGTCAAAAAGTGTGGCTTTCTACTAAGAATATTCCTCTCCGCTCCGTTTCTAATAAACTTGCTCCCAAATTTATTGGCCCGTTTACTATCACCAAAATCATTAGTCCGGTGACAGTCCGCCTCAAACTCCCTCCAGCGTACAGGAGGATTCATCCCGCCTTTCATGTGTCAAAGATAAAGCCTGTTTTTCGTTCTAAACTTAATCCGCCAGCCCCGGTTCCTCCACCGCCGCGACTCGTAGATGGGGAACCCACTTATTTGGTTAATCGTATTCTGGACTCAAGGCGGAGGGGACGCGGATTCCAGTACTTGGTG
Source organism: Rhodeus uyekii (assembly GCA_037043235.1). Lineage (NCBI taxonomy): Eukaryota > Metazoa > Chordata > Actinopteri > Cypriniformes > Acheilognathidae > Rhodeus > Rhodeus uyekii. The sequence goes on from JAWRVZ010000067.1 coordinate 2,529,644, forward strand.
GACTGGGAAGGTTACGGTCCGGAGGAGAGAAGTTGGGTGCCTGCCAGAGACATTCTGGATCACTCCCTTATTGATGATTACAATCGACAGGTAAGGGAGTTGGGGAACGCCAGGAGGCGTTCCTAGGAGGGGGGGTACTGTCACGGTTTATGAATACATTGTTTCCTGCTTGTCTTGTGTCACTGTTGTGATGTTTGTGTGTCAGTAGGTGTGCTCCAAGCCACTTGGATAATTAGCGTCGGCAGCTGTCACTCATCACCACACCTGCTGCAGCTCATTTACTCACCTACATATACTCACTCACTTCTCATCTCCATTGTCAGATCGTTGTTGATGTCTCCATGGTGTGTGTCCCTCCTGTTCGGTGTTCCAGTCTTGCCTCAGTTCCTGTTCCTGTCTTTGTGGATTACTCACCGTCTGGATTGTCTTCACCCGCACTTGTCACTTCACCATCGCACCGGATCGTCTCAGTCCCTGCGCCATTCCGTGACCCGTCTCTCAGTGACTTATTGACTCATTCTTCCACCATTTCAATAAACACCTTTTCACCTGCATTTGCTTCCAGTGGTTCATCATGACAGTTGTCTATTCACCAATTAGCCCGCCTGCCCTGGTTCCCCCACCACTGCGACTCGTAGATGGGGACCCAACCTATTCGTTAAATCGTATTCTGGACTCGAGAAGGAGGGGACGCGGATTCCAATACCTGATGGACTGGGAGGGGTACGGTCCGGAAGAGAAAAGTTGAGTTCCTGCTAGAGACATTCTGGATCACTCCAGAATGATTACATTCGACAGGTAAGCTCTGCTGGAAGCGCTCCTAGGGGGGGGGGGGGGGGGTCATGAATGTGGGGGTCATGCTTATTTGCTCATGATCTCATCATTTCCACCTGCTACTCATCACCTCTGCCTATTTCAGCCATTCCTAACCACCTTTGTGTTGTTAGATCGTTGTTCCTGTGTTCATGTCCAAGTCCCGTCTGTTTCCGTTGTCGTTTCCTGGATTGCCGAGTCTTCACTTGGATTATTTCACCACGCTGCACTCGTCACTTCTGCCCATTGTGTCCCTACGCCATCCTGACCAGCCCCTTTTACGGACTATTTCCACTATCTGTTCACCGTGTTTTTGAGTACTAAACTTTCTACACTTCCTATTGAATCCCTCTCGTTCTTTCGGACTAACACTCCCCGAGTGCCACATCAAAAATTGATGTGTGTGCACTAACTTGGATGGGTTAAATCCAGAGGACAAATTAAAAGTATGGGATCCTCACATGTCACTTCACTTATAATGACACAATGTCACTGTTAGGCACGTTTGTGTAGGAGGATGACCTGTGTGTGTTATGAGGCTTTCCTGTAATTCAACCAGTAGAGTATTGCTGTTTAAACCACAGAGGGAAACATATACACAATCAGACACAGTTGACAAGACTGACGAGGTGATTGATGATGCGAGATGTGAGGAGAACAAAACTGGAAGACAATGGGAGGAAACAGGAAGTAGACAGAGACAAGTTTGTTCTTCCTACACTGTAAAGATTTTGTAGGTGAGATCTGAAAATGTTATGTTGACTTGCTGCATTGCAAATGTTCAGTTGTTTCAATTAAATAATGTGAACTGAAAGTATTTTAATATGGTACTTTATAGTAAGTATAGTAAATATTTTACTAGTTGTTGAACCAGCTAAACATTTTCAATGAAACAACCAGAATGTAATTTTGAGTTTTGACGTCTTATTACATTAAACAGATTGACTATTCCCAACATGTTCTGGAATTTACTTCAGCTCCACTTTAGGTTTAATTCCACTTACAGAAATGTAATTGTATACAATTCTATTAAGACAACACTGAAATTGACAAAAACTATAGACAATTAACATGTATTGAACATTTTTAACATTCATAACAGAGTCAACGTCAGCTTTGTTGTTTGTTGAGCTCAAGAAATGATTTTGTTTTAAACAGCATTTACACTAACATCTCACTGACAGAACATTACTAAAAACTAAAGTGTATTTTTAAAATCCATGTGACATTTTACTTGATGGTCTTTATTTCTAGATTCCGTCTCTCTTTTTTGCTTCATTCTGTTAAAAAAATCCCTTTGCAAATATGAATTCGTGAATGATGTCTATTCACAGCAATAATAATGCCAACAAATGTTCAATAGAAACATTGGAGGGAAAAAGCTTGAGCATGTTTAGATTCAGCCACTTTACCAGATCTCTTGCTCCATCAGAACAATCCAAAGCCAGGCAACAGTAGTTCATGTCAACTCTTCTCTCAGCCCAAACATACAGAGAAATCAGGAAAGCAAGTAAATAAAGATTTATTAATGTTAGTTGCATCTTTAACAAAGGCCACTCTGACTTCATCTGACAGTGTTATTATATTTTAATGGTGGCGCTCTGGAATTATGATTAACTTAATTCTGCGTATAATGTTTGTTTGGGCGCCAGAGAGAAGTAATCCTGTAAAAAGGAATTTAAACCCAGGATAGCTTATACCACCTGTTACATGATAAATAAAATAGGTTCACAGTCCATTTGTTCAACCAGTTGCTTTACTTAAAACTCAAATTATCGTTTACACGCGATTTACAATAATTACATACGCCAACCCAACACTTGTTAGTGGCATTTATCTTGATTTGAGACACACAATCAATACAGGCAAACAGAAATTATATCACAGTTGGTCTTCACTCAAAATTACACACAAAGACCACCATCACTCGGCCATTTTAAATAAGCATAGTACCACACTCAAGATGTCTCCCCATGTCCGTTGCTTGAGACATTGGTGTGTGTGTGTGTGTGTGTCTGTGTGTGTGTGTGTCTGTGTGTGTGTAAGTGTACCTGTGGATAAGTGAACGCGAGTATGCAGGATTACTTGTAGTTCATGCAGGAGAGTGTCTCTATTCCACTGTCCACACCACAGAAGATCACACGATGAACCGGAGGATGACTGGGACCACAGGCCACCGTCGTAATCCTTTCCGCTCGCTCATAGATTCCCTTCCTTTGAATGTGTCACGAACCTGTTTGGAAGCAAGTCAGTCAGTTCACAGCATTTTTTGAAAAAGAATCGTTCTAGTAGAATCACGCCGCCAGGAACATCAATTCCAGCATAAACGACTCCTCTTCTCTTGGATCATCTTCTACATTCACAGTGCTTCATTTGAAAACAGTTTGTTCTTCCTGTTCTCAACGAATGTTAGTGATGTGACGTTTGACACCGAGGCTTCGAAGCTTCGAAGCAAAAAACGAAACATCTCACAGTGAAGCACTGATCCAGAAAGTGACCACCTGAACGTAGTTCTGGGGGAGGTCAAGGCAATCAGAGGCGCGGCTAGTTGGCTGAAATTGCGAATAAAGCGCCGGTAAAAATTGGCAAACCCCAGAAACCTCTGTAGGGCCTTACGGGAATCTGGACTTGGCCAATCCACCACAGCCTTGACCTTCTCAGGATCCATACGTACTCCCACAGGAGCGTGATTCGTTTGGCCATAACCACGTGATCAGTGACGTCCGAAGCTTCGTTTTCTCCCTCAACCACGTGACTGCTTCGCAATCTGGTTCAAATGTAGCGCGAATCCCTTGCGCAGGTTTTGAGTGTCACGCACTTCGGTAAAACGGTAGTGAACTGACTCGAAACAGAGGATAAGCTCTTTTGAATTTTGAGCATGGCACCAGCCAAGAAAAGAGGCCGCTAGGAAGTCTGGCAGCATTTTCAGGTTGTAACAAATAAAGTAAGCTCATTGTTGTTGTAGCGGACCCCTCCCGAATGATGGCCAGACTTTACTGATGTTTCCAGGAGTTTATTGAAAACGTTTATCTCCAAAAAAATCACCGTAAGAGCTGAACAAATAAAAGCAAAGTAGTGCGCATTAACGCCATATACACAAACTTTTTCTCCATAGCATTACTATTAACATAATACAGCAAAATACACAAAAATACCCACTACAAATGACAGTAAACATACACACCTTATGCCTTTTCGGGGGGTGCTAAACAATCTTTAACCTTCAAATGTGCTGATTGATAAGCCTAAGAAACTGCGAGCCCTCACCAGCACTTACTCCCTTGTTATCTTGCACCGTAAACCAAAACACCCGTCAAAATAAAAGTCCCTACCTTTCAAAACATACAAAGCAGACCATAAACCCATACAAACATACTGAAACGTTAAATATGCACACAGAAACATTTTATAACAACATTACAGTCTGTTACAGTTGTTGTTGTTGTTATTATTAATATCAAGAATTATATTGTAAAATAATAAATAATTATAAGAATTAGGCTAATAGTAATATGAATAAATATTTACACGAATACTTTTATGTACTTTACTAATAATTTGTCTTTCCACATCATCATCTTGCCCTAAAATTTTTATGCACTCCTGCCTCCTCAGTCCCATGTGAGAGAATATATTCAAAGGCAGGGGAAATAGTAAATAGAAAAAAGAAATAGACTTAGCCCCCGCACTGTTGAACAAGTTCTGTTACTTAATAAAAATCTTTAATTTCTTCAATTTCCCACAAAATAAAAACTCCCCAGTTCACAAGCACTTCACCATTCCACAGTTCTTTTATTTTATTTTGATTGTATATGCCTACATGAGCCTTGCCTATGAATTCATAGGTTTAGGACTAAGGCTAAAGTGTATGGAAATAAGGCTGCATGTGTTGATCAAAGCAGATTCATAAAAATAGTTTCTATACACATTAATTTGTCCCATTTATTATTTTGTTTCATAAATTCATTAATAGGCTAATTTGTTCACATGTTGTAAGTAGCCTATCAAATTAACAAATGACAAAAAAAAAAACATTTTTATGTTTAGCATTTTGCTTTTATGGATTTCTCAAAGTGAATTGTTACACGAAACAGTCCAAAAAAAATGAATGGGTCCTCTGGCACAAGCTGCTCTTCAAACTTTGACCACAAGATGTCGTTAGTGTGCGCCGTGTTGAAACGCTTCGAGTAATGAATCTTTTTACGATACAGTTGAGGGGAAAGCCTCGGTGCTTCACAAAGCTTCATTTCGCCATCACTAACGAATGTTCACACCTGCCCATCTCTTTCTCTCTTGGTCTCACACTTCCCGCCAAACACCTGCACACTTGTTGATTTAATTAACTCACCACTTCACTCTACTTCCTTCTATGTCACAGGAACTCATTTAACCATTTAGCAGATTGCATTTTGGGTAATGCAGTTCTCTGATTCTGTCATAATATCAAGCATTGAATACAGAGAATTATTGCTTCAAGTGATTCACTTATTCCTCTAACTTACAAAGATGATTCAGCCTTCAGCAAAATATTAAACAATTTACAGTATAAAAAGCAAAGAATGATCAGAAAAGTACAGATATAAAATAAGAATAGAAACCACATAAATCAAGAGTGACACGTATGTTTGTTCTTTTCAAGTCACACAATCTATCTGCTATTATACTCTCAAATTAGATCCTCATGCCACATAAATTCTGCCTGTCACATGATTGATTTTTCCCACATCTAAAATTGTTATCGATGGCTTGTTCAGGTCATGAGTGTGGAGCTGATGAAGCTCAGGCTGTGAAGGATCCTCAGAGCTCATGAGAAGCTTTGATAGTCTGGCCCTTCTCTTCTCCTCCAGCTCCGTCTGGATCTTATAGATCTTCTCAGCCAGAAAGTGGTAATATTCATCCTGGACAAAAGATATTTCTATATAAAAACATAGGCTAAAAACACTAAACAGGTTTTATACTTTAAATAAAGGCAAACAAACAAATAAATAATAAGCGCTGAAATGTAGCATGAGGGTTCAGGTGCTTTACTCTGCTGTTGGCAGACTCGTAGAAGTGCCCTTCCACTTTACATGCATAAGCCACAAAGTTCTCCATGCGTTTGTCCTTCAGAGCTGCAGGGTCTGGGATCGGGAATATGGCTTGAACCCTGAAAGAGCGTTCAAGAGAATACAAAGATTGAAAAGTGCTCAAAAACAACCAAAGACGCCCATTATGATGACATGATGAGAGATGGTGAGAGATGGTTCCTCTTGGACTCACACTTTGTGCACTAGATGATTCCTCAGATCCTGAGAGATGTGCTCCTGCCAGAGCTTCTTCATGCTGGACATTATCAGAGGAATAGCAGAGAGTTTCCCTCTGGATGAATTATGAATATTGTACATGTGATACAATATGATGCAAGATGAGGTTAATGATGAATATTGTACATGTCGTTTTTCATGGTGGCCACAGCTGGTTGACTGAACTGAGGAGCCTGAGTGTCAGTGTCAGGAGAGCTCAGCGCCACTGTAAACAGCTGAAAAAACACATTAAAACTTAATAAAGTTGTCCAAAAATGCATTTGAACTGTTTACAGTTTATAGAGGTTTTTAAACATGGTTTAAAAAGTTATTAGAAAGTTATTTCTATGGGGATAAAAGACTTTACATTGGTTCTTTTGATTGACAAGTTATACAACTGCAAAAGCATTTCAAAAGTTGTAAGAATTATTACAGTAATGCTTAAACATTTTTAATTCCCAGCAGAAAATCGATTTGCAAACCCGTTTTACAGTCAATGTTTAAGCTTGTCTGAGACTAAAATGCATGTTTGAGCTGTTTTAACTGAAAGCAACTTGCACTGACAAATCTTAAGATAAGCCAGTGCCAGTTTTTTATCTCAAGATTCACAACAGTAATGTTTATGAAAGCTGCTCAAATATCTTGATTGAACTAAGGTGTAACTCTGGGTTAATCCAAACCCTGTTTATGAAACCAGGCCATAACCACTTAAATTGTCAGGTGTGAGGGAAGAAGGGAAGAGCGAGGACTCAAGGATGCAGGGACTAGGGCTTTTTATTAACAAATTAAACAAAATCCAAACAAAAACCACCCCGAGGGGGGAAACCATAACTAGACTAGACTAGACTAGACTAGACTAGACTAGACACAGTCACACACCCGACACACGAAACACAGTTAAGACAACGATGTGACCCAGGACAGCAAACCCGAGGAGATTAAATAGACACAGGAGGAAGGGTAATTGAATGGGAACAGCTGGGACAAATCAAAGTTCAAACCAGGGGAACAAGGTGTTGTCACATTAAACTCTAATCTACGCCATATTAAGGAAGTAAACAGGGTTTTGTAACAGACATTTAATATCTCCTAGCAAAACCGGGGTAAAGTAACAAAATCATGTTCAGTGTGAACTTGTGTCACAGTCTTGTCCCATTGTTCACATCCGAGTCTCTTCTAGGTATCTTCCAAGTCCTTCACACACCTGTCCGTGTTTAATCACTTACCCAATTCTCGTCAGCTGTTTCCCATCCCATGTTTGTTATAAAAGCCCTCTTGTATTTCCATGTTATTGTCAATCATTGTAACTGTTTCATGTTGTGTTCTGTGTGTGGATGTATTCCTTGTTATTGCCGAGTCTCCATGAGTTTTGCACAACTAGTGCTTTATTGTTTATAGTTAAAGAGTTTTGGTTTTTCGTTCTGTTTAATAAAGTATTTCAGTTTGGATCCCTCGTCTCCTCGTTCCCCTGCATCGCACAGCTGCAACTGCCGTGACAACTTGCCGTTTTACAAGTCCTCTTGAAGTTTAGAGTCCATTCCGCTGCCAGTGAATGCTGTGAGTCTCGTTAGAGCAGGGGTCTCAAACTCAAATGAGCCGGGGGCCGCAGGAGGCAGAGTTTGGGTGAGGCAGGGCCACATCAAGTATTCCACAAAAAAATATTTTCTCAAACGTCATTATTGACAGTTCTTTAACTTCAATGGGTTCTTCTATGTACTTGGACTTACTGAAGTTCAAGGTTGAGGAAAAAGTTACAAATTTTTTCGAGATACTAAGTCATTATTATGATAAACTCTCATTATTTTGAGATAAGTCAATATTATGAAACTTTCTCATTTTTTCCAGATATTAAGTCATTATTATGAGAAATTCTCATTATTTTAAGATACTAAGTCATTACTATGATAATCTCTCTCATTATTTCGAGATCTTAAGTCATTATTATGAATCTTCTAATTCTGTCCAGATACTAAGTCATTATTATTAGAAACTCTCTCATTATTATGACTTAAATAATCCTTTTTTTCTCAACTGTGGCGGAAACGGGCATCCATACTTTCCTGATGACATGAACATCGTAATATTTTATATGGTAGAAAATACAGATATAGGCGACTGCTACCGGCTGTTAATTATTAGCTGGGACTGTGGGACACCATTAATAAATGTATTATATACAAACAATGGGATGCAGCCACGGAGGCGATATTTACTGGATTTTATTTTCTATATTATAACACCGATGTCCCGCAAATCAGCCCATTTCAAATTATGGAATAACAAATACAGTCCGCATGACGCTAAATCCAACGCCGATAACAGTAACATTCACTTCGTCCAGCTCAAAGTAGAAAATGCTCAATTTCAATCACAATAAGAAGTAATAATTCTATGACGGCTTTGACAAATGTGATGTTACACGGGCAGCTCCACAGTGAAACGTTTCTCTGTCTGCCTCAAGCCCGGCCCCGCCCACGGGAGTCATTTACTTCACTGTGATTGGCCCCCGGGAGTCATATACTCCACTGTGATTGGTTGGTTTGTACAGCTCCAGCTCGCACGAAAAAGGAATCTTCCGCACACAACGCGGTAAAGCGCTATTCATTCAGCACTCGCGGGCCGCACTTACATTAAACTTTCAAATGGTTCCGCGGGCCACAAAATATCGTTTCGCGGGCCGCATGTTTGAGACCCCTGCGTTAGAGACAGTGAGTTCAGAGAGAATTCCCTGTCAAGACAACAAACGTGTGTGTTTGTGTGAAAAATTCCAAGAGTTAGTTTAAAAAGACCAGGGGCCTCATGTACTAAGACTTGCGTTGAATTCATACTGAAACATCACTTACGGACAAAGCTGTGAATGTGCGAACGCACAAAAAAATCCAGATGTATCAATCTCTGCGTTCGAAGGATCCCGCGCATATTCTCTTCGTACATCCCGATTCACGTGAAATTGAGTGCACATGCACAAGCACAACACTCCACCCAGTCTCCTCCCTTAATTAAACTTATTTAAATATGGTAATGAGTCCACTTGGGAAAAGGAAGCGGCACGAAAACGAAAGTGAAAGTACAGAAAGTGAATTGGAGGTGCTACTATCGGAGGTAGAAATTAGAAAAAAAAATATTTGGAACTTTGTCCTCCGGAATTAATAACAAAAGGAAAAAAAATATGAAAATATGGGGGAGTTTAGCTGATGCCGTCAATGCGGTTGGATCTGAAAGTTGCACTGTAAATGATCCTAAAAATAAATGGTCTTATAATTGTCTTTAGTGGATAACCGCGGTCTTCTGAAGGGTTGTTGTATAATTAAATACAATTATTATATATAATTGTTATATAATTAATTTAATTAAATGCAAATAAATAAAAATAAAAAGTACTATTTGATAGAACCATAACTTTAAATGCATCACTCATCAAGAAGCCATCGCGCACTCTGCCAGCTACCAGCTGTCACCCAACCAAGCTTTTTGTAAGGATGTATGAATCATGGGTTGACCCAGGCCACCTTGCCACAATATTTTTAGGCGTATTTGCGCATCACATATAATCTGCACATTTATTGAATGGAAATGTTTCCGATTCTCGTATGCAAATTCATTTTCAGATGGTGCCTTATATGTGTGTGCAGTCGATCGCTCCGATTACATTAGGGAAACCGACTATCGCTGTAAATTGCATTTTAATGTTTGGCTGGTCAACGGCATCATATGGGGACAGCTGGTTTTGCGCGGCTCAAAGACGACTCGCTGATTCCTGAGCGGTCGGTCAGTTCCCTTTGGAAAGAATCAGTTGCCAGGAAACCAAGCGTTGTCGCCACCTCTAACGGAACGGGAATTGCGTGTTTCCTCGCTGTCTCTCTCTCTAGATTCGGACCCAACTAGATTCGGAGGATAGCCCTTGGAAATCTGAAATGGCTGATAAGGCAGTCATCCTGGGCCAGGAAATCATTGTGGTCCCTAAAAACTCGTTCTCTTCGGATTCTGCCATTAGCAATGTCCTCTAATATTGCCAAAGCTGCCATTGCCATAGACTAATTGTTCATTTTACCCTTCAATTTGCACGTGTTTTTATATGTTCTTACTTAATTGCATAATTTATAGAATATTCCCATGAGGCTTATGTGAAAAAAAAAATTATATATATATACACAGACTTATAGAAAAATTCGTTGAATAATGTTTGCAGCTTCACTTCATTGCCTGTAGTAGTCGCCAATGGACAAAACAATGAGATATGTACTTACGCCTGACATGAACTTGCCGTGGAGAAACGCACATTGTCACGTTAGTTTCACTTTTAGTACATCCGACCGTGAGCGTGAAAGCTGGCGAACGCAATGTTTTTGTGCGTAAGTAGTGTTGATACATGAGGCCCCAGGGACTCCACACTATCTGTGATGGAGAACAAACAGGTTTTTAGACGCTGTGTCAATGTGTGGGAATCTGTCACGCTCGTGATCATCCAACATAACCTCTCAATATTTTTAGATTAAACAATCTTAAACAGATTGGTTGAAATGTGATTTTTACTATTTTATAAAACAATGTTTTGAGGATGTTCTCAAAAAACAAACAAACAAAAAACACACTTTGCACCTGAACATATTCTATTCTAATATAAAAGTTCTACTAAATAACTAAACATTTCTGATTGTATATTTTTTCTTTCAGAATTTAAATCTTGAATTTACTTGGAAAGTAAAGAGTTGGTCTTTAGCTCCTTATCACAAACTTTTCAACACATGAGTTTATGGTTTTATGATTCAGAACCGATAATAACATGTTACAACGTACTAGAGCAGAGGTTTTCAAAGTCTGAGACAGTGGGCCTCCCTTTTGACACAACCCACCCATGATTCAATGATTCAATGTCTCGCTCATAAAGTCTTCACTTGTTTTATTCATTATTGGATGAATCAATGTTTTTTAATTAATCTCTTGATGAATTATTAAATAGCAAATAATTCTTTAAAAACAGAAAAAAGTAATTTGTCACCATCTACTGGTGAAATTGCTACAATCTTTATTTTAAAGTGAAAGTCACAGTCACTTTCAAAAACACACTCACAGTCTCTCTCTCTCTCTCTCTCTCTCTCGTTTTTGAATAAGTACAACATTAAATCTGATAACCTGAGAACGCAGATTATTTGATCCAGTGACTAGAGCTCATTGAGACTTTATCCTGAGAATTGCCACTACAAAACTAACTCCAGACTTTGATGCACTCGCAACAAAGGAGATCAACAACACTGTTCCCACTGAAACTGAATGAGAGTTTATCTAATGTGCTATTAAATTAATACATTTGGAAAACACATTTTCAATGAACCCTGCACATTGATGTTTTCGTGCCTGTAAAAGGCCAAATCTTATCATGTAATGGTTTTTACATTTCATGTATATTAGTTCACACAAACCCACCATCCTTCTATTCTGGCCCGGCCCCTCTGTCAAATTTTAGAAACCAATGTGGCTGTCTGTACGTGAACGATCTGGTGCATGAAAGCAATGTTTAAACATGTTTTATATTAATACGTTTTTAATTTGTTTGTATACAAATAAGAAGAAAACATAATGAATTTACATATGTATTTACATGTGTACATGACATTTCTTACTAACATTAACATATATTGTCAGGAAAATTAAAGTAATGAGCATATCCATAGCTTCATATGATCTATATCTATATAGATGCACTCTAATAACACAGGTTACAAATACTTCCAATAATCATTAAATGTATTAGTGTATGTACAAGTATTATGAATAACAACAAAAACATACAGACGAAGCTACCAAAGGCCGAGAATGACTGCAGATGGATCTGATGTACTTTTCGTGACTCATGAATACAATAAATACATTAATCAATAAATTCCTCATGGAAGACACTCATTTCCTGGTTAGTCATCTGATCATACACATGAAAATGACAACATTGTACTACATTATCCTCAGAACAACCAGTAGAGGGAGACAAACTATCAACTAAACTAATTAACTTTAACTTGGACAATTACTGTAACAGTAATAAGAGTTAAAATTATGACATTCAAAGATTTCTCAGCTGGAATCAGTCCATGATCACAGAAAGTTGAACATTTGCGGTTTAATGCAAAAGTCACTTGTTCTGAATATTTAATTTTAACAAATTTCCCAAGAAGGTCTGTGGTCTAATTTCTTTGTTCTTTGAAACTCCTGAATTAAGTTAAACGCAAAACATTTGAAGGTTTGGATATTCAGATAGTGTTTCTGATGGGTTAAAATTGTATTTACACTGTTGAAGTTGGCTTGCTGCTAGTATGTAGTTTTTTTTTAAATCAGCATGTCATATTTAAAAACTAAACAGGTTAAAACAAAACAAAAATATAGTTTTTTTTACAGTACAAAATGTAAATTAATAATAATGCATAATAAACCAGTCACAATATCAGTATCTTGAATACAGTCCAAAAAAATACAGTCCATGTTGTTTCAATTTGTAAGACTATTGTGCCTAAAATAATCATTTTCAATTGCTGATCATGTTTGTTGCACTACTGAATGAGGTTCATCCTGATATTCAGTCTTCAGATGTATCATCTCTTCTTCTTCTGTATTCTTGATTTCCAGTGATCTGTTACAAGACTTCAGACACTTTGCAACACCTGTGTGGTCACAACAGAGGGGAAAACAAATTAGTGGATCTGAGGAATCTTTCTCTGAAAAGAAAGAACTACTCATTCATCTAACCCATCAATAACCATTAATATCAATAACATCTATGTTACTAATTAAATCCCTGTTCCCTTAAGGAGGGTTGTTAATGTCAGTGACTGACAAATTGGGATCTCGCCTGAGAGCCCGATCAACTTCAAATGGTAACAGAACAAGCCAATACCCATTGTCGAGAGAGATTTACATCACAAGCTGCTCCCCCAATTCTGGGTATATAAGGCAGAAGTTTTTTTACTGAGGAGCCGAGACAGAGTCCTGGTCACCAGCGGAGGTACAGGAGTTAACGTTAGCATCCCCATTCCCTCCTTCAGGGAACAGGGGTAACATTAGCAGCCTAGATGTTCTATCAGTCAGTCACGTTCGATTGGGAACGATCACAATGGAAGACACCACAACTGAGGCCCCTTCCAGTGTTCTGAGTAAGCCAGCTTGAGCCGGTCAGGGTTCTGCCACATTCGGTCTAGTCATTTCTTGGTTGTGTGGCAGAGCTCTGACACTACCGTATTGTCTCGTGTTTGATGTGTGTGCGCACGGCTTCGAGTATTCGATCCGTGCGCGCGCTTGTCTGTGTAACGTCTTATGTGCGGGTTATGATGTCTGATCCCGAGACTGGTCTTGTCTAGTTTCAGTTTCGGTTTTGGATCGGGATTCGGGCATTCTTAACTCGTTTGTTCGTCCTTGTCGTGAGCTCATGAGAACAGGTGTTTACACTCGTTCTTGCGAGCTCTACGTCTTGTGAGTGGGCGCGGTTTCAAGCGTTGCGCGAGCCACGCCTCCTCTCGTCCGTGTGTTTATGTTTGGCACGCGGTTCGCATTCCATCGGCCGCGTGCTTGTGTTTTGTCACGCGCAGTTTGGTTTGTCACCAGCTGCGCGTCGTCTTTATTTAATTGGCGTCATGTTCATGTCTTGTCTGTTACCCCGCCCGTCTTGTTTCATCGTCATTAGTTTGATTTTATTCCAGCTGTGTTTCTCCTCAATTGCATTTCCTCCTGGGTATTTAGTCCCCTCAGTTCTGCTGTCCTGTGCTGCTTCGTTGCACTTTGTATGCTGAGTTTTGGTCCATGTGTTGTGTCAAGTCATGTCAAGATCTAGTCTAGTTCCAGTCAAGTCTAGTCCTAGTCAGTTTTCCCCCACGGGGTAGTTTTGTTTGTGTTTTTGTTCTTGTTTTCAATAAACTCTCTTCCCCTTGCGATTGAGTCCTCGCTCACTACTAAAACCCTGACAGACCCCCACACCTGCTAGGATGGATGTAGGACAGGGTTATTCACAGAAAATGCCAATCACTGATGTTCCATTTACCCTGTAATGTGAGACTATTGACTAACACTGGGAAAGGCTGCCCATTGTCCCTGGAAAAGGGATGCTATGGCAACCATATCCTGCCCATAAGGAGGTAAAATAAGGAGTTATACATCTGAACTGATTTATAAGGACATAGTACATATGGAAGATCTCTGTGGTAGATCACACCTAGGTCAGGGGTGGAGTCTACCAAAGGTAAGACACAGGCTCACCAATAAGGAAGCCATACTGTGAAATAATATACTGGGATCACCTAAAGAGGGGAATCACAACATATTGGCATCTAGTCTAGTACAGGGGCTGACCAACCCGAGGAACTGCAACAGGGTTCACCAGCCAGGGAACTCACCTCCGGAGCAGAATACTCACTAATAACCCATGCCCAGAGGCACAGAGCTAACTTCCCCACATATCACCTGTTTGTAGACAACACACACAGGAAGACACCGACTCCACTCAGAGATTTGTCTTCACCTCTAAGGAGAAAAAAAACTGAACACAGGCTCAGCTTGGGACGCCAGTTTCCCTCTGGCCAATGAATGAACATGGTTCATTAAGATTCAGGCTTAAAAAGCTCAACTCTGATCAGACATTTATGGGAGTCTGGAGGGAAAGTCTTTCCCTGGTGGGAAAAACAGACATAAAGAGACTCCACTTCAAATCACAAGTGTGCTTTGTAGAGGGGGGTCTAGATTGAAGTGACAGTAACAACTACCCCTCGAGGTAGGCCACTTAAATTATCCAGATCGTGCCCCTTCCCTGAGAAAGCAGGTCCTTCTTTAAGGGAATCCAGCAGTAGGGGCTCCTGTGAGGAACATGAGTTCTGGGAACCAGGCCTGGGTGGACCAGTAAGGCACAACCATCAAGACCTGCTTCCGGTCCTCCCTGACCTTGCACAGTGCTAGCAGACTCACTAGGGGAAATGCATACTTGCGTAGGCCCCGGGGCCAGCTGTGGGCCAGTGCATGCATGCCGAGGGTCCCTTTGGTCAGGGAATAGAATAACTGTCAGTTGGTTGCCTCCAAGTATTCAAAAAGTCGACCTGAGTGACTCTGAACAGACTCCAAATCAGCTGGAGTCTCTACTCTGCATGACTGAACTCGCCAGGGATGTAAATGGAACAAAGTGACCTGAATTGCTTCTGACTCCACAGGATAATATGGTGCCTGTGCCTCAAAAACTAAATTTGAGGCCCCAGGAGCCTCTAAAATAGTTTCAGTGTAACTGCTGTCTCGCTCTTGAATTAATTCAAGCAGGTCAGAACAAAACTGCCTGGATATGTACGTTTGTAAGTCGTGCACGTCATGTTGACCGAGTCCAACACCATACAGAGAGAAGCGATTCTCTGCACAGGAAGAGTTTGCTATTTTCCCATTTGACTCGAAGCCCCAAGAAGCTTAGCAGCATGAGCACAATGTCTCTGTGTTCACATAACTGATCTCGCAACTGGGCCAATATGAGCTAGTGGTTGAGTTAGTTGAAGACGTGAATGCCCATCTCCTTCAATGGAGTAAAGGCGTCCTCAGCAATCTTCGTAAAAACGCAGAGTGACAAGGACATGCCAAAGAGGAAGACATTGTACTGAGATGCCTGTCCCTCGAATGCAAAGTGCAGAAACAGTCTACTCTATATCAAGGTAACTTCGAGAGATAAAAGTACACGTCCTTCAGGTTGATCGCTGCAAGCCAATCATGGCTGCGAACACACGTAAGAATGCGTCTCTGCGTCAGCAAATTGAACAGGAGCTTGTGGAGGGCACGGTTCAATATACACAGGTTTAATATACAGGTCCAAGATCGGTTGTAACCCAACGCATTTCTTTTGCATCCTTTACCAATAGGACTGTGATTTCTGTGTTTACTCTTTTAGGAAAACTTTGCTATTTGATGTTGAAGCACCCAGGGAAAGTGCACTGTGCACACACTCAACAACGTGACCTCCGCTGGAATGCGCCGTCACACCAACACACACATACAGCTTACTTCTTGTTTCATAGTCACTGAGCGATGATTGAGAGCAGAGTGAATATTAAACATCCGTTGAGCTCCGAAGAGAAAGCTTAAAGTGAGTATTTGCAAGCTGCCTTAAATACACAGAAGCGGCGGAGCGGCTTGTGATGCAAATCTTGCTTGCCAATGTGCATTGGCTTGTTCTGTTACCACTCAAAGGTGATTGGGATTTCAGGCGAGATCCCAATTCATCAGTCACCGCTCAACCCATTTCAATATGTTGCTAGTGTACTCTATTTGGTTGCTAGAGAGTGGCGTGGCAGTTGTTAGTGATGATACTTCAAAGGCTGCTTGTCAGTATGAATGATATAAATCAGCCATGACATTCAAAACTGAAGATGTCTCGTTTTGGAGTTGGTTGCTAGGGTACTTGAAAATGGTTTCTAGGGCATGACTAGGAAGTTGATTGGCAGTACACTTCAATGATTGCAAACACTTCCTGTCCTTCACCATAGTTTGTTTTAAGGGAATAGAAATAGTAGGTTGAGTGGAAACATTATTGATTCTCATTGGATTAGAAACTGTTGATGGAATGTCAGTTTCATTTGAGTCTCAAGAGCTTCAATGTTTAGATTTGAATTTTAACAATTGGAGTTTGACAGTTGCTCATCTGAACATTCCGTCAATAAAAGTCAATGGTTTTTTTTCCCGATTTTTGATCGTCATTTTTAGGGAAACCGTAAGTCCGATCACTTAGAATAGATACAGCACACTAAGTCAGAACAGGCTGGAGGTGTGTGCCGAATTTGGTTTGTAGCATTTAAACTCTAGGACAAGTTAGAGTAATACATTTTAGTCTTACATTATCAGTAAATTTGCTCAAGCAAACTTAAATATTGCAGGTGTTTTTCAACTGAAAAAAATATTTGTCTATTACTTTTAGTGAATTTAAAAAAAGAAATGTTTAAAGGGCGACATTGAAACATTTAAGAACCATTTCCTTAAACAAACATGAGGTACGAAAACACATGAAGATCAGAGGTGAATGAAATTAATCTAATTGACTGTAATAAAGTTCAGTTTGTACTCACACGGCTCAAATACCATTAAAATCATCAGAAATAAAGTGAAGATGAATTCAGAGGAAAAGACGACGATTCTCAGATCTCCAACTGCACCATATCCGTTCACTGAGAACATACAAGAGATTTACACAAACAAGAGATTTATATTCACAACACAAATATACTTGTAATAATTATATTACACACAAGATATCCTGAACACCGAACAGCTTGATCAGCTTTAGTGTCGCATTAATGCTCATAATTAATATGCATAAATGGAAATAGGAATAATTTAATCAGAGTAATTTAGAGATGAAGGTGATTTCAGGCTCACAGTGAGATATTAACACTCACTTAATTAAGATTAAAATACTGTATTAGTTTATTATATGTATTTACCACAAACTTCATGGTTTATGTTAATTATTAGTGTGATATTGAAGAGTTTCACTCACTTGTTTTCAGTATCAGTTCAGTCATCAGTGAAACAGAGTTCAGTAAAACAACAGCAACTGATCCAAACAGATACACAGGAACAACACGATGAAGATCTGGAGGATCAAATAACAGTTTATCATCATTTAGACTAGAGGAAATGACTCCATATTAATAATCTTATCAGAGATACAGAGAAAAAGCACAAATCAAGACAGAAAAAATATTTATAATAATAACCTTTATTTTTTTTATAGCACCTTTAAATGTAGATCTCAAAGCGCTCTACACAAATAAGTAAAACAACAAAGATACACAACATAATATAAAGATTAAAAGATGAAACAATAAAGACTAAAAATAAGCCCAATGAAAATTTCAGTTATTCAATTAAAAGCTACCCTAAGAAATGAAACGAGATTTAGCTCGTCTTATCTCAATTGGTAAAGATTTCCAGAGTTTTGGAGTTAGTGAAGAGAAAGCCCTATCTCCCATCAATCTAAAACGAGTTAATGGAACAGTTAAAAGAGCAGTTTCAGAAGACCGAAGGTCACGGATTGGAGTATATGGAATTAAAAGCTCAGTCAAATATTGAGGTGCCAGCCCATGTACGGCCTTATAGGTAATTTTAAAATCAACCCTAAACTTAACTGGCAGCCAATGCAGAGACTCCAAAACGGGAGTAATATGATCTATTATTTTAGTTCTTGTAAGGATATTATCAGCCCAATTTTGCACTACCTGCAATTTGTTTAAGCTTTTAACAGCCCAGCCAACAAGGCGTTACAATATTCAATACGGGGAAAAACAAAAGTGTTGATCAGTCTCTCAGCAACAGTAGACGATAGCATTGGACGCAATCTGGCAATATTTCTGAGATGGAAGAAAGAAGTCTTTACAGTATTTTGGATATGTGGCTCAAATGTTAAATTGGCACCAAAAACTACCCCTAGATTCCTTTTGTTTGAACCATCAAGAGTTAGCTTGACTGACCCAGCTTTGCGTAGTTGGTGGGGTGAACCAATGAGTATAATCTCAGTCTTGTCAAGATGTTAAGATAAAGACAATTTTCTTTCATCCATTCTTTCATCTTAGAGACACATTCAGAAACAAAATCAACAATTTGATCTCCTCGTGTTTCTAAATGTTTTAGTTTGATTTGAGTCTATTCTTCTAAATATCTCCAGCTTCATGAAAATAATTGTGTTGTTCATCATTTAATGAACTGAAGTTCATTGGCTGAATAAAACATGACATAAATACACCTTATTCATAAACAAAACACTTGTTTCCCACAACAGATAAATCTGACAGAAATAAGAGCTTGAGATCATAAAAACTACAGAATTAAAGAATTTAAGTTTTGCTTGGATAGTAAATGCTGAAAAACTGAACCAGGGACTGAATCTCTCTTCAGAAGCAAAAAAAAAAGGTGTGAAGAGAATAAACTAGAGCTGATCGTAGAGAAATATCAGTGTGAAGATGATCAGGTTATTAAATGATAAATACTGTACCCCATTTAAATGAGATTGTGAAGTCTATCAGTGCCCAGAGTAACTGGAGAAATGCAATCATACAGATCCATCCCATCCGATCTGAACATGAACAACATCAGATTCAGTTTCTTTACACTGCATTCATTCATCCACTAATAAACACATGCTTTCATATTAAACATAATATATTCTAGGAAGATGTTTCAGTTTCTATTATAATGTAATTTTATATGATTGTACCTTTTTCATTTTCCAGAGTAATGAAGTAGAAATAAACCATTACAGCATTGATGAATAAAGTGAGAATCATCCACACAAATCTCATGACTGGAGGAGAACCTGGAAAACATGGTTTATATTTACAGAAACATGATCTGACATTTTCTGGATAAAACAACTTTACAAAGTCAAGATCAAACTATAAACACAAACATCACATTGTCAGGTTTGAGGGAGGTTTTATTGAACAAAAATAAAACAACCCCGACAGGGAAAAACAAGACTGACTGACACTACACAGACTGGACAGAACAGGGCTAGACTAGGCTAGGCGAGCAGCACATGGAAAGACAATGACGACACAGGACAGCAAACACAAAGGGATTAAATAGACAGGAGGGAGGATAATTAAGGGGTGAAGCAGCTGGGACAAATGAACTAATAACAAGGAAATAAGGTGGGCGGGGTACAAGATGACAAGACACATGCAGCCAATGCGAACGCACCTTGCCACGTGTTCACATGAAACAGCACGCAGCTGGTGAAAACCAAACTGCGCGCGACACGAAAACACCACATGACAGCATGCGGCAGATGTAAACACGAACCGTGTACTTACAACAATGCACACAGACACGAGAGAGTGTGGTTCAAGCAAAGCTCAAAACCACACCCACTCACATGACCTAGAGCGCACAAGAATGAGCTACTGACCATCTCTTGCGCCCGAGAAAAGGACGAACACACGGGTCACGAATGCCAGAATCCCAAAACAAAACCAAAACTGAACAAGACCAAAGTCTCGGGATCGGACATCATAACCCGCACAGTTACACAGACGTTACACAGACTCGAAACCCGAAGCCGCGCGCACCCACAAAACATTACGGCAGTGTCAGAACTCTGCCACAACAACAAGAAATTACTAGACTGAATGTGACAGAACCCTGACACTCAGATGCTGAAATGAACAGATTATTATTCCTGAAATCACTGGAAATATTTACTCTCTCATTTAATCCTCAAAATCATTAAATATAATAAAGTCATGATGATGAATAGAGACATTTATGCATTAATCATCGTTATTTATGTTTACATCAAAATTCAAACACTTACAGCCCATCCGTTTCCCACATAAAGAATCCCAATTGTATCTCGTCACTGAGAGAAACATTGGCAAAAATGCAACGGTGAAGAATCCTGAAAACAGAAGATTATTATATTATATTACTACAGAGACTGAGATTTACTGACACACATTAACAGATTCACATGTGAAACTAATGAGTGACACTGACTGATTGTAAATAATATCTCATTTAACATCTTTAATTTAGTGTTTTGCATTATTTGTTATTATTTTTGTTTATGTTTATGTTAATTTATTCTGGTAATCAAATGAAATTGATTTAAATAAATGCATTTAAAACGTATGATATGCAAAGAAAGAAACACTTCTCTTTTCTTCTTCCACCTTTATTACTGGATATAAGCTAATTAATTCATCAGATCTAGATTTAATTAGTTTATATGGATGAAGCAGTAAAATATCAAACTCAGTTTCTACATGTTTCCTCTTGATTTGATTTTAATCCTGAATGTTTTCCTGCACAGTTACTCATAAATATTGATAGTTGTAAATAATTTACCTGCTCTGGATCCAAAGGGGAAGAACAAGAGGATGAATTGAAGTGAAGGAAGATGATCAAAGCTGAGACGGGCCAGAATAACGAATATAGTCTCGATCTGGTCACTTACTTTCCCAATGAAACTAACCAACACTGTAATGAAACAATTAATTAATGGAAACAACAATTAATGAAACAATCCAAATGTTTGACCTGATTTGGCATTAGAACTAAACTATATATAATCACACACAAAAAAAAAAAAAAAATTCACAGAATACTTGCAATCTTAAAAACGCAAGTTCATAATATTCTCGCTGTGTGTGAGATTTAAAAGCGACCGATAGTTTAGATTTTAGTTTAGATTCCATGGTGACTGTGCCTAGCCATGTTCGTCCCGTGACCCGCGTCTCTTTTATCTGGAGGCGTTTTGAATCCAATGAACAATAAGATATACAGTGGAGTTCACTCATGGTTAACTCGCCAATCCTATTATGTCGACATTTTTGAAGTGGAACCACCAAACTCCCTATTTGTCTCAGTATTTTCGATTATTTAATGTCGATTCATTAATGTTGCCGAAATCTAATATCTCGAGCACAAAAGAGGGACAAGTTTGCCACTTCACATGGTTATCTCGTGACTAATTTGTGTACATAGTTCAATGAGCATGCGCTGAGTTTGCCTTGCATGTGGATCGCAGTCCGCTCACTCCAATGACAGTTCACTCCCTGTCGTTGATCTCGTCTGAGGGATAACACGCTGTAGCATCCCGCACGTTTTTTTTGTAATTTTGTGAGCAATCTTTGTGTTTGCATTGTTGGAGAACATAATTAAAAGGATTGTATCAAGAATTGAAGGTGGTTTTACATATGCCTTTTGTTGTTAGCAAACACATACACAGTAAAGTGTATGTACATTTTTTTAGATGAATGCCAATCGCTTCATCAAACAATACTGTTGTGTAAAAGACAGCAAAAACATGAGCATGTACATTCTCATTTAATAACTCACATCATGTACATCAATAAATGTTCATTTTTCTTTCTTGCGAGGGTTGTTATCTTTGGCGCTTGCACTATCACTCTGACAGCTGGCGCTGATAGGCTGTCTGAACTGTCAATCATGCAAGAAGACGCGATTGGCTGTGTTGCCACGAAGGGGGGCTCTTCTCATCTCATCCGACACGTTTCTTAAAGGGACAAGCGCATCAGGAGGGATTCTTCTTCTTTTTCTTCTGATTCTGACTTGTGTTTGTTTTCTTATTGTGTGAATTTCACACACAAGCACTGTGTACAGAGCCTGAACAGTTATGGATAATTGAAGTCATGTGAGCAACATTTGAAATTCGAAACGTGATCTTATACAAAAAAGTTAATCAATCTATGGGTGCGGGTTATTCCAACAATTTTTTACACAAAACTCGCTGGCTATATGAGTGTGCGGATTATCTGCGTCTGTGGTTTATATGTGGGAAAATCTGTAATATATGTTATATGGGTTATCTCGATAAACTGTTATCTCAACGCTTTTTTTCAACCCCCAAGGCCATCAACATAACCAAACTCCACTATATATTTCTGCATCTTCTTCTGACTCTTCCTCTCTGCGCTGCTTTGCCACATGTGAGCATTTTAATTTCAATAATTTGTGGAACTTTTAAGACAATCAAGAGCTGTGTGTTCAATTTGTTGTTTTTCTCCACAAGATCACTGAATTTATTTAATTTTACTCTATAAGCCGTTTATCACTGCCGACTCTAATAATGATATTAGATCTAAAGTATCACGATGTAAAGATGAGACTGAAGCCGTGTTAGAATCCATGTGCGGAAGTTTTCATTAGGGAAATCCAGATCAATAACAGAAGCCAGGCAAGGAGTCAAAACCACAATAGCAATCCAACAGGCAAACAAGTCCAAGGGGTAATCCAGGAACAGAGAACGAGATAATCAGGCAATGGGTCAACAACAAGGCAATAGTCAGAGAACAAGTAGACGCTCGGTAAGGCAGTGAAACTGGCAATACTTTGCAAGGCCTGTTTGGTCATGCCATCCTTAATATGGCAACGTAACAGGAAGTAGTTGCAGAGTGAACAGGTAGGTCACAGTCAGAATTCAGGTGAGGGCTCCCTCTGCTGGCGTGGCGTTAAACACGATGACAAAATGTGATGAGTTTTGTGACACATCAACATGAGAAACTGATGATTTATTGTGTTAAAACAACTTCAGAATAAAAGATCCACCACAACCACACAAAATTCAGATCAAACATGTTTCTGAACACTGCATGAGCTGCACCTGATTCACATAATTTATAAATCATTTCAACTGATGTTCTTTAAAACAAAAATTGGTCTAAAAGAAAGAATTAATCTATTTTTAAAACCTAAACTTTATGTATTGTTTTCTTCCTCTTTTTCACATCCATGTAAAGCACACTGAGTATTATATGAAATTATTGTTTTTATATTTTTGTGCCTTTAACAAACAATATTAAACATTATAAATCAAGATTTCACACTCGTCACTGACTGAAGGATTTGGATGGAAATACTTACGAAAAATAATATAGAGGAGGTTTAACAGAAGCACCGTCACAAACAGCACTATAATCACGAAACCTTCAAATTCAGAATAATTCAGACTTTGATCCCAGGCAGATTTAAACAGAACTAGAAGAAAGTAAGAGATAAAAGAAAAAATTACCAAACAGAAAAACAGTCAACATGTAAATACACATCAGAAAAATCACAATCTTCTCAACTTATGAACTTCTGAACTTGTGTTTTTTCCGCACTGGATTACAGTACATTATCTAAACTGTCAGTCTCTTCCAATTCTGACCCTGTGACCTTTGTGCTTCATATACGACCCCTGACATGACCATAAAACATGCTGAGAAATAATTTACTGCAGTTTATTAAAGCTAGAGATGTGTAACATGTTTTCATAATCAGTCACCAAGAGTGATGATAAAATGTGACTCATAAACACAGAGATTTACACTAAACTCTGCAGAATCAACAACTGTAACACAACAAACTTACATCTATGAATGTAATCATTGTTTCAGATTTTCTGCAGAATATGGAGAATATAATGTTATTTATATTTCTTTTTACATATTTTATTAATATGCATTTTAATGTGTTCATGATAATAATAGCATGATAATAATGGAGTGACATTTGGATTTGTTTACCTGAATAAAAAACAGCTGAGAAAACAATATATTCTGTCTCATAACTGTAGTCATCAATAAATGTTTTAATGTTTCCTGTAAAACAGAAATGACAAAATAATTACAACAATATAAAACACAAATGCACACAAATACCAATAAAACACTGAACACTTTTTAATGTAAAATAAATTAATCTTTTTTGACAAATTTCAGCATATTATACTTTTATACTATATTATACAACCACAATATTTATCTGTAAATAATCATAAATGAATCATACCTGTAAAGTTGTTCACATATGGAGCCGCCCAGAGTATCAAGAGAGGCCTCAGAAAATAAAGAGCACAACAATAGACCGATTCATTCAGAGACCCTGAAACAAAATCAGTTATTAATAATCACTGTATTAATAAACACATATATGAATGATAAAATACAAATGCACTGAAAAACAATCAGCAGTGAAACACTCACCTTCAGAAACTCCCCAAAACACAAAAGCAAGTAACATCAGAATATTTGGACAGAAAACAAGAAACATCTGGAGACGAAAGACTGAATCTAGAGAGAAAAGACAAAATAACCACTTTAGTTAAATGGTGAATCAGTTCCACATTACATTAGTTGACTGTAACAGTTGCTTTAACTACTATGTACTATAAAAAAATGAAAATAATTACTAAATATTACATTTATTCATTTAACAGATGCTTTTATCCAAAGCAACTGAAATATAGAAAAAGATTGGTTATGAAGAGGCAGAAGAACACAAGAAGTGCTCAATATACAAGAGATAGAGTAACATAAACTAGAACTGGGATTAAAGGAAAGTAAAAACAGAGGAATGTATATAATAATGTGAAATTCTGTTAAAAGAAAAGTGAATGATATTTTGTAAATGAAGATATAACAGTATATCATTGAACTTATAAAATGACTTTATTTCTTACTGTATGTAATGCCACGCCATCAGAGCGAGCCCTCACCTGAATTCTGACTGTGAACTGTTCACTTTGCAACTACTTCCTGTTTGGCAGCCATATTAAGCATGGCCTGACCAAACAGACCTTGCAAAGTATTGCCAGTTACACTGCCTTACCAAGTGTTTACGCTCGGTCTTGAATCTTGCATTGTCTTTGACCCATTGCCTGATTACTCTGACCTCTGTTTTTGGATTATCCCTTGGACTTCTGATCTGGATTGTCCCAGTTCACTTCTGCACATGGATTTTAGCACAGATTCTTCCTTGCACTGTATCACTTTTTATCATCAAGTCTGATTAATTTTGAAATTTTGTTCATTATTCCTGTGTTCTGGAACAACTGGAACATGAAAATATGTGTTATTCAAATCTATTGTTACGAACCAATCTTATGGCATTAGAGGCCTGCAATACATCGGTTGTGCGTAGCATTCAGAATGGCAAAAACTTTAGAAACTGATTCAAATTTTGGTCAAAACCAGCCATCTTCCTTTTGAAACTGATGTCCACGTCTGGGGGGGGGTGGAGGAGCTTTCGTTGTTGGAAATGCTGAGGAGGCCTATACGTTTGTGTGGGAGAACATTGCTGCGGCAATGGAGGAAAATTTAGAACTAGCTCCTTCTGGAGCGTCACTGCTGCGGAAATAGAATAATTTCCCCTTGGCTGACTCCTGTGGGAGTGTGGAGGAACATCATTGATCCAGCAATGGAAAAATTTAAGAGAATTGGCTCCTGCAGGAGCGTCACTGCTGTGGTACTGGAGAGCTTCCTCTGGAAACTTATCCCCTGTTGGATGATGGAGATTGTGTCTTCCTTATCTTCTGTTGTCTCTGTGGCAGTGAAAGCCATTTCTGAAGAGACTGAGGTCCTGTGGGAGCCTGAGAGTGGGGATATGCTTTTCCAACGCAATTGGTTGTCCGGTGTCTGAGCTGGTGGGTTGAGTTCTTAAGATACCTTTGATGAGCAGAGATTTAGATTTCAGCAGAGAGAAATGTAGTGTTGTTGAAACGCAATATGAATCGGTGATAGTGGACAGAAAACGTGAAGCAGATTATGTGTGGATTGGAAAGTCTTGAACTCTTCCATGCGGTTAGGTAAGATTGAGTGGTTTGACAGGAAAATTTGACTTGAAGAATGTACCGGTTGGAAATGGATCTGCCTCTGGTGGCAGCAGCCTGAACTTCAGTGAGGATTTGTGTTCTAGTTTTGTTGGCGACAGGGGTGGTTCCAAGCAGAAGTATTCTGTGGAATGGCATCAGCATTGCAGAAAACAGGATGAAAGGAGATTTAGCATGGTGGAAAGAGTTAGGAGGAATAAAGGCAGAGGCCAGAGTCACTTGTGGAGGCCGTTTCGTGCTTGGGTCGACCCCTGGAGCCCGAGAGGGACAAAAGGAGGATGCAAAAGAGTGTCTGGGCTTGCGCCGCTAACGGAGGCAGTCTCACGCTAGAACTGGAGGGTGGGGCTGCGGGCCAAACATAAGTGAAAGGGTAAGAGATGGGTATGTACAGCTTGTGCTTGAAGGGCGGCATGTGTCACTAGAGGCTGGCACGTGAGGTGCAGCGCGTCGCTCGGCTGAGCGGAGAGCGAGACCTGGCAGCAGCGAAATCTGGGGCACGGCCCAGACTTGCAGAGGGTCTGCTGCTGCGAACTACAGCTCGAAGATCTGGTCTTGCAAGGAAGAGAGAGATGGAGATTTTGGGGCGTGGGTTTGAGGCATTTTGGAAGGTAGAGTGGATTTTGAAGATGGGACAGCTGACTGAAGAGAGACATAGTTTAATCAGTTCTGCTTTGGTCGTCCTCTTGGAGAAATGGACGTCTTCACTGATTAGAGCTTATCCTAATCCCAGTACTGTCCATTCTTCTATTGATGGATGTGCTGAGGTGTTGGAGGAAGTTGAATATGAAGATGGAGGTGAGGGAAAGCCTCGGCATCATGGGGTACGAAGAGCGGTGCGGCTGGGCGGCGTTGTTGGAAGCTCGGTTGCAGTGTTTTGTTGAGCGCAAGAGCTCCTTTTATCAGTGGGATACAGCGAAGGAATTTGAGAGAGGAAGTGTTCATCATCAGACAGGTACAGCTCAATCTCAGACATTGTAGCAGAAAGGCTACTGATTAAGTCGAATCATCAAGGCGGTGTTGACAATAAGTTCTTAACACATATATGAGCGAATGTGTGTGTGATCAGACAGTAAAGCACTTGATCTGATTGTATTGTATTGCTTGAGCTGCAAGGAAGCAGCGTGTTAGTTTAGAATAATAAATCACATTTCAGATGTGTATTCCCCGAAACAGTAGTACCGAGATGGCATCAACTGCTCGTGATTTAGCGTTGCTGAAATAAAAAGGCACCAAGAAGGATTAGAGCTGCTCTTGCTTGGGTGAGCTGATGGGCATAGAGTGTGAGCTGAGACTGAATCTGCAGCGCGGTTTGCTGAGGACCTGCGGCCGCGGTCTGACACTGGTTGAAAGTCCAGTCCTTGTGGGAAGAGAGAGGAATTGCCTGAGACTCGAGCTTGCTGCTCAGCGAACCTTATTATCCTTTCTCAATGGCCATGGAATGATTAAAATGGGCTGAAGTAGAAATGCTGAATGCTGATGTTTCGCTCGCGATGGTGAGGACAGGCCTTGCGTCTCTGTGTGCGTTTGCTTGTTTGTTGCTCGGGATCCGTTTGTTTGGTCTGGCACCCGTGATATAACGCCGAAGATGATTTAATATAATCAGCATGGTGTTAGGCAGAGGAGAATCGCTCCTGAGTCCAGAGGATTTTGTAGAGAATTCATCTGACATGAAGAACTCGTTGTGTCGAGACCGGAAGGCAGAGCCAAAATGCAGTAAATTGTCAATTGACTTGTTTTATTCATGTCAGATACACATTGCTTAAGTAACGATAAAGTTCACTCTATTCTTCTCCCACTTCACCGGACACTTACTGTAATGCGTTTCAGGAGAAATGACTGAATTCACATGTTGTAAATCCGAAGCCCATCTCGTGTTACAGAGCAGCGATATGATTATAGGTTTTTAAACAACTAAACACTTTTGAATCATATAGTCAACAAGTTTTTCAATATTTTGAATGAAAAAGGAAGTACTGAATAAAAGCGATAAATCTGTCATACAACGCTATGGCGTCGCCATGGAAATAATAATAAGAAAGGCTCTAAAATAAATCAATCACCTTAACTCACACTAGGGGTCAGAGAATATTATAAATTTACACGTGAAAGAGTTCAGGACAGAAGAGTAGGTCTTTTTCTCATCTGTTGACTTACCTAGTAGTTTCTGCTCCAAGTTTATCTCGGCTGAACACACTTGTCTCTGATTTCTGTAAACTTTACATGTGTATTTTCCCTCATCTTCAGCTCTCAGATTGTCCAGACGGAGGGAGAAGTTTCCATGTTGAATCTGATCAGTAAAGAAATGAACTCTATCATGATAATCCTGCTGCTGTTTCTCTGGTCGACTCTTACCATCTTGATACAAATGAACCAGAGTCTCTGAGTCTGTTCTTCTCCATTCAACCTTCAGATCCTCCATTGGTAAAGGTTTATCAATGTAACAGGGCAAAACCACTGAAGATCCCAGAGGAGCAAGTGCTTTATGAGAATTTTCAACTGTAAAACCTTAAAAGAAAAATAAATAAACTATAAGGACTGTTTTTGTTTGTACAAATTCTCCTTAGAAGAAGCAGGATCCTATTGTTTGTATTTTTTTATCTTGCTATTCTTCTACAATTGAAGTCGCAATTGAGGGGCTTCAGTATCAAATAAAATACAATCTCACAACTAAACTAGAACACTACTCAGTTATTCTGTTCTTCGAAGAGATATTTAAATGTTTTCCTCCACAGTTTTTTAATATTGTAGTTTTACACTTTGCTTTTGACAATATCTGTTAATGATATAAAGTTTAGAATTTCTGTTTGCATAAATCTGTGTATGAAATGTTCTTCTGATACTTCAACACACATTCACATCTGCAGCACTGCAGTAGAGCTGATAGTCCAGGAAAGTTTTTATAAGTACTGAAGCTGGAACACTTTCAAACTGTATAATGAATACATGACCTGAAATAGTGATGATTAACAATATCAGGCAATAATATTTATGACTAAAGTGGCTGAAAATATCAAAACACTATCTAAAAATCTTTGAATACAATGTTTATATTGCAACTAAATTTAATTAAAATCATATATTGAGCAGGTCCAGTTATTTTCACTTACGCAGTATCTCCAGCTCTGTGTCGACTGAATGCACACAATCCTGGTCACTGTAAACTTTACACGTGTAAAGCCCTTTATCTTCAGCTCTCACGTTTTCCAGACGGAGGGAAAAGTTTCCATCTTTAATCTCCTCCACGATGAAATGAGTTCTATCATGATAATCTTTGTGCTGTTTCTTTGGGCGATTCTCACCATCTTGATACAAATGAACCAGAGTCTCTGAGTCTTTTGTTGTTTTTCTCCATTCCACCTTCAGATTTGTCTGTAACAAACTTCTATCGACCTGACAGGGCAAAACCACTGAACCTCCCAGAGCAACCGTCTGATAACCAGAACCACCTTTCACTTTTAACCCTATAAAGGAGCAGACACAATGTTACTAATGTAAAATTCATTTTCAAATTGTACTATATATGTCATTTTTATTTACTGTATTATATATATTTATATATTTATTATCAACTGTGTTACAAAATATGATCTTTTGAAAGTGTGTACTAAGCGTTCAATATATAATTGATGTATATATCAATTATATATATCGTGTCAGGTTAGTAATGGACTAAAGTCCAGTTTGAGTGGAGCATAGAGCACAACGACTGTGATTTTAGAGCTCCGGCTAACGCTTAGCACTAGTTCAAGTGAACTAGACCGTAAAGGCCAATAAAGGGAATTTCCGTTTAGTTAAACAAAATGTTGATCGACCGACCTAAATAGGGTGAGTCTTACCTTTGTTTATCGTAATATGATTCTAGCTACAGTAAGTGTACGTGGGAAACAACGACATAACTAAATCAAAGCTACTCTCAGAGAAAGAAATTGTCATGGGTGAGAGAGCGAGGACTCAAATATGCAGGTGAAAAGGGTCTTTATTATAATGAAAATAAAACAAAATGCAAACCAAAACTGCCCCAAGGGGGAAAACTATAACTAGACAGGCAAACTGGACTACAGAAACTAGACAGGCTAGACAGGACGGAGCTCAGCATGGAGTGACACAGAGACAACGATGTGACATGGGACAGCAAACATGAAGGGATTAAATAGGGAGCACATGAGGAGGATAATGAAGGGGAACAGCTGGGGAAAATCAAAGATAACAAGGGAACAAGAAGGGCGGGGTTACACCATGACAAGATACAAATCACAATCGCTGCGTGTTCGCAAGAAACAGGACGAGACAGCGCACAGCTAGTGAAGACACAAACTGTGCACGACACGAAACACATGAAAGCATGCAAACAAGAGAACGCAGTTTGAGTAAAGCTCGAACCCGCACCCACTCACATGACGTAGAGCACAAGAGAACGAGCAACCACTCATCTTGTGCGCTCACGACAAGGACGAACACACGGTTGAGACACCACCAAAATGTTGGGATCGGATAACCATAACCCGCACAGAGACACTCGAAGCCACGTGCTCCCACAGATACGACAAAGGGGCAGTGTCAGAGCTCTGTCACCAAAACACTAGAAAACAAGAGTCACATAACCCTGACAGTAATATTGGTTGGCTTGTCTCTGTAGTTGTGGTCGTGACCTCTGACTAGAG
Source organism: Rhodeus uyekii (assembly GCA_037043235.1). Lineage (NCBI taxonomy): Eukaryota > Metazoa > Chordata > Actinopteri > Cypriniformes > Acheilognathidae > Rhodeus > Rhodeus uyekii. Next base: position 2,560,510 of record JAWRVZ010000067.1, read on the forward strand.
ATACTGTTACTTTAATTAAGTGTATACAGATCTATAGGGACTAAATAAAGTATTTTTACACGCATGAAAGCGGCCCTCTATACAGTATAAGTCAATTACCTATCTTCAGTGACCAAGACTGGTGGATTTGTGACCGTGAGATCCATGTAAAGGAATAGAAAAAAAATCCCACTTAAAACAAAAACAACCATGTCTAAATCCCTTTAATTACTCCTCATTCTCTCTCTTTTCATCTGTGACATATGATTGTATGTAAAGTGTAAAGCACTTATATTCAAAGTGTTATGTATCTAGTAGAACAGTAGTTTCAATTTGTTTCTCTTTTATTTATTTACTTACGTGGTGCCAAATTTGTCTCTGCTGTCCTGGTTCCTGTAACCTGGTCAGTGTAAACTGTACATATGTATTGTCCCTCATCTCCTGCTCTCAGATTGTCCAGACGAAGGGAGAAGTTTCCATGTTGAATCTGATCAGTAAAGAAATGAGCTCTATCATAATAATCCTGCTGCTGTTCCTCTGGTCGACTCTCTCCATCTTGATATAGATGAACCAGACTCTCAGTGTCTTTTCTTCTCCATTCCACCTTCAGATTTTTCTTTAATAAGTGTCTGTCAACATGACAGGGCAAAACCACAGAAGATCCAATATTTATTAGATGGTACAAAGTTTGCTGGACAAAGAAACCTGAAAAATGAAAGGCATTGAATTACTAATGCTGCGAAATACTTGCATGTTGCCATTTTGGTTAAAGTAACAAAAGTTTCATATATTTTATGAATTCTTTGACTATACAGATGCAAGATAAATTAATTAGCATCTGAAGCTATATACATTCATTCTGTTGTGTAGTAAGGGCAATAAACAGTATTATTTCCCCTGCAATCTCCTTGATTGAAGCAGCCTATATATAAGCTACTCTCTCAGCCTGCTTAGACCGGCATTTAAACTGGTTTCAGAGGGTTTTTAAAAACTTATAAACTGATCAAGTTTTATAATACATACACATATACACATACAGGTACATATGTCACATCTCAACCTAAAATACTGAAAAAACACTGGGTAACACATTGTATTTTAAGCCTAAGCCATTTTACAAATTTAAAGAAGGGTAGATGACACAACACAAGACTTTGATTAAACACAGGAAAAATTCAAAATAAGGCTATTTATTTTGTTCTGCAAAAATAGATATACAGTGAAATCTCGTTATGATGGCCACTGTAGGTGTGTAATCTGCGCTGTGTAATTTTGTAATCACTCTTGAACACCAGCATTTGTCCCATCAAAATGTCATTTATTGGATCACTAGAGTAACACAAAAAGGTTTGAGGACTCTGAAGCAATGAAAACAGCGTGCGCAGCAATACACGACGCGCTGCGAAAGAAAGAGAAAATTAACGTAAAGAAAATAATTTCAAAGAAGAAAAATAATCAACGAAACATTGTGTATATCACAAAAGCGCTCAAGGTCACAATTATATAACATGAAATCATCAGTTACACAACATACGCCCTTTATGACATGACAACACAAACTAATGCGACCTACCGCTGTAAAATCATAATCTGACTGGGCAAATTAAACTCGGCCGGAAGGACCGGAAAGACCAAAAATGGTCATGGCATGCACTTGCACTGCAAACTCGGTGCATGCGCAGTGAACTAGGTACGATCATTAGTCACGGGATCGAGATAACCCATGTTAAGTGACGAATTTGTCCCTCTTTTGTGCTTGAGATATTAGGGTTCAGCGACATAAAAGAATTGTCATAACAATGTTCTCCTGTTATATACATACCTTTATCAGGTGATCTGCAGTAGATCAGAGAGCAGAGCAGAAGTGCAGATCCAGATGCAGAAATACAGAGAATCAACAGCATTACGTGTAAAGCAGAAAATCCTGTGAAACACAGACAACAGTTACAGAACAAAGAGGATCATTATTTTGTACAATTCATATATATGGTCATTGTAACGGAGTTAAACGTTCAGGGAGGAAGGAGGCGGGAACCGGCAGACATTCAACAGACTTTAATGATAAATAAAACATAAACTCAAAATGAAAGTATTGGCGGCAGCCCCTCGCGGTCAACTGCCGCCCACACAAAACACAACATAAAATCCAGGCCTGGTCCTCTCTCGTCTTCACTGTCGTCGCTCCTCCTTTTAAGTCTCCGCTCCTCCGTGAGACGAGAGACAGGTACAATAGTAAGAATACCAAATAGTTACAAAATCACAGAATGAAATAAAAGTTAGTCATTAGTTTATGTAAAATCATATTGAAAATTAAGTTAGGAACTCAATACTCACCAATATAATCAACTTTTATCACTAGCAAAGTCTCTCCAGAGTCCTGGTCAGTGTAAACTGTACATGTGTATTCTCCATCATCTTCAGTTCTCAGATTGTCCAGACGGAGAGAGAAGTTTCCATGTTGAATCTGATCAGTAAAGAAATGAGCTCTATCTTGATAATCCTGATGTTGTTCCTCTGGTCGACTTTCTCCATCTAGATACAAATGAACCAGAGTCTCTGAGTTTGTTCTTCTCCATTCCACCTCCAAACCCTCCGTTGGTAAAGGTTTATCAAAATAACAGGGCAAAATCACTGAAGATCCCAGAGGAGCAACCAGAGGATCAGAAAGACTGTGCACAGTAAACCCTTAAACAAACAGAGAGAGATTAAATCAAACTTGTTGTGTCAGGGGTTTTTGTTAGGATTAAATTGATATATGCTAACAGAGATAAACATCATCTTCAGTAACATGAAAAAGCATATCTCTCAGTTCATCTTCAAATCTAAAAAAGAAAAGTCTGTCCCAATTATCTTAAAAAACATCATAAAGACAGTGAACAGGATGACACATTGAGACGCCATGACATACCATTGATGATAACAGACAAAGACTGAAAGAAACACGTAAGATTTACACAGGGGATCATTGAAGGAACAAGACACGGCTGACAAGACTGACGAGGTGAATAATGATGAGACAAGTCACTGGAAAAACACTGGGAGAGCAGGGGAAGTAAAAAGAGACACAACAGACATGCAACATGTGCAAAACATCTTGAAATGCAAACAGAAAGGAAACACAACGATACATGGACGTCAATGAACAAAGACTGAAGAAAAACAGGTTTTATATATACACTAGAGCTGATGAGGGAAATAATACACAGCTGACAAGACTGACAAGCTAAGATAGGTACATGGAAAAAACACTGGGAGATCACAGGAGGAACCAGGAAGTGAACAGAGACACAACAGACATGTAACAACAGTCTCATAACTGTTGTTTATATTTACTGCACACTTTATCTTGAGACTAATAGGATTTTGCTTTTACACTTCACAAGTAAACTGATAATTAATCATTGACAGATATTATTTTACTTTTATAAGCAAGGATCAAATCAGGTAACCAAGAAATATAATCTGAAAAAAATGCATGCAAAGTATGGAACAGAATGACATACCTCCATATGACAGTAGGTGACAGGAAAATTAAAATAGTCTAACAATTAAAAAAGTCAGTCTTGTTTTTCAGCTTTTTCTTATTTGTATTTGAGAGAGAGTTTTCAAAAAATGTAAGCAATCAATTAAGTTACAAAAAATGATTATTCAAAACTATTCACTAAGTAAATGATAATCATCTTCATAAAACACAAACAGACCACTATTTATACACCATTTATACAGAAATTCAACCATGTTTCCGCTAGTTTTAAAAAGCATATGTTCTACTCTTTCTTGATTCAACTAATGCTGTTAACAGGCTGAGAACATTAACAATTCTCCCTTTAAGAGCAAGTCTTCAAGCCTTCCAAATAGCTAATTTTGCTTGTCCAAGTATAAAACTAGCAACAGTACTTTTTTTACATAATCTTTTCTATATACTTTAAACACATACCAAGATTTTAAAACCGATGCATAGAAATTAACACCAGATATAACCTTTCCATTAAAAGGTAACATCAAAAACAGCTGCTTATCAAGCTCAATACCACAAAGGGATCGTAGTAACACTATCCAAAATAACACCCAAGGGACAAATTCTGCAGAAAAAGGCAGTTTCTGTGAATATTTTAGTCTTATGGCTCCAGGTTTTATCTTCTTCATATACTGGAAAATATAAAATACCTGAAGGAAGCCAGGGGAATACATTCCCCCAAAAATCAGCAAAAACTTTCTGTAATTTTTTTGTTATAAATCTCCTGGGGGGTCAGTAACAGTCATACGACTCCACAACATGATGTTTTATTAACAAAGTTCGGGAGGAGCACGTTCAAATGATTAACACAATCAACACGTCATCAGCAATTACTCCTCATCCTATCAGCAGGAGAGGAAGTACGTATATATAGACACGTTTGACTCACCTACAGCTCTTTGACATTTTTCGGCAGCTCGACAGTTTACGGCATTGTGGCTCCGCCTTCTGGTCCCCATACACCCGAAATCGAGCTCCACTCGTTAGATGGATTCTCCACGAAAACCTCCGGACCCAGTAGCGATCCTCATCCGCTCAACACCATGCTAAATACATTATATCACCCTCAGCAATACACCACGGGTGCCAGACCAAACAAACGGGTCCTAAGCAACAACAAGCAACGCACAGTAAGACTTGAGGCCGTTCTCGCCACCAAGTAAACATCCGTATCCAGCAGCTCTACATCGGCTGTTAATCGCTCCTGCCATTGAGAAAGGACGATAAAGCTGGTCGAGCTACAAGCTCGACTCTCAGGCAATGCCGCTTTCTTCCTGCTAGCCAGGCCGCCGCCGCTGCCGCGAGCCTCAGCCGCGAGCCTCAGCAGACCGCGCTGCAGTTCAGCTCACACTCTCTCTGTCCGTCAGCTCACACAAACAAGAGCAGCTGTAATCCTTCCCGGCGCTTTTATTTCTGCATCGCTAAATCACGAGCAGTTGTGCCCTCTCAATACTACTGTTCCAGGGAACCCACGTCTGAGATGTGATTGTTCTAAAGTAACGCGCTGCTTCCTCGCAACTCAAGCAGTAGCGCGCACCGAAGCCAGATCGCGCGCAATACAGTCCGATCGCACGCGCCACTTCAGATCGCGCGCTCAGCCGCCCACACAAGAATCAAGCACTTATTGCCAACGCTGCCTTGTTGTTTCAACTTAATCGGCTATTAAGTGGACTCGCTGAAAAGAAACCATATGCACTTTCTATTTCAAAGTAATTATTTGCCTTCACTGTTTCAATCCTTTAAGTCCAAGATAAGCTTTATAAGTCTATGATATTTGGATGAACCCCTGCTCAGGGTTTATTCAAAACCAATAAGTTTGTGAACTTTCATAAACTTTGATATTTCGATTTCCAACAGGTAAGTTTGTTTTGAAATTAAATATGCAACATGCATCTGATATAAATTCAACTGTCAATATTATAATTGAAAGGTTTTACTTACGGAAATCAATGTATTTACAAACCATATTGATTGTTTTTTGTTGTTGTTTCTCGCGTGTATTTAGACGTCTATAACCAAAATAATTCAAGAGATTGAAACACTGAACAGCAACAAGCTTTGAGCGCTTTCTCTGGCTCAGCGCCAGCCAATGTGTTCAAATTTAGCAGGCGATCATGTGATGCCCCGCCTTTCGCCACATTGTCCAAGACCAGGGGCGGCCAACCCGCATGCGGCTCTTTGACTGCCCTTTCGCGGCTCTCATCCGGCCCGCCGAGACCTTTTGTCTACAAAAACATAAATTTACATGTATCCTGCCAAGGTCAGCCGCCGCTCACGTGGACACGATGTTTTTACCGAATTCAAATAGAGGCGCGCAGAAGCGCGTTCCCTTTCGAGAGTAGGAACGAGATGTTTAATGAAACGCATTTGGGAACTCCTCCCCTTCACGTCATTTCTGAAAATTTATGGATAACAGCAGTTGACAACTGGCCAATCGTAGCGCGATGCAGATCCGGCTGCCAGACGGTATAAATATCTTAAATAGCATTTCCTTCATACTTCTCTAAACGGAATATGATTAAATTACAGAGGTTACGATAGTAACCGGAGACGTTTTCTAACCGATCACTACATTACCAAGGCTGTTTACTTTTATACTTCCTGTCACCGTCAATGAGATGATATATCGTTTTTCCCGCATATATTATTCACAGACGCATTGTCTCTGCATGCTTATATAGCTCGTGGGGTGCCATATGTAAAAAATGAGCGATATATGTGCGAGACCTTCTAATGTCAAAAACCCCATCAACAAATGCGACTTTAACAGTCTGTCATGCGGCTCTCCGCAGCCATGAGCTTATTTCGAGGCTCATGCTGAACAGGTTGGCCACCCCTGTCCAAGATTGAGATGTACCAGTTTCACGATAAACTCTTCCTCTCAAGTTCCTTCACTGTATCCCACTGTCGAAAGGAGCTCATGCACTCAACAAACACTGCAACCGAGCCTCCAACAACACCACGCGGTCGCCAGCTCTTCCGCTCCGTTGTCGCACCCTATGACGCCGAGGCTTGCCTTCACCTCCACCATCAAGACATCCACCTTCTTCTTGCCCAACTTCCTACGACACCTCAGCAATCGTATCAATAGTAAAGGAGGACGACCAAAGCAAATTAACTAGAATAGGTCTCGCTCCAGTCAGCTGTACCATCTCCAAATCAACTCTACCTTCAAAATGTCTCAAACGTACGTTCCTTAAATCTTCATATCTCTCCCTTGCAAATCCAGATTTCCAAGCGTTAAGACGCAGCAGCACTACAGTTTTCCAGCACTGCACCTCACATGCCAGCACCTAGCGACAAACGCCGCCCCTTAAGTGCGAGCTTGCCTCCGCCAGCGGTGCAGGGTTAGCAACGGCAGCACGTACCTAACCTTTCCCCTACGTTAGGCCTGCAGCCCGGCCTTCCAATCCTAGCGTGAGGCTGCCTCCGCAAGTGGCTTCGCCCCTGCCCTTTCCCACCTAATTCTCTCCACCATGCTAATTCTCCTTTCATCCCGTTCTCTGCTATGCCATTCCACAAACACTGCTGCTTAGAACCACCTCTGTCGCCAACAACAGTTGAACGCAAATCTCAACTGAAGTTAAGGCTGCTGCCACCAGAGGTGGACCTATTCCCAACCAGTACATCAATACTCAGAGTTGATATTTATCGACGCTAAACGTTCATTCTTCAAGCTTTCGTTTCAAACCACTCCCTCGGAGGATTACATGTGGAGTGGAAAAGTTCAAGACTTTCCACTCCACATGTGGTCTGCTCCTCATGGTCTCTACCCACTACCACCGACTCGTATTGCATTCCAATAACACCAAGAACTTCCAAGCCAGCTTCACCATGGGTTACCTAGGCGAAATCTACTTCTCACTACCGAAACCTAATCCTCTGCTCATCAAAGGTATATCAAGAACGCAACCCACCAGCTCAGACACCAGACAATCAATCATGTTGGAAATCCGTACCCCTACTCTCCGCCAAGGATTCTACCCAAATGTCGTCTGACCACTCAACGCCATGGTCGAGCCATATAGATTCCAGTTCCTCTGATTCTATCACATCCAACCTTAATCCAAATCCGTCCATATTCTGACTCGTCAGCGCCGCACAACGAAAGTAAGAGAGACCAAACTGTAAGGCTTTTACTCCAACAGCAACAATCCTTCGTTGCCAACCTTCATTTAAGAGATCAGGCCAAACTCCCATCCGACCCACTCTTCACAGAAGACTTAAATCACCCCACCACATGCCGCGTCCCAAAACCTGCAGATCCAAGCACTGGGCCGCAGGTCATCGGAAGCTTCAGGAGTTACATTCGATCAAATCAGTCTCCCCAGAAATGGCTTTCACCGCCACAAGAGACAACAGAAGTCGAGGAAATGGACAATCTCCATCATCCAACTCGCGATTAGTTCAGTGGAAGTTCTCCTTTCCCGCTGTAGTGATGCACCTCCACACTCCCGCATGAGCTCAGTTCAAACGGAAATTATTCCACTGCCGCCTCCATTGCCGCAGCAATGATGTTCCCCCACACTCCCGCAGGAGTCAGCAAAGGGGGAAGTTTCCCACTGCCGCAGCAGTGAAGCCACGTTCACACTGGCTTGGTTACCTCAGATGCTCATGACTCACCATCACATCCACTCAGCCTACTTTCATTTCAGAAACTCGCAGGCTAAACTCCCATCCGTCCCACTCTCTATAGACGATTCCACCCCATTACAAATTCCGGTTCCAAACTTCTTAAAGCTACGCTACCCCAAACCGGATTCCCAACAGACCATTCATCCAGCCATCCTTTTCGCATAGGTGCAGCAACCACGGCCGTGCAAAGGCCTTTCCCAACAGTAAATACAAGCATTGCGCCGCTGGTCTCCAGAAGCTTTCAAGAGCCACATCAGACCAAACAGACCGCACATTCAAACAAGGTCTTCTGTTAAGCATCAGCTCCTCCCCACTTACAACTTCATGGCCACTGCTTCCATTGCCGCAGCAGTGACGCTCCCGCAGGAGCAAGCTCTCTCTAACTCTCACTGCCGCAGCAGTGACGCTCCCGCAGGAGCAAGCACTCGCTAACTTCCACTGCCGCAGCAGTGACGCTCCCCCCAGGAGCCAGCTTCTAATTGCATATGATATAAATTCAACTGTCAATTCATAATTGAAAGGTTTCTTATGCTTTTACAAACCATACTGATTTTGTTATTTCTTGAGTGTATTTAGACGTCTGTAACCAAAATAATTTCAAGACATATTGATTTTGTTACTTCTTGAGTGTATTTAGACGTCTGTAACCAAAATAATTTCAAGAGACTACAACACTGAACAGAACTCCCACTGCCGCAGCAGTGACGCTCCCGCAGGAGCAAACTCTCTCTATCTTCCAGCTCTCTCTAACTCCCACTGCCGCAGCAGTGACGCTCCCGCAGGAGTAAGCTCTCTCTATCTTCCAGCTCTCTCTAACTTCCACTGCCGCAGCAGTGACGCTCCTGCAGGAGCAAGCTTCTAATTTCCACTGCCGCAGCAGTGACGCTCCCGCAGGAGCAAGCTCTCTCTATCTTCCAGCTCTCTCTAACTTCCACTGCCGCAGCAGTGACGCTCCCGCAGGAGCAAGCTCTCTCCATCTTCCAGCTCTCTCTAACTTCCACTGCCGCAGCAGTGACGCTCCCGCAGGAGTAAGCTCTCTCTATCTTCCAGCTCTCTCTAACTTCCACTGCCGCAGCAGTGACGCTCCCGCAGGAGCAAGCTTCTAATTTCCACTGCCGCAGCAGTGACGCTCCCGCAGGAGCAAGCTCTCTCTATCTTCCAGCTCTCTCTAACTTCCACTGCCGCAGCAGTGACGCTCCCGCAGGGGCAAGCTTCTAATTCCACTGCCGCAGCAGTGATGCTCCCGCAGGAGCAAGCTCTCTCTAAACCTCCACTGCCGCAGCAGTGACGCTCCCGCAGGAGCAAGCCTCTAATTTCCACTGCCGCAGCAGGTGACGCTCCCGCAGGAGCAAGCCTCTAATTTCCACTGCCGCAGCAGTGACGCTCCCGCAGGAGCAAGCCTCTAATTTCCACTGCCGCAGCAGTGACGCTCCGGCAGGAGCAAGCCTCTAATTTCCACTGCCGCAGCAGTGACGCTCCCGCAGGAGCAAGCCTCTAATTTCCACTGCCGCAGCAGTGACGCTCCCGCAGGAGCAAGCCTCTAATTTCCACTGCCGCAGCAGTGACGCTCCCGCAGGAGCAAGCCTCTAATTTCCACTGCCGCAGCAGTGACGCTCCCGCAGGAGCAAGCCTCTAATTTCCACTGCCGCAGCAGTGACGCTCCCGCAGGAGCAAGCTTCTAATTTCCACTGCCGCAGCAGTGACGCTCCCGCAGGAGCAAGCTTCTAATTTCCACTGCCGCAGCAGTGACGCTCCCGCAGGAGCAAGCTTCTAATTTCCACTGCCGCAGCAGTGACGCTCCCGCAGGAGCAAGCTTCTAATTTCCACTGCCGCAGCAGTGACGCTCCCGCAGGAGCAAGCCTCTAATTTCCACTGCCGCAGCAGTGACGCTCCCGCAGGAGCAAGCTTCTAATTTCCACTGCCGCAGCAGTGACGCTCCCGCAGGAGCAAGCCTCTAATTCCACTGCCGCAGCAGTGACGCTCCCGCAGGAGCAAGCTTCTAATTTCCACTGCCGCAGCAGTGACGCTCCCGCAGGAGCAAGCCTCTAATTTCCACTGCCGCAGCAGTGACGCTCCCGCAGGAGCAAGCCTCTAATTCCACTGCCGCAGCAGTGACGCTCCCGCAGGAGCAAGCTTCTAATTTTCCACTGCCGCAGCAGTGATGCTCCCGCAGGAGTTTCAGTTACAGGATCGATGTGCTTTCTTACTCCCAAGGGAGCCATTCTTTCAATCAGTTCCACCACCACAGCAGCGACGTACCTCTTTGGTCCTGCGGCGGAGGGGTTTTTCGCTGCAGTGGTGGCGACGTGCCTCCTGCTGTCGCCGGGGCCCCGAGAGGTTTTCTCCTGCTGCGACGCTGACGTGCCTCCTGCCGCTTCAAGGGCCCAGAGGGGCTTTCCCCTGCTACGACGCTGACGTGCCTCCTGCCGCTGCAGGGGCCCAGAGGGGTTTCCCCTGCTGTGACGTTGACGTGCCTCCTGCTGCTGTGGGGGCCCCGAGGGGTTTCCACTGCTACGGTAGTGACGTGCCTCCTGCTCCCACAGCGGCCCCGAGGGGTTTCCACCGTCACAGTGGCGACGTGCCTCCTGCTCCTGCAGCAGCCCCGAGGGGTTTCCACCGTCACGGCGGCGACGTGCCCCCTGCTCCCACAGCGGCCCCGAGGGGTTTCCACCGTCACAGCGGCGACGTGCCTCCTGCTCCTGCAGCAGCCCCGAGGGGTTTCCACCGTCACCGCAGCGACGTGCCTCCTCCTGCTCCCACAGCGGCCCCGAGGGGTTTCCACCATCGCAGCGGCAAAGTGCCCCCTGCTCCCGCGACAGCCCCGAGGGGTTTCCACCGTCACCGCAGCGACGTGCCTCCTCCTGCTCCCACAGCGGCCCCGAGGGGTTTCCACCATCGCAGCGGCAAAGTGCCCCCTGCTCCCGCGACAGCCCCGAGGGGTTTCCACTGCCACGGCAGCGACATGCCTCCCGCAGCGACCACGGGGGTTTCCACCACCGCGGCAGCGACGCACCACCTTGGTCCTGCAGCGGCCCCGAGGGGTTTCCCCTGCTGCAACAGCGATGTGCCTCCTGCTACTGCGGGGGCCAGAGGGGTTTCCCCTGCTAAGACGCTGACGTGCCTCCTGCTGCTGTGAGGGCCCCGTGGGGTTTCCACTGCTACGGCAGCGACGTGCCTCCTGCTCCCACAGCGGCCCCGAGGGGTTTCCACCGTCACGGCGGCGATGTACCCCCTGCCTCCCGCAGCGGCCCCGAGGGGTTTCCACTGTCGCAGCGGCGATGTACCTCCTGCCTCCCGCAGCGACCACGGGGGTTTCCCCTACCGCGGTGGCTTCATACCTCCCTTCTCCTATGGCAGCCAGGGGAGTAGTTTCAGAGGTACCCCTCATACTCCCAGAAACAAAATTACACCCAATTCTCTTTCTGGCAACAAATTGAACAACAAACACATACCCAATGCTAAAGCCATATCATCCCCTACGCACCTCAAGCCCTCTACAGCAACATTCATCTGCCCTCCCGAACTCACAATCTACCCCCCCCAGCCGTAACCTTGCAATTCTTTGGGGGGTCATCAAAATCTTCAGCGGCTGTCCGACTAGGTTGCAAATTTTGGGGGGAGTGCTCCAGGTTCGGGCTAACACCGAGCTTGGAGCCCTCTCCTCGGACAGCTCGCCAAATACGCTTACCATTCATTGCTCCTGAATCATTCGTAAGTGTGAACTCGTGAAATGATGTTTTATTAACAAAGTTCGGGAGGAGCACGTTCAAATGATTAATACAATCAACACGTCATCAGCAATTACTCCTCATCCTATCAGCAGGAGAGGAAGTACGTATATATAGACACGTTTGACTCACCTACAGCTCTTTGACATTTTTCGGCATCCCTCCACCACCCCAACTCCTCACACTTAATTGTTCCTATCAAAGTCAGGATACGGGGGGAGTGCTCCAGGTTCGGGCTAACACCGAGCTCGGAGCCCTCTCCTCGGACAGCTCGCCAAATACGCTTACCATTCATTGCTCCTGAATCATTCGTAAGTGTGAACTCGTGAAATGGATGACAAGAACCCTTCTGTTCTCTCTAGTCTTTGCCGAGTGTTACCCATCTTGAGCCGTGTTGATGTTCTCTCCGGGCTCCTTGTTCTCTGTGTGTTTTCCGAGTCTACTTCAGGTTTTTGCACGTGTTCCCTTTTTGTTTATATTCTTAAAGTGTTTTGTTCAGATAAAGAAAGAGTTCTGTTTTAACCTGTTCTCCCACGCTTTCATCATCCCGCACTCAAGCGTTACATCAAGCAGGGACACTTGTCGCCAGTTTCTTATATCTGCAAGACCACCCTTCTTGAGTAGCAAGGTGATTACTGCTCTCTATAGACTCAATGGTAACGTTCCTCTATCAAAGCACTCTAAAAACTGAGAACAAGCCAATGACTGGCTAAAACAGTTTACAAAATGTGTGGATAAGCCAGTGGTTCTCAAATAGTGGGGCACGCCCCCCTTGGGGGGGGGGCACGGAGCAATGCCAGGGGGGGCACGCGTTACCCTGGGGTACATGCTTTTTTTTTGCCAGGGAGTAGGTTTTCTTGCACTGAACAAGAGCAGCAGATATGAAGTTCAGATAACTGTCCCCTCATCCTTTGACGTGTACGATCACACCGGTGTTCATATCTATTATACAGCGCTTTTTGTGCTTTTTAAGCATGGTATGGAAACAATAAGGAGAAAGTTCCAAAATGGGGGGAGGGGGCATGCAAAATTTTTACCTCTTCCAAGGGGTGCATGACAGAAAATAATTGAGAAGCACTGGGTTAAGCCATCCAAACATGGACCTTTTCCTGTAGACCTATCTTTAATAGCAGCAGTCAGTTCCTCCATAAGCAATGGCTGGTCACGCCTGGAATGATCTCTTTCCATCAGATGAGGTTGATCCTGAAGAAGTGTTTCTGTTATTTCTCCAACACATGATTCTGTTCTACAAAGATTTTCATATTAAAAAAATCAGTGCATGGACGCTTATTTCATGTTCATGAGTTGTTTCACCTCCTTCTGGAAGTTTCAGAAGTTTTTCTATTAGCAACTTTCTTTTCAAAACTGAATAAAAAATTATGTTGGAGCGTCCATGCCATCAAAAGACACGAACCTTGAATGAACCAGAGTCTCTTTAGCTTTCTCTTCCAAGAGATTCTGGAGAAGAATTGTCCTTGTTTCCAAAACTTCAACAGTACCTCCATCAAACTCTTCAATGTTCACCTTCAAAATGTCTTGTTCAAGTTGTCTCATTTTGTTTTTGTAAGAAAGAGGCTGAAGCTGTGCTAGAATCCATGTGCAGAAGTGAATTGGGACAATCCAGATCAGAAACTCATCAGGCAATGAGTCGAAAACACAACAGGCAATCAATCCAACATGCAAACAAGTCCAAGGGATAATCCAAAAAGCAGCGATCAGAGTAATCAGGTAATGGTTCAAGGCAGAGAGTAAACGCTTGGTAAGGCAGTGCAACTGGCAATACTATTCAAAAACCTTTCACTGGAAGTTGTGTGCGTGTGTGCGTGCGTGCGTGCGTGCGTGTGTGTGTGTGTGTGTGTGTGTACAAAGATTATAGAGATTGTTTCAGTAAATGTAACTTATTGTAATATTTTTGTAATTAATTCTAATGTTTTTGAGCAATGAATAGTTTAGATTTAGAAGATTAGTTTGTAGACTGATTATTTGTGTACAGGCATATCTAGATGTAGAGATTAAGAGAACATTCCGGGAACGTTCCCCTAACCTAAAGGGAACGTTCAATTTATGTAAAGAGAACTTTCCTGGCTAACCTACAGGGAACGTTCAAATGTTTGTTCTGGGGACCAAAAATTATTAACTGGGCTCTCACTAATAAAAAAGCCACATGATGCATCAAAGTTCATCTTAAGTGGTCCGCCCATAAAACATGGCCAGTAATCATAAATAGATATTGCCCAGACTCATACACACAACGACAAAACATCAGTCTAACACATGAATAACCAAATTACATATTACTGATAACAATAAAATTATTTACATAAAATACAATCATATGGGATGTGCCACACATGGACTTCTGGAAATATTCTTGTGCTGTGAATTATACAATAATATATCATTCTCACTTTTTTTTTTAAATCAGACATTTGGCAGCATTGTTACAGTAAAATTACGTTTTTTTTAATAATAATACAGTTTTTCACTGTATATGGAAAGGTCATATAGAAATGATCTGATAATGGAAATCACAATTATTGTATCACACATATTTTTATAATATCCTGTTAAATATGAATTTACTTTTAATTTCAATCACAGTTTCATTAATATCGTCACTGTAAATTACAATAAAAAATAAAATATAACAGTTAAGTGAAGGATAAGTCACGCTTTCTGCCCTACTGTTGTCTATAAAGATCATACGCACCTTCAGAGTTCATCACGAGCACGAACAATATGAACACACAGACAAGAAGGTTCATCTTCATGCAAAACGATTATATTTGATTAAATTTCAAAGAAAATATTTGCTTCGATGTGAACAGACACGCATTGGGAGATTTCAGATCTAATTCCACTTTCACAACTGTGAATGATAAGAATGTTTTTCTGATAATCTGAGATCAGTTTTACAGACTTTGATTTGGGCTGAGGATCATAAAGAAAATGAGGGAGTTGCAGTGATGGTTAATAATTAACAGTCACTGATAAATGAAATGACAGCAGGTTGAACTACAGCAATCTTAAACAGGATTCAGGGGAAATCTTGTCATTTGTAATTTAATTTTTTTTTATTTAAATTTAAAATTATGTGGAGATTTAAAGGGTGTAATAGAGTGAATGTGTTTTTCATGAAGAGGTTTAAATGTGCAATCATGATACTGAATTCAGTTGATGACCAGGCCGTAGACAGAATATGATGAATAAAAAATGTTGATAAAATGTTTTGAACAACATCGCAAAGGGTTTTAGAAATGTCCAATACCTTTTCCTTCACATTTCCTTGCTGGTGGAACAATCTCCTCGCCTTCATAGTCCTTCATAGTGAGTATTTAACTAAAAAAAATAATAATAATAATAATATCATATCACCTTTCACTTTCCTTTTATTCTTTACACTTTCTTTTTATTCTCTGCTTTTATTCTCCTCCCTGCAATGTCTGAAACTTTATATTAGGACACTCTTGAAATTTTGCCGCTTCAGGATGAACCACTTTCTGTATTCCTCAGTTTCTCAAAAGCATCTGCTAAATTAATAAATATAAATGTTCTCATGCTTAACAGAATCAGAGATTTTGTAATAATCAGGTTCCCAATTTTTGCTAATGCACTTGGAGTTCAAAGTATTTATCTTTAGAAATAAACCATTACAAGATTGACCAATAGCAAGAGAATTATCCACACTGATCTCCTGACTGGAAACTGAAAACATGGTTAATATTCCATAGAAAAAGAAATAGTATTAGAAAATATAAATAGTGCATTGGAAACTGGATTAAAAAAGAAACAATATTATAAAATTGTGAAACCAGAAATATTTCTAGAATTATTTGTACATTCATAATCAAAGATAAGAAATTAAGAATTATTAAATGTATAATAATTTAATGGTAAAATTTATAATTGTTAAATAAACAAAAGTGCAAGAGATAAAGGCATTTTGAATAATGCAAGGATCACATTGTGAAGTCGTGGTTTATGTGTTTCTGTAATTAGATAATAATTAAAATTCTTACTATTAAGAATATATTTACTATTCCTAATTCTCTTTTCATGTTTCATCCCAATTGTATCTCGTCACACTGAGAAACACTGGTAAAACTGAAACAATGAAGTATCCTGAAAACAGAAGAGTGATTATATTAATACAGATAATGGACTTTACTGGAAAACACATCAACAGATAATGTTTTCTTGAACTATTACTCATAAATTAATCTCCATAGTTGATAAAGGTGAATTTACCTCCTCTGGCAGATACAATTGTAGTGAAGGTGGAATATCAAAGCTTATACCAACCAAAATATCGAATATAGCAATTATCCGTTCACGTAATTTCCCAATTAATTTAGCCAACACTGTATAAGAAAACATCAAGACTGGCATGTGTTGAACCAACTCCTCCACCGAAGAATTACCAGCTTCACTTATTTCTCAGCATGAATAAACACTGAGTGCTGTTCATGAAACACAGGGAATTAATGATCCTTAATATTTAAAAGACATTCAAAGAATGTTTTCTGCGAACATTATCAGGACAATCATCAAATACTAATGACAATATGTGATGATTTCATGAACATTGCTTTAAAGTGTTTAATTCACACATTTGCATAAATTTGACATAAATTTACAATAATGCATGTATAAGAAACTTAGGAAGAATTAGGAAGCTTAAAGAGATATTTTAATAGAAATACAAACTGTTCAAACTCTAGATGTTATTTGTTCTCTCAATCTCCTGAATTCATCTAAATGCAAATAACAGTGTGTCATAATGCTTTTATAATGAAGATAATGTTGTAAAGGAGAATCTGATCTGCCATCATCTGAAGGTTGAAATATTTCATAAATAGTAAAATATTCCAATAGTTCCCTGAGAATAGGGAACGAGACGCTGCGTCCCCTAGGGGTCGCTTTGGGGAATACCTCCGGTATGACAGGTGTTTAAAGCAAAAAAACAATCACGTCAATGAACTTGACATTGGCTGGCAGCCGCCTATGACGTAACCACAGGTGCGACTGAGGGTATAAAGGGGCACCTACACAGAACGTCATCATCTTTTCAAATCTGAAGGAGACGCCTGCAGGAGGCCCGCAGCATGGCAAGAGACGCAGCGTCTCGTTCCCTATTCTCAGGAAACTATGGTTACAATAGTAACCTGAGACGTTCCCTTTCGAAGGGAACTCTACGCTGCGTCCCCTAGGGGTCGCTATGGGGAACGGAATACCAACGCCACCATGCTGAAGGGTGTGACTGCACTTAATAGGCGCAAGCCAGCAGTCAGAGACCCCCAGGGGAACTGTCCCGAAACCTGCAGTGACCTGGGCTAGGGCTACTAGAGAACGGAGGCCTCAAGGTGCAGGGCCGAGGCCTAACCACGCTCGATCTAGAGTCCGAGGGAGTACAGGGACCACTCCACTCATGACTGAGCCCGCAAAGCGGAGGCCGAGAGCCGCAACTTAGGCGCTACTGAGCTCTAAGAGCGGCTGGGCTCACAGCCAGCACTTTGCAGCTGTT
Source organism: Rhodeus uyekii (assembly GCA_037043235.1). NCBI lineage: Eukaryota > Metazoa > Chordata > Actinopteri > Cypriniformes > Acheilognathidae > Rhodeus > Rhodeus uyekii. The sequence continues at coordinate 2,577,893 of JAWRVZ010000067.1, forward strand.
CCTCCAGAGCATAGAGGGGAACAGCACTCAACGCTTGCGGCACAGCAAACCTCTGTCATACCGGAGGTATTCCCCAAAGCGACCCCTAGGGGACGCAGCGTAGAGTTCCCTTCGAAAGGGAACTGATCACAACCATTTATATTAACAATGAATAACATCATTACACTAACTGATTCGTCTCAGAGATTTTGATTAAACCATCAGTGTCACTTTTTCTTTTCACAATCCATATGATTTCAGGTTTTCTCATGTTTGTGACACGACTGAATCAGGCTGAGTTTCCTCCTGATCTCCAGTGTTCAGAGGAATCATCTCTTGTTCTTCTGCTGGATTCTGCTGTGATCTTTTCTCTCGTCTAGATTTCACTGCGTTCTGTGTTTTAATACAAGACGAGTCATTTAAACAGTTTCAATCTAACTTCCTCTTACTTTTGAAGGATTTTGTATGAAGTTTCTTGATGTTGCAGCTCAGTTTTAAATCTCAAATCAATGCAGTTTTATAAATGATACTAACCTGATAAAACTTCAGAAACTTTTTAATTTCTGTAAGAAAGAAAAAATATTAGTGGATCTGTTTGAATCAGATCATGAATACAGAATGAAACACTAATCATCAATATAAAAACAATCACAGTGATAAAGAATAAAACATTATAATGTGAATTCACAGTAAAACAAGAGCAAAAATAATTACCCTCAATCAACGCATCAATTTCAGTCAATTTCTGACTACCGTAATTTCTTGTAAAATAAAATCTTTAATCCTGTAAATTCCTGTTAATTTTTACAGTGAAACTCAGCAGATGCTTGAATTCTACAGAATTTCAGTCTTAATGGAGCTCTAGTGTGTTTTTAAGTGTTGTGAGAGAGAAAAGTGTCCAGAAACACCAAAGATGAGTGTTTGAGACTCTCAGTTATTAAAGTTATTAAAGTTATTACTCACTGTCAATCAAACAGCAGCTTTACAGCAAATACACACACACTCACACATTCTCTCTCTCTCTCTCTCTCTCTCTCTCTCTCTCACACACACACACACACACACACTTTCTTTCTATCTCACACACACACTTTCTTTCTCTCTCTCTCTCTCTCTCACACACACACACACACACACACACACACACAATCTCTCTGTCTCACACTCTCTCACACACACTCAGGCCACGTCCACACGATGCCGGCGCGTTCCTTATCCGATCTTTTTTTTCCTCGTTCAAAAAAAAAAAATCAGCGTCCACACGATACCACTGAAACCGACTGAATCCGGTGTAGTTTATATGCCAGACCAGTATGGGGCGCTGTAATTCTGCCACAGATAATACACTATACACAGAGAAGAAGCATTGTTGTTGCTGTTCAGAGTTGCCAGATTGCAAGTTACCTTTTTGTCACGTCCGACCGGGAAAAAATGCATTGGGCTGGTTGATAAAATTTGGGATGTTTTTTTTATGCATAAAATCGCTCAACATTTTTCATTATTTATAAGAGTACGCACTTTGGGCTGGTATTTTTTTAAATGGGAGGGTTTTAAGCTGGAATCTTCAGTCCAATCTGGCAACACTGTTGCTGTTGCTGTGACGCAGCCGACACGTGATGTGATGACATCATCGGTAAACAAAAAATATACGGGCCGTCCATACGAGACCGCAAGGGTGTCGGATTCAGATCTATCCACTTTAGGACCCGGTATAAAAAGAGAGCGGATTCAGTCTCCCAAACCGCCGGATGCGTGTGGACGGAACGCCAATCCGATAATAAATGTATGCGGATGCAGTGATCCGCGTCTCCGTGTGGACGGGGCCTCAAATTCTGTCTCTCACACTCACACTCTCACACACACACACACACACACATATACACTCTCTCACACACACACACACATTCACATACTCACATTCTCTCTCTCTCTCTCTCTCTCTCTCACACACACACACACTCTCTCTCTCTCACACACACATTCACATACTCACACTCTCTCTCTCTCTCACACACACACACACACACACACACACACTCTCTCACACACACATTCACATACTCACACTCTCTCTCTCTCTCTCTCTCTCTCTCTCTCTCTCTCTCTCACACACACTCTCTCTCTTTCACACTCACATTCACATACTCTCTCTCACACACTCTCACATTCACATACTCGCACATTCTCATGCACTCTCTCTCTCTCTCTCTCTCTCACACACACACACACACAATCTGTGTTAAATATGTGGATGAATTACAGATTTACAACACTTGAACTACAGAAGGAAACTAAAGGACTGAATATTTATTGAACTAATTGTGTTTGTTCTGAAAATAGAAAAAGGATTGTGAGACGAGAATAAACATAATTCACAAGAAACATGTGAAACATTTGTTGTAAATGTGATCTAATCGTTTGGGAAAGAAACAATTCTGGTTTTTACTCACCGGATGAGAATAATCCTGAAATCAGCACAGATGCGGCAAAGAGAGATTCAAAGAGAAAGACGATGAGCCTCAAATCTCCAACCATACGATCACCATTGACTGAAAAACACAAGAATATTGTCATCTATTTCAAGATATGAAATATATTTGAAAATAAACTGTATTTGTATAATTGATGGTAATCTGACAAAATGTGATTCAAAGTATTTCTGTCACTCAAGATTAAAATTAATCTTATTGATGTTTAACTTCATATATTTATCATGAACATTATTATGGAAATATTTTCAGTAAGTGTTGATTTACCTGTTTTCAGTGTCAGTTCTGTTATTAATGCAGTCGAGGTCAACAAAACACAACCAACTGATCCAAACACATAAACGGGAACAAAACGAGGAAAATCTGTAATGCAAGATTAAACATTTAATATAAACATCAAAAAAATGCACAATTATTGCATCAGTTTAGCCTTATGAACATATAAATATTTATATACTCACTAGAACAATGTTTTAGTTTAATTGATGCACACAGAAAAAATAATCAGCATAAATATACAGATTTAAATTATTTCTGAGACGTTGTTTGCTTGATTTATGAATTATTTAGTTTCTTATGAACTGCATTTAATCTGTGTTGCGTTTGATTGATTTCAGTCCTTTATTCTACAGCTTAAACTATTGTGTTGATAAGTTTATTCATATTTCATAATCTTACAGTGTTGAAATGTGATGTTTTCAACTGCTAATTACTGGTAATTAATGAGATTCACTGTGTCTGTCAATCGTTTCCCATCAGGAATGAGATTTATAACAGTTAAAACTGTAATAAAGACACAGAGACAGTTATTTTCTTCTTCTAAACACACAAATCTGCTAGACATATTTGATTTGTCTAATTGTGCATGAACCCAAACTGATGTAGAAAAACACAGAGATGATGATCAATACTTTACCTCGAGATAAACTGAGAAGAATGAAAATGGAAGCAGCAGCATCTGTGAATTTCATAATTGTCCAGAGAATCTGCAGATACACTATCACACATCCCCATCCAATAAAATCTGTGAAATGATCAGATCACATAAAGAATCACTTCTCCATTACCTTTTCCCGTGTATTATTAATATTACAAGTGTTTTTATCTTCAGGACAGTGTGATCAACCTCCATATATCCAAACATTATTAATTTGCTTGAGGAAAACAATTTACTGAAATGCTAATAAACGTATTATTATAATTCCTGATAATTAATAAACTGTATTTCCTTCTAGAGTTTTAACTCCACAAACTCTAAACTCTAAACTCAGACCTTCCGGCTGTTGTGAAGTTTGTTATTATATTTTTTATAATTGATTCGACCGTTTTCCTAGAAAGAAGGATCAAAACTGAAAAATCCCTTTAATTTTCATTGATGGAATGTTCAAACTCCAATTGTCAGAATTCAAATTTAAACTACCAGATTCTCATTAGAGTCAATTAACTGTTACTATTGATCTATGACATAGATTCTATGTGAAAAGGCCATATGAGAGGAATAAGAGCGCTGTTGCGCTGACTGTTTCAAGGGACTTTTATAGACCCTTTTCACATGACGTCACGCAACTTCCGTTTTAACTCAAAGCAGTGTATCTTTACCGTTTACGAATAACTTGCGAAAGAATCCGATGTCATGGTCGCAAAAATGAAATTGAGGCTTTATCTCCGCAACGCATTAGCGTTTTCTGACCAAACTATGTGCTTGGCTTGGCCCCGTCATGGCTGCTTGCAGCTATATTTATTATTATTTTTACTCTGCTTTTTCAAGCAATCTTAAGGTTTGTCTCCAGCTATTATTATCAAACCTGTTGTGTTTTCCAGTATAATCATGTAAAGGAGGATCATCACTGCATTCGTCACTAATGTGAAGATTATCATCACTATTTTCATGACTGAACGTGAACCTGAAAAAAAGAGAGTGTGACGATGATTTCATGAACAGACAGAAATAGAGATCAGAAAACACAGAAACAGTGACAAATTAAAATTATTAATTTAAATGTATGATTAATTTCTCCTGAACAATAACAACATGACATTAATAACAACAACCAGACACAAACTCCATAAAGCCAAACTCTCTTCTTCTGCGCGTCTCTGTTTGTGTGTGTGTGTGTCTGCGCATGTGTGAGTGTGTGTGCGTGAGTCTGGGTCTGTGTGAGTGTGTGCGCGCGTCTAGGTGTGTGTGTGTGTGTGTGTGTGTGTGTGTGTGAGAGAGAGAGTGCGTGTGTGAGTGTGGTGTGTGTGTGTCCGCGCATGTGTTAGCGTGTGTGTCTGTGAGTGTGTGCGTGTCCGCGCATGTGTAACGGGGTTAAAAAGAGTATTTAATTAAAAAAGGTTCTGTGTGAATTACGTAAAATAAAGTTTTTGGTTCAATTAATGAGTGTTCGAGGGCTCGCCTCTGGTGGTTATTAATGGTACTACAGGCATTGTCCTCGCTCTCTTGCCGTACGGCAGCAGATTTGAGTATACATGCTTCCCGTAGACCGAGCCGGTGGGCGTGACGGTGAATCGCCGGCATTTTGTATGGATACAGTTCCTGTTTACATTTCACAGGTACCGGTACAGGGTCGAATTTTACCCAGTTTTTGGATGTTTAAATGGTTATGCAGAATGAAAAATGCAACAATTAGTAAGAAGAAGGCAAAACTGCCATACATCGATGGATTAAGTAAAGAAGAAAGGACACGTTATGAGGTTAAAATCGGTTTAATTGGACTCGACCCATACGAAGTCGGGAAAGATCTCTTCACCACAGACTATGCATGCCTTCCCAGAAGAAAGGATTTGGACATTGTTTGCTATTTGTTATATTCAAAAAGTGCTTATACCCTAGACCAGTTACGGGCTCACAAGTCATCGGAGGCGTACAACCAATTTGTGAATGGATGGGTTTGTGATGTTTGCAGCTTGTAACGTAATGGTTACAAACTTGTAATGGCAAAGGTAATATTAAAATATATCATTATATGGAGATTTATTTTAGAAGCTTTTTCAATCATTGTCTCAGACATAAATATTTTAACAATAATACATGCTAAATATAATTTTTGTAAGTGCATAAAGAGCTGAAATTTAACCAGATTTAACCAGCACATTTGCTGATCTGGATCTAGGGGAGCGCGGGGCACAACGTAACGCGGGGTAAAAAGTAACAGCGATTTTTTAAATAGTTGCACGGGCTTAAATGTGACGTGCTAACGGGCTTTTCACCACACTGTTTGCACACGTCTTCTGGCCATCTTTCGAGAAATTCCAGCGAAATTTGGATGAGAACCACAGAACAAACTCTTTTGAAAGCATGAAAATATTTTTTGTTATAGTAGTTGTTTTGTTCAAAGCATAACAATATAATAAATAAAATAAAAAAATATATTCCATTCATAAGTTATGCTTATAATCATTAAGACTAAACTTTTATTAAGAAATAAAAATACGTGAATGAACTTGCATTGGATAACATGGTGTTACAACTAACCCGCTGTCTGTTAAAACGAGCCCCGCTCACGGGGTAAGTTGTCACATTTCACTCCTTGCGCTTTTGGTGATACTGCGCAGAAACTGTAAGTCCGACGAACATCAAACCAGTGCTCATTTGTAGGAGAGGCTTGTGTGTTGTTTGTATAAAAATATGGTTTGTCTAACCAAATTTCTTTGTTCATTATTTGGCTAAAACCAAAAAGTGTTACGTTTGTCCCCGCGCTCCCCTACATTGTTGTCCCATGTGATAAAATCTAGTTAAGGGTTAAACATTCTAGCCAAATTTAATGGGTTATGCATAGATCTGTGACCGAAATAAGAAATGTTTATTTGAATTAAAATAATTAATCGGGGCATCTTTTCTGCCAATGTTCGCCAGCCACAGTCTCCGCCTTTCTTCACTCAGCTTCATCGTCTGTTCGCCTTCATATTGCCTAATAGCCGGGATGTTGTAGAAACTTCTCTTCTGATTGCCGTCGGCCCGATTACTGCAACCTTTGACCCAACAAGAAATCACCATATTTGCTAAATATAGCGATTATGTGTACGGAAACTCGGTCGAGTGACGTTTTTCTCTGTTTACAAGTCTTCTTCTTCCCATACAAAATGGCGGCTACCGGACAACAGCTGGATGTTGTGACGTCATACGGGAAGCATGTATTGCTGTTGCTGGTATGTACGGTTTTTCGTGCTCTCACTTATAAAATTAATTGCGACGATAAATCCGAGTGTTTTTGACAATTAATTTTATGCATGTACACATGCATAAACTTGTACACAATGCATCTAACACTTTAACGGTTGACCAGATTGTAGAATTTCCTTGTGCCTCACACAAAGTGGAACGAGTTTATTTCTTGTATTAACGATCTGACAATTGTGTCATGAGTTTAGTGATTGCACAATTTCTGTTTTCCTAGTGTTTTACGAGTGTCTGCAGTATCTATTCAACCAGAGTAAATTGTACTTTTCTATCTTTCCAAAAAGGTATGTGGTTTTTGTGTTTCTTAATAGTACTTAATGAGTTATGACACTTTCCTTTCCTTCTGCCATTTATTGCACTACTATACTATCAATGTTCAGTCACAGGTACATTGTTAATGTTTGTATTTTGTATGTATTTACTGTGTGTTTAATGAGTTTGGCTGTAGGGCAGATTTGAGTATTGCTGTTGCTGTGTTTTACGAGTGTCTGCAGTATCTATTCAGCCAGAGTAAATTGTGCTTTTCTATTGCATGAAAAATTCACGATTAAAGTCAACTCGCACTCCGACAGACAGCGATAATCACCAGATTAAAACTCAGATTCAGTGTAATTAAGACTAAAACTCAGATTCAGACACAATCTCAGAGTGTCTGTTGGTGTTTTGGCCTTTAGAAATACTTGTGTAAAACAATCGGATTAAGGAACGCAATCTAAGGAATCATAATATAAAATATGCTATATCAGTTTATTGCAGTGAATACGAACCACTGTAACTTGTTTCTCCCAATATTGAGATTTAACAGATACTGATAGTTAAACAGAGATCAGATCAGATACTTACAGCCCAACCTCACTCTGCATCTATAAACCCATGTGTCATTTGTCATCAACAGAAACACTGGTAAAATGACAACAATGATGAATCCTGAAGGCGAGAAATGCTGGATATGATCAACAAATTCACAGCAGATTACAGTAAATCATGAACATCAGACTCAGTGAATAATGAGTGTTTTAAAGAAGAATGAACATGTTCAAATGTTCTGAATCATTATGAATATTAATCACCTTTGGTAAACGTGTAGATCAGGAGCATGAATTGTAAAGTAGGAAGAATTTCAAAGATCATTTCAGCCACAAGGTCAAATATTTTAATTATCCTTCCAGTTTTCTTTCCAATCTCAGTAACCAAAACTATATCAGAAAAGATTCAGTCAATATCTTATTTTATTCAGCTTTGAATCATTATAATGTCGGTTTATGACAAAATGTACAACAGGACAACAATAAAATCAACAACAAAAGCAGAAGAACTGAACAAATCATGTGACTGTGAGAGTTTTATATAAACATATGTGATCAATAAGAGTGATGAGCCTTAAAGAAAGCTTTATGTTTCTGATGAAAACGATGATATGATATTTAATGAAAAGATCAATATTAAATATTTATGTTCATAAACTCTAAACTTCCTCAGATCTGAATCTGTGTGATGCATTTAGATTAAAGTCATGAATGATGTGAATCTTAAACACTGATAAACTCGTTCACTCAGTGAGTTTTGATGACAGTAAATCACAGAAATACTTACAGTGAATTATTTTCCAGAGGCCGTACAGAAACAATATTGAAAACAGGATTAATATTACAACTTTATCAAACTCAGCATAATTCAGAAGCTTTTGCCAAGCGGCTGCAAAAAGAGCTGGAAGAAAGAAAGAGATAAAATATATATTATCAAATAGAGGAACTATTTCCAAAATCTTTTCAAACTATAAAAACAGATCAGAAGAACTCTAGTCATTTAACTGGTTTATGTAAATCATCTTGAGTAACTTTAATTTACACAATTTAACAGTCTTTCTTCTATAATCGTAGGTTCAGTGTTTTTTTGCTTTCTGTCTGTTTCTAATATTGACCCCGTGAACCTTGTGTTGCTCATGTGACACATGACTTTAAATCAGAGGTTATGAGAAACTGAGTAAGAGTGTGTGTGAGAGAATATATGAGTGTGTGTGAGACAGAGAGAGGGTTTATAAAAACTTTATTTTTTCACTTTTTACTTGTTCCAAACATCATGTCTTAAAAACAATGTAAAAATAAGATAAAATAATAAAATAAAATAAACATATTTATACACATACCTACAATAAAATAAAAGCATTTTTAAAAACCTAAAACCAACTGATCATCATAATACAACACATAAAACCTCCTTAAAACACCATGTTTCACAAAAAACAGGAACATTATTGGTAAGACTGTAATATGCAAACTCTGTCCTCAATCTTGCTGCCACCATCCACATCAGCATCACTTTAGGATCCGTCGCCGCCAACCCTAGACCTTTATTCTTCCTGGTTTTCCATATGGCCAGTTTTGTTGTCCCTATTAAATAATTCAATAAAACTACTCTCTTAAAACAAACCTATACTTCAACCCTCCTATAAAAACTTTATCATTAAAGTCCTCCGTAAAACCATTAAACCAAATGTTTAGTAATTGAAAAAGACAATTTAATCTACCACATTTTAAAAACAAATGTTCTAGATTTTCTCTCACCTCAAAACCTGCACTGACATTTTCTGCCCATGTAAACTACATTCAGTTAATAAAGGAGCAAGGCGCTCACATCCTGGCTCTTGAACAGAGTTTGGCTCGCTGTTTATCTGTATTAACACAAGGATAGCAAACACATAGAGAGAACAGTACAGTAAAAAGCCATGGATCAACAAGTGCAGGAGGAACGAACAGATAAAGTCATGGAAACTGAAGGGAATGAAAGGGCAACTTCAGAGGTCAGTTCTAAATGCTCATCATCTTCCTCTAAGGGTTCAGTTGCTAGTGCTGCCGCTAAAGCCAGAGCCTCAGCAGAAGCTGCACATGCTAAGATGGCATTTGCAAAAAGACAACTTGAGATGAAGAAAGAGAAAGCCAGGCTGGAACAGGAAAGAGCGATGGTAGAAGCAAACCTAGAAGCATTGGAAATTGAAAAGGAGGCTGCCGCTGCTCTAGCAGAAGCTGAAGCATTGGAGACAGCAGCCGCAATTGAACGTGATGACGATCACAGTGAAAAAAGCACAGTTTCATCACATGTCATTTCAATGAGAACTGAAGAATATGTAAAGGACCAGACTCAGGTGAGCTCTGACATTTCGACCTTACCTCTGAATAACGCTTTGCCAACCTTTCTAAAGGAATCAATTCCACGTGGTATGGAGAAGTGTTTGTGCTCTCAGACAGCATATGAAGGTAACGCAGATACTGCGGAGCAGACTCTATGATAGTGAACGTCTACAGAGCGCAAGATATCCAGATTCATTGTACAATCTGCCTGGTTCCATACCGAATACTGCAGGTACGCAGTGCATTCAGATAGGCCAGTGATTCCCAAACTGTGGTCCGCGGACCACTAGTGGTCCGTGAGGGTACTGCATGTGGTCCGTCGAAAGGCAAAATAAAATAATATTTTACCTTCATTTTACCAGGAAATTCCCATAAGAATTTTTTTAAGGAATATGTAGGCCTATATTGATATAACATTTACATTGAATTGTCAAGTTATTCTGCGATTACTAAAATAGGCCAGTGGTGTTCGGAAAATAATGTTGCTATGGAAATAAGCCTGTTGTTCAAATTAACCTGTGTTGGGTGTTGCCCCTTTAAGGACGCTAATTCGGTTGCCATGGTGATCAGCGCACAACAAAACAAACCCACTGAGGGAAAGGTTGTCATGTTAAAACCACGCTAAACTTTTACTTCAATTACAGTTAAAAATTACAATTTAAACTTTATATTCCCAGCGTAGTAATTCATATGTTGTTTTAAGTAAATTAATAATTTCTGATGTGATACTGTATATAGATCGCTATTTGAAATTAGCGCCTAAACGTCTAATATTATACGCTTGTTTTTTATGTTTATGTAGCTATTTACTGTGTTTTAAGTTGCTTGTTGAAATGTTAATGCAGTATATGTTACATTTAGCTGATAAACAAAGTTTAATATGCGTTTGTGACGCAGAGAATGTTTGATGATGTAAATAATACTAATTGTAGATTGTTTTTGTTTTTACAGTTTTGACCACACACATATGCACATAGCCACAGACATACACAAATACTCAACAAACTTTAACTACTACAACAACGACCAAATGTGTATATTGTTAGTTCTGCACAAGAGGAATAAAAGACAACATCAAAATCCAACTTAATGTTATCATTTCATTGGTAACAACCTGATTATGCCCTCGGGCACATGAGTAAATAAATAAATAAAATATGTGGCAGCCGTTGTGTGGAGTAAACTTTCTTTTAACAAGCCTGTTGTCAGGGTTCTGCCACATTCGGTCTAGTCATTTCTTGGTTTTGTGGCAGAGCTCTAACACTGCCGTTATGTCTCTAGTTGTGTGTGTGTGTGCGTGCGCGCGGCTTCGAGTACTCGAGTCTGTGACGTCTTTTGTGCGAGTTATGATGTCCGGTCCCGATACTTTGGTCTGGTTCAGTTTCGTTTTGGATCGGGATTCGGGATTTCATAACTCGTGTGTTCGTCCTTGTTGTGAGACAAGTGTTTTGCTCATTCTCACGCGCTCTACGTTATGTGAGTGGGCGCGGTTTCAAGCTCTGCTCGTACCGCGGGCTCTCGTGTCCTTGTCCTGTGTTGTAAGCACGCGGTTCGTGTTTACGTCGGCCACGTGCTTTCATGTTGTGTTTTTGTGATGCATCTTTGTTTAATGTGAACGCGGCGATTCGCATTGGCTGTGTGTTTGTCTCGTCAATGTGTAACCCTCCCACCTTGTTTCCCTACTTTAATTTGATTTGTCCCCAGCTGTGTCCCATTCAATTACTGTTCCTCATGTGTGTACTTAATCCATCCGTGTCTGTTGTCTTGTGCTGGTTTCTTGTCGTTTATGGTTGTGTGGTCCTGCCTCTTGTCAAGTTCTGTCAAGTCAAGTTTCCAGTCCAGTTCATGTTCAAGTCTAGTTCATGTTCTAGTCCAGTGGTTTTCAAACTTTTTGTGTGTGTGGACCACTATTTGTAATCAAAAATGTAATCATTTGGGGTGGTATTTGTTCTGTTTTATTTTTCGTTTTTGTAACAATAAAATCCCCATTCGTCTGCAACATTGAGTCCTCGTCACATCCCTTCACCCAACCTGACACCTGTTGCACACTGATGTGATGATTAGTTATAGTAGTGCTAATAAGCCTATTTAGAGGTGCGGATTAATTCAGGTAAGACTGTGTGTAGACATTTTATTATGTGTGTTATGAGGTGGTCCGCAAATTTTTTTATTTACAAATAGTGGTCCACACACACAAAAAGTTTGAAAACCACTGAGATAGGCAACAGTTTGCTCAAAATCAAGCATCGCATATGTTAGACTTTGCTAAATTCCTAGCACGAAGGGAGCTAGTCACCACAGGACTTACCAAGTTTGACGATAACTTCAGAGCAAGGGGGTCTTCATTTGTTAACGCTACGCAAGACTTGCAGCTCTCAGCCAGTGAAGAGTTAGATTTATTGGTCAAATGGCTGGGGAAAGTATCATCGAGTATCATCATTTCAAGCTGTATATGTTACTCAAGCTGCTCTTCAACTGTCTTGGATAAGGCTTCAAGAATGTTATGCCACTCCTGAAGTGATAGAAAGTGCTTTGTTCAAGCGCCTAGATAACTTTCCACCTCTATCTCCAAAAGACAATGTGAAACTCAGGGAGCTTGCAGACCTGCTCATGGAGCTGCTTGCAGCTAAAAGAGATGCATACTTCCCTGGGTTAGCTTATCTCGATACCCCTCGAGGGATTAATCCTATTGTAGAGAAGTTGCTAACAGGTTTACAAAAGAAGTGGCTGTTCGTTAGCTCACGTTTCAAAGAAGAGAACAAGTTCAGTTTTCCACCATTCTCATTCTTCACTAATTTCATTTGTGGTGAAGCTAAAGCTAGAAATGATCCTAGTTTCAAGCTCTCAAACAGTAGCCGTACAGTTGTCAGGCATGAAAAAACATTTCTTTAAACATGGTGCTAGTAGATTTCCTGTGTCAGTGCACAAAATGGAATTGTCCACAAATGATGAGTCAGATTCAGTAAATGTGACAGAGACTGTCAAGAGAGACGTGACAAAATACTGTCCTATTCATAACAAAACACATCCTCTGACAAAATGCAGAGCCTTCAGGAAAAGGCCATTGACAGAACGCAAGAACCACCTGAAAGAATATAGAAGATGTTTCAAGTATTTTGCATTTTCATGGTATTTCTAAAAGTGCAAAAAGTGGAACCAGCCTAGAACACTCACAGAACAAATGAAAAACGGTGTCAGAAACCTTGTAAAACGGACATTCAGGTAAAACCATTTAATTGAATTTTGAAACAAAAGCATTTGTAGCCCCTGCACTGTGAAGAATCCTCCACTGTAGATCTTCAGATCTTTTGGGGACAGGAGGCTTATAGAGCAGCCTCCATGAGGGGTTCACCTCTCTGGGCACAGAAAGACAAGTCCTCCATTTAGTGTCCACCCTTCCCTTTAACTGCTCAGAGTGTGAAGATTTTACATTAAAATGATATTAATGATAAGTATTGTCTTACTCATGCTTTGAAAATAAAAAAATAAAAATAAAAAATCAAACCCTTTTAACAAAAAAACTTTAGTGTCCTCTTCACTCTCTTCTATGTTACTGGGGATAACTTTTAATGCTGGAAAATTCTTAGATACAAAACAATTAATTAAAACGGAATTTTTAAATAAGGTAAAAACAGGATAAAAACAAGCTTTAATGCTGTTAACTATTCCCTCCACTGCTCTTACTGACCGAATCCCAACCTGGTCAGTGAGAGCCTGAGCCGTTCGCCATTGACCGTCTGTGACATTGAGCAGGTCCACAACACGAGTTATTAAAAACTTTAACAAACTCCATGACTGAAGAATTGATTGATAGAACTTGAGCACACATCCTCAACATAAGGCTTATTGATTAAAAAAAACTCTTTGTCAAGACTTTGTCAAGGATGTAGAGACAAAAGTCCACCCATGGCATGCCATCAGAGCAATACAGCAGTTTTTGCAGAGTTTGTAGTCTCATTGCTCTGATCTTTGATTTCACATGTATGAGGCCTTGACCTCCCTCAACAACAGGAAGATACAGCACTCCCGGCGGGAGCCAATGATGACCGTTCCAAAAGAAATCAACAAAAGCTCTTTGAATCTTTAAAAGCAGTTCTTATGCAGTTCTAAAACTGTAACTTTATGCCAAAGCATTAAAGATGCCAGATTATTAATAACCAAGCATCTTCCACTTCCACTTTTGGATTTTGTCAGTAACCTTCTCAACCAGTCCTTCCCAGTTATTTTCCATATACTGGTCAGATCCCAAAAATATGCCAAGAATCTTTAGCCCATCCCGGGCCCATTTGCAGTGCACCGGTAAATCAGGAGGTCCTGTACTGCGCCAGTCTTCCATCAATAGAGAAGTAAATTTTTCCCAGTTTATGCATGCAGAAGTAGCTTTTTGAAAAATATTCAAACATGAAATTATAGTTTCAATATCATTTGAATTTCTGATTATCAAGGTTACATCATCTGCATATGCAATAAGCTTCACTTGAGGATCTTTAGGGCAGCCGGGAACACCAACACCACATAATCCTTTTCTCAGAAAACATAAAAAAGGCTCAATAGCGATAGCATAGAGTAAACCTGAGAGAGGACACCCTTGTCTGATTCCTCGTGTCACTGAGAAGGGTCTGGTTAATGTACCATTTACTCTTAACATGCTATAAATGTCAGTATACATGAGCTTGACTAAAAACACAAAATGATGACCAAATCCAAAAGCCTCAAAAGTCTTAAATAAATAAGAGTGGTCCACTCTATCAAAAGCTTTTTGTTGGTCCAAAGAGAGAAGGCCGATGTCCAAGTTATGTTTTTTTGCCACTGTGATAATGTCTCTGATCATGAAGAGGTTATCAAAGATTGTTTGGTTAGGGATACAGTATGACTGATCGCTGTGAATCACAGTTGAACATGAACATTGACTTAAAGATGGGAAACTTACTCTCTCCCCTCTCCAAGAATCCCAGAACAGGTGAAAAGAGTGAATAAAGCAGTGATCCTGAAGTAAAGTGCCAGAGTGATTTGTAAGGTCTAGTGGCCTCAAAATAAAATATAATGGTGATCTGAGAGAAAGGTTGGTGAAAGAGTTTCTGAAAAACCTTCCTCTATGAGACGCATCAGTATAAAAGTGGTCAAGCCTTGCTCCGGACATATTATTTGAGTGCACTTTCATCCATGTATATTGTCTAAGGCCAGGGAAGGTATCTCTCCACAAATCAACAAAATTATGATGATCAACTATGCTTTTAAAAGTCTTAGCTGAAGGAGGATGATGATGATTCATTATGATTCCTGTCCAACTGCTGATTCAGAGTGCAATTAAAATCTCCCCCCATTACGATAATATTATTCTGGGGACAGTTTGATAAGGCATCTGATAACTTTTTAAAACGAAGGTAATGTGCTCCTGGCCATCATTTGGAGCATACAGGTTAAACAACGGAAAAACTGTGTCACCTAGAGTAACATTAACCTGTAATATATTACCGGGTACGATCTCAAAGCTCTTTAAAATCCCATCAACCCGGGGTGAACACAAAAACGCAACCCCTGAACATCACCCTTCCACTCACTGAGCCACTGTGACTGATTCTGTGAATCTGTGTGTGTCTCCTGCAGTAAGATCACATCAGCTTTCTTCAGAAATAATTAAAATGATCACTTCTTTTAGCCGTGCTGCGACAACCATTAATGTTCAAAAACCCAATATTAAAAAAGGTAACGATAAATATAATGGGGTAAAAAGCAACCCACCACATCTGCTTGCTAACACTTTTCATTACATACATTTTTCTTTTTAAATTAAAATTTTAAACTTCAATTTAAACTTTTTCTAGCTGAACTAACACATTTTTTCAGCCTATAATGTTTGGGTTGATCTAATTCTTCCAGCGTTGCCTTTCGCATAGCAATGGCACTAGACTCAACAAACAGCTCCAAATCAGGGAAAAACTTTTACAGTTTTTTTTTCTGATTCTTAGTTGCATCTAGGAAATGACTTAACTGTTGGATGGTGTAAAAGAAAGGCTTTAAATGAGAGGCAAGATTACAGTTTTTCTCAATTGCTAAGACACTAAACCCTATTGTCTGAACCAAATTCTCAGCTGATTGAATCAATCACTCTTTTGGCAAAATCATGAGCACTTTTCACCCGTTTAGACACAACTTCCCAACACATTTTCATTGTGATGCACCCGTGCTGCATAATGCTGAGCACAGGTGACAAAAGTCAGACACAATTAAAGCACTGTTCTCACCACTTGAACACAACAACTCAAAACTGATCACACTTGTGGCTAATGATCAGTCAAAGTCAAAGTCAAAGTCAGCTTTATTGTCAATTCTGCAATATATACAGTGCATACATATAGAGAATTGAAATTCCGTTACTCTCAGACCCAAGGCGAATACAGTTAACAACAACAATAATTTAACAGTAACAGTAACAACAACAACAACAACAGAAGATGAAGATAAATACAATAAAATTAAACTAGATGGATAAAGTGAGTTATGGAGGTAAAGTGGCGATGGCAAATAGTGCAAACAATAGTAAATAGTAATAGTGCAAATTACAAATTAAGGCAGTGCAAATGTAATAGGAGAGAAATGCAAGGACAACATAATGAGGTGGATGAATAAGAGAATAACTGATGGTGGGTAGGGGGTGGGGGGGGGGGATTCAGAGATCAGGTCCTTGGTGCAGAAGACGGGAGAGGTGGCAGAGTCGGGAGAGAGTTCAATGCCCTGACAGCTTGGGGTAAGAAGCTGTCCTTCAGTCTGTTGGTCCGTGCCTGGAGACTGCGTAGTCTCCTCCCTGATGGCAGCAGACTGAAGAGGCTGTGGGATGGGTGGGTGGGGTCCCTAGCAATAGCAAGGGCTTTTCGGGAGAGGCGGGTGTTATAGATGTCCCGGAGGGGTGGGAGAGAGACACCAACGATCTTCTCAGCTGCTCTCACGATGCGCTGCAGTGCCTTGCGGCAGGATGCGTTGCAGGCGCCGTACCACACAGTGATGCAGCTGGTCAGAATGCTCTCAATGGTGCCTCTGTAGACGGTGCGCATGATGGGGGCTGAGGCTCCGGCTCTTCTCAGCTTACGGAGGAAGTATAGTCGCTGCTGCGATTTCTTAATCAGTGCTGTGGTGTTGGTGGTCCAGGAGAGGTCTTCCGTGATATGAACACCCAGAAATTTGGTACTCCTCACCCTTTCCACGGTCGCACCGTTGATAGTCAGAGGAGCATGCTGGGTGTCCCTTCTTCTGAAGTCAACAACAATCTCCTTCGTCTTCTTCACGTTCAGAGAGAGATTGTTGTCGCCGCACCACCTGGCCAGGCGGCTCACCTCACTCCTGAAGTTAGTCTCATCGCCGTTGCTAATGAGACCAACTACAGTCGTGTCGTCCGCAAATTTGATTATTAAATTGCTGTTGTGTGTGGGTGTGCAGTCGTGTGTAAGCAGAGTGAAGAGGAGTGGGCTCAACACACAACCCTGAGGGGTTCCAGTGTTCATGATGATGGTGCTGGAAGTGTTGCTGCCGACCCGTACTGCCTGAGGTCTTCCTGTCAGGAAGTCCAGCAACCAGTTGCACAGCGAAGTGCTGAGTCCCAGCTGAGACAGTTTGTGAGTGAGCTGTTGGGGGATGATTGTATTGAATGCTGAACTAAAGTCTATGAACAGCATTCTGACATAAGTGTCTTTATTGTCCAGGTGCGTGAGTGCTGAGTGGATGGCAGTGGTGATGGCATCATCGGTCGAGCGTTTTGACCGGTATGCAAATTGGTAGGGGTCCAGGGAGGGGGGGAGGACAGATTTAATGTGGTGCATGACTAGCCGCTCAAAGCACTTCATAAGGATGGGGGTAAGTGCGACTGGGCGGTAGTCATTGAAGCCGGATGGAGATGAATTCTTTGGGACTGGAATGATGGTGGTCGCTTTGAAGCAGGTGGGGACAACAGCTTGACTCAGTGAGATGTTGAAGATGTCTGTGAAGACATCGGTGAGTTCCTCTGCACAGTCCCTCAATACACGTCCAGGAATGTTGTCAGGACCTGGAGCTTTGCGTGCGTTGACCCTGCTGAGGGATCTTCTCACGCTGTCCCTGGGCAGTGACAACATCTGGTCATCGGGAGGAGGTGGTGACTTCTGTGCAGTGGTGCTGTTGTGTGCTTCAAAGCGAGCGAAGAAAGTGTTCAGCTCATTTAGAAGGGGTGTGGAGCTGTCACACGTCCGTGCAGGGGGTTTGTAGTCCGTGAGGGTCTGAATCCCCTGCCACAGGCTCCTTGTGTCTCTGCTGTCGCTGAAACGATGGGCTATCCTCCTGGAGTACTGTCTCTTAGCCTTCCTGATGCCATGTGACAGGTTGGCCCTTGCTGTCCTCAGGCCCACCTCATCTCCAGCTCTGAAGGCAGCGTTACGTGTCTTCAGAAGTCTGTAGACATTCCCTGTCAGCCATGGTTTTTGGTTGGGCCAGATGGTGATGGACTTAGTGACTGTTACATCCTCAATGCACTTGGTGATGTAAGAAGTAACAGTCTCTGAGTACTCCTGGAGGTCTGTGGTGTTATTGTAAGTTGCAGCTTGTTTGAACATGTCCCAGTCAGTGGTGTCAAAGCAGTCTTGAAGAGCCTCTGATGACCCATCAGGCCAGACTTGAATCTGCTTCAGGACTGGTTTGGTGACTTTCACAAGTGGTCTGTATGCTGGCATTAGCATAACAGTGATGTGATCTGAAGCACCAATGTGGGGGAGGGGGAGGGCTTTGTAAGCACCTCTCTGTGTGGTATATACAAAGTCCAGAGTATTATTTCCACGTGTAGGAAATGATGTGAGGGAACATATACAGCCATCCAGTTCAGAGACAATGGATAGAAATCTGAGAGTAAGAGTTTGTGTGAGAGGAGGTCGAGGTGGTCAGTGAAGACAAAGAACAGTAATATCTGATGAAATCAGAGCTACTTTGATTGACCATGTTCTTGTCCATGGTGTGAGCATGAGGGAGGCTGGACACAAGGTACAACCAAACATCAGTAGATTCACGGTGTCCACCATAATCCCAAGAGAACAGGTACTTATAGTACATTATAGCCGTGGTCCCCAACCCCCGGTCCGCGGATGAAGTGGTACCGGGCTGCGGATCGAATTCGCGGACCGGTCCGTGAGCGGCTGTAAGCAGCTGTGGTGCTGTCGCGTGCGCACCCCCTCCTCAACAATCGCGCGCACCTCCCATCCGTCAACAGTCGCGCACCCTTCGGCTTCGGCTGTGATAAAAATCATGTAATCTTTCCCGTTCAGACTCAGTTTAACTGAAACTTCAAGGTTTTGGGATTCAGCATTTAAAATCATGTATGTGTAGCGTCTAAAATACATGACATGTTTTAGTGCTGGATTTTTAAGACCAAGCGGGATCATTCTGATCGGACCCATTAATTTACCATAACGCATGAGAATGCGCTCAAGTGTATCGCTGGGAATAAACGGAGGGACATTGGAAAGCATTACTTTCTTAGACGGATTAGACAGCGGCAAAACCGGAATAAAATCATCTCTCACAGTTAGTCCTCGTTCAACCAAATCATCAGCCATAGATGTTTCTCGCAAAAAGATAACAACTGCCTTGTTCATTCTTGATGCAGACAAGATGTTCAACGCACCGACAGCATTACTGACAGCAACCAAACAATCCTCCACTGACACGTCTCGTCTGACAAACAAATTGCACCCGTGGCGTGCAGTCAAAGACGCAAAGCCAGGGGCGTCACTAGGCCCTTTTTAGGGGGGCTTCAGCCTAAACTTCTGCCCAGCCCCCCTAAAAATATATTTGATCAATAAATTTTTGATCGCTTCAGTCCCCTTTAAAAAAAACTCATTTGAAACGGCGGCAAGCTGCGTCAAGTTTCGGCTCCTCCCCTTATCTGAGTCTGCTTGGTTTTAGCGCATTTTTCAATCTGCAGGGGCGCCGAGCAGAGTGAACATCAAGGTGTGTGTCGTGTGTGTGTGCATTTATTGATAGATTGCTAATGCTATGATATTACACCTGCATCGGTGCAGTTCTTTGTCATAAATGCATTGCAGTTTACATAATGTAATCATGGAATAGTGGATTGCAGTAAGGTTAGTAGCATACCACCCTACCCTAATAGTCAAATAATATTTTTTTAATCATACCCTTATTGGGGGCTGAGCCCCCCTAAAATCAAAATCCTAGAATCGCCCCTGCGCAAAGCCATCAGAGTTTGACTCAATTGCTGCCCTCTTTTGCCGACAAAGTCAGAAAATATAAATCTCAAACAATGTGTACCTTTATCTAAAAGTAGAAAAAGGGAAAAAGTTTGAAAACTCGCTCAACGCTCCTTCACGCTCACTCCGCACATGCGCACAGACAGAGTGAGTGAGAGAGAGAGAGAGAGAGAGAGAGAGAGACAGTGTGTGTGTGAGAGAGAGAGAGAGAGAGAGAGAGAGAATTGGAGTGTGTGGATTGAAGTGAATATATACTAACATTATATTTTATTGTAGCATTTAAAGCAGATTTTGGTCATAATCAGCTGTATTTGTAATAATAATCATAATAATATAAACCCTTAATGTTTCTGCATGTTTTTCTTTCTGTCATGTTGTTTTTCTACAGAATATTCAGATCAACTGCATTTAAATTCAGACAAACACATTTTTTCTCATCTGTTAATGTTCATTGGAATGTGATCATAATAATAATAAAGTTTGACTGACGGTTTGTTTACCTGAATAAACAACGATTGATAAAACAACGTATTCTGCAACAAAACTGTAATACAGAATCCAACTTTTAATCTTGCCTGTAAAACAAGATAATTACATTTTTACACACAACTATAACATATTATAATATTTATATTATCAAACACAACTATAACATGTATTATAATAATTACATTATCAAACACAACTATAATATGTATGTGTATATATATATATATAATATATAAATATAATATATAATAATCACATTATCAAGCACAAATACACAATGAAACATGTCACACTAAACATGAATTAATAAAGCAATGAGCCTCAAAAAACTGTGGTTTGCAGTGAATTTAGAAAAGCTGCTTAAATGTAAATCACGGCTTCACTGGGAATTTTATTGCCTTTTTGTCTATAAAACTAGTTATTTCACACAGATCTGTGTTTAACTTTAATTTACAAGAGATTCAAACACAAATCAAACAATCAGAATCAAGAACTAGAAACATCCGTTTTATAATTTAACTTTATTCAACTGTCTATTGATAAATCACACAAAGATTAAATGAAGTCTGAATATTTGGGTATTAATTCGTTTCCTGATCTCTAATAAACTGATCAAATGATTCATACCTGTAAAGTTACTCATATATGGAGTCGCCCAGAGAACCAGGAGAGGCCTCAGAAAATAAAGAGCACAACAAGAGATCGACTCATTCAGAGACCCTGAAACCAGATAATAATATTAAAATAATCACTGTATTAATAAACACATATATGAATGATACATTATAATGCATTGATTCACTCAGTAATGAAACGCTCACCTTCAGAAACTCCCCAGAACACAAACGCCAGAAACATCAGAATATTTGGACAGAAAACTAGAAACATCTGGAGACGAAAGACTGAATCTAGAGAGAAAAGACACAATAACTCCAACTGAGTCAAATGGGTAAATTAATTTTGAACTAAATATTCTATAATTACTAAAACTACTATCAGCTATTTTATTTAAATGTATATCTCTGTACTTTCTGACAGTTACATTTATAATTACTGAATCAAACTCAAAACTTGAGTTGGAAACACAAATCTAATATTATAAATAAGTAACTGATGTGTGTCATGGAGGAGAATATTCCTGCATTCATTCAGAGACAAAACATGCAAAATAATAACATTATAAACTGTTATGAAACGATAAACAATTGAAAAGTATTTCGACTATAACTATATTTACCTTTTTGATAATAATCCATTAAACTGGCAGATACATAAAGTTCTCAGTTCGCATGTCTGGGAAAGTTGAATATTCATATAAAGACGTTTCCTGGTGCAACTATTCAGTGTTCAAAGCCACATAAGGTTTATTTTAGGTATTTTAAATAATATTTTAATTTTAAATAATTACTAGCAAAAGAACAGAGTTATAGCTTCACACTGATGTCCATAGTGAAGAAAAATTTTCAAGTATGATATAAAGTTACACAAGTGTGATTATAGCCATATTTTTATACACAATTATGTTCTATATGTGTGCTTTAACATTAAGCTGACTCATGTGCTGAGCAAACATATTACTGCAGGCTTTCAGGAGACTGAAACGTGAGGCTTGGGGCCACACATGGTCAACTCGTCACCAATACAGAACATGTGTCACATGGTGTTTCCCAGAATATCCATAGGGATTGCTATATATTGTGATATGTTATATAGTGTGTATTTTATGGTATTTACTGTGGGCAGAGAGGAGCTCCAGCTGTTATGTTACATTAAAGACTGCTTCTGGAATCAAAAACTTTTGAGTGTGTTTTTATGAAGAGAGAAAAATGTGACAGTCCCAAACCACAACAATAATGCGGCAATAACAATCCGCTCAATTATAAATTGACTTGTTTTATTCATATCAGACACACATTGCATTAGTAATTATAAAGTTCACTCTATTCTTCTCTCACTTCACTGACTCTTACTGTCATGTGTTTCAATGAATGAATTCATGTGTTGTAAATCAGACACCCATTGCGCGTTATAGAGCAGAGAATATGATGTTATAAAGGTTTTTAAACGACTAAACACTTACATTTGAGAATCATATAGCCAACAAATTCGTCAATATTTTGAATAAAAAGGAAAAACAGAATAAAAGCGTCATATACTCTTTCATGTCATACAGCGCTATTGTGTGTCACGTGACGAGCGTCGCCATGAGATAAGAAACACTCTAAAATAAACAAATCGCCTTAAAAACTCATTCTGGGGTCAGAGAATATTATTAACTTACACACAAAAGGGTTTAGGAGAGAAGAAGGTATTTTTCTCATCTGTTGACTTACCAAGTAGATTCATCTTCAAGTTTATCTCGGCTGAACACACTTGTCTCTGATTGCTGTAAACTGTACATGTGTATTGTCCCTGATCTTCAGTTCTCAGATTGTCCAGACGGAGGGAGAAGTTTCCATGTTGAATCTGATCAGTAAAGAAATGAGCTCTATCATAATAATCCTGCTGCTGTTTCTCTGGTCGACTCTCTCCATCTTGATACAGATGAACTAGAGTCTCTGAGTCTGTTCTTCTCCATTCCACCTCCAAACCCTCCTTTGGTGAAGGTTTATCATAACAGGGCAAAACCACTGAAGATCCCCGAGGAGCAAGTGTGTAATGATGTTTCACAATGAATCCTAAAAATAAAAATTTTGTTAACACTGTTAAAGTGAGAGCTTTTGAAGATTAAATAATCACAGGATTTACCAAAGTGTGTGAGGTTAGTGACATCAATGTCTGTTTTCACTCTGTTTATGTAATGATTGAGAAAATGCCATTCATTCTTAAAATTTGACTTAAAACAGCCCCAGAAATCTTTTAAAATTTAAGAACTTTTCTAAGCAAGTTAAAACACTTTCTCATGGCATTACGCCACTGCGCCAATAGATGGATGAGATTGAATCCATAGTTTCAAGCAGTGGCATAGCCACGAGGGGGCCTGGGGGGGGGGGGGGCCTGGTCCCCCTCATTTACCCTCAGATTTTCAACTGGTTAGAATGGCGACCTTCTGAAGTGAAAGCAAATATCGCTCGAACTCCTGTCTGTGCGTCGCACAAGACTATCTCTGCTATTATTATGTTAGGGTTAGGCTTAGGGATATCGCTGCTTATAGAATTTGATCTTGGGGAATTTTTGTGGTTTTACTTTTAACACTTTTAGTTCTCTGTAGTTAAATTTGTCATTATACTATTTGAAGATTTAAAATGTCGGTATGCATATAAATATAAATATGTTTAAAAGTATATTTTGCATATATTTAGTTGCCAAATGCATATAACATGTTTTTTTTGTTTTTTGCACATTTGATGTCCAGTAGCCACTAGAGTAATGAAGAGCAGTCAGTTTACACAATAGAAATAGTTTACTCTTAATGATTGAATACCAATAATCATATATACACATATACGCACTTTAACATCGATGCAATGAAAAGGAACATATAAAGAGTGCAGGCCTGCATAAATGAACAAATAAAATAAAATAAAATAAATTGGAGATCAAGGATACAGCTATTTGTTGATATTGCAGACAAACAGGGAAAACAATAATTGGAACAGTTTGTGTGAGTCTTAACAGTTCTTGAAGAAACTGGTTCTGCTGTCCGAAACTGAAATTCTCAGTTCCACGCGCATGTCTAGGAAACTCAAAACCGAAAATCTCGTAACACCGGATCACGACGTGACGCTGGTCGCTGCAGTCTCAGATCATCTGAAGAACGATGAATCCTCGGAGATCATTTATACAGGTGTCGAGGATGTGTGTTAACTGAGCATTAATCCTGTCCGTGTGTATGACTCTCAAATGTGTGTGTGGCTATCCTTCAATGACGCACTTTGAAAAGAGCCCATGACGGAAACCTCTGTGAGGAATTCGGGTTCATTACAAACCATCCACGGCTAATAAGTATTGTAAATATTCTCCCCTGCAGTTCACAAAGAGAATTCGCTACAGGAAGATATACCAGTAATAGTTTGGTTTTTCAGGTGATAATCGCAGGTGTTAAGCCTGTTGTGCTGGTGTGTGATGCGGAGAGACGGGAGGAGACAGGATCACTGCTGATAGATTTTAATAACGAAACCAAAACACTTTTACGAGAAACTCAAAAGGCACGCGGGGGTGCGAAAACTCAGAACCAGGAGAACATCCACTACAACCATCTGCACAGACCTAAGCTAAAACACTACAATCACCGACAAGGACACAGGGAACATGAAGGGATTTATACACAAGGGCAAATTGGGGACAGCTGACATAATTAGCAGGGTAATGACTAACAAGACAGGAGTGGGAAGGATTTGGGAGACACAGGGGAACCCGGATGTGACAGACGCGACAAGACTGTGACAGCAGGACATTTAACCATCACTCTGTCCCGAACTGAACTGAAGAGATTCATCGCCCGCTCTCTATTTAAGCCACAGCCTCTCTAGACATGACCAACATAACAATCATACAACCCTTAAAGAAACATGAACTGAACATGGGCTTTTTTACAGAGAGATATTCTGCTACAGCAGTGGTTCTCAAATAGTGGAAAAGACAGTTCAGAGCTTGTCATTATTCACAAAACATAAGGTTTCTTTTAAGTTTCAAACATTTAAATACTCATAAGTGCTGGCAAAACAAGACATTTATACTTTGAAAAATACACACTGATGTCTATAAAAAAAGAGCGGAAAATAAAATAAAAGCGGAAATAGCTATAAACTGACAAGGTGTTTTATTCATATCAGATACACATTGTATTGGTAACTATAAAGTTCACTCTATTCTTCTCCCACTTCACCGGCCACTTACTATCATGTATTTCAGAAGAAGTGACTCAATTGACGTTTTGTAAATCAGACAGATCAGATTCTCTGAACTGCAGCGCAAACTAACACAGTGGCGCCATCGCGCTTGACAGATCAATGAACTGTGTTTGCTATAAAACTGTGCCTTTCTTGTGTCTTAATTTGACAATCGTATTAGTTGAGTGAATGTGTAATTTATATTTTTCTAGATATTTGTACTTTTCCTTATCCAGAAAGATAAAGCAAAGTATAAATAAGCTCCTGTGTGAGTGTGTCAGTCCACATCCGTTACACATGAACACTCACGACAAACTGATAAAGCACAAATACATGATCAGATGTAGCAGGTGAACTTTCAAAATTAATAATAGTATGTATATAATTAATCATATTTGACCAACCCGGACAATTACATTTGTCACTGAAATCAAACTAGTGTTATATAATAGTATTTCCTGGTTTTTAATTCTAACTATACTGATTAATTAAAATAATATTGATCAGGGATTCAACAGCAGCAGTTACTTACTCAATTTCAACTCTGTATTAGTTGAATGCAAACAATCCAGGTCAGTGTAAACTTTACATGTGTATTGTCCCTCATCTTCAGCTCTCAGTTTTTTTAATTTGAGGGAGAAGTTTCCATCTTTGATCTTCTTAGTAAAGAAATGAGCTCTATCATGATAATCTTTGTGCTGTTTCTCTGGTCGACTCTTTCCATCTTGATACAGATGAACCAGATTATCCGAGTCTGTTCTTCTCCATTCCGCCTTCAGATCCTCCTTTACTAAGTGTTTGGCAATCTGACAGGACAAAATCACTGAAGATCCCAGAGGAATGACC
Source organism: Rhodeus uyekii (assembly GCA_037043235.1). Lineage (NCBI taxonomy): Eukaryota > Metazoa > Chordata > Actinopteri > Cypriniformes > Acheilognathidae > Rhodeus > Rhodeus uyekii. The sequence goes on from JAWRVZ010000067.1 coordinate 2,604,065, forward strand.
TTACCGTCCATAAAGAAACCTATAAAGAAATAGAAACATGTTTTTAATGTAGAAAAACAATTCATTCAGAAATAGAAACAAAAATATTAGTACAAAACTCAAAACGCATCACAGTTGCATAACAGATAGTCGGTCATTCAAAACTGGATATCAATAAATTAATTGGTTTGGTTTAAAACCAAAATATGTTTTATAATTTTAAGAATGAGTAAATTAGCAATCAATCCAAGACATGTTTGAATATTCTTTTAGAGATGCTGAATGAAAACATTTACATTAATGTTATTTACAGTCTTCATATTAGAAAAAATACTCCTAAAAGTAATAGCTATTAGGAACTATTTCTAGATGATTATAATAAACCTGCTGTTGCTGTAATCTTATGAAAGTCAGGTTGATTCAATCATATTAAATAAAATTTGTTTTAATAAAATTAGTTTTTACCACATAGAGCAGATTTTTAGATCATCTGACAAGACATTTTTACAGTGCAAAGTATAATTTATTTGTATACATTTTATTTATTATTATATTTCCACATATCCGTATATATCCACATATATCCAAATAGGGGCACTGTATGTCATTAATGACTGAAGATCTCCTATAGATTGTATTTTTTTTATAATACCGTGTTTCAGTTTATTTAATTGTATGTTTAGTAGAGTAAATCATTTTACATTATGTAACAGCAAATGTTATTATTGTTCATATATGTAGTTTATTCATTATCTTTATTGTACTTATTATTTTTCTGTGGTTCATCCGTCTATCTCCAGTACTCAGTGTTAAGCTGCTCTCCTCATTATTTGTGCTCTGACCGGCAGACAGAGGGGTTTTACTCAAGCATTACACAATACAAACCTTGACAGTGCAGAACTCTCTCAACAAACATGTCTCTAAGTATGGCACTTCTTGATAATGTATAAAATCTGAATATATTTTTGAATATAGATATATATTCTATATTTATCTATCTATCTATCTATATATATATATATATATATATATATATATATATATATATATATATATATATCTTACCATAATTATATGTATCTATATAAAAAATAAATAAATATATATATATATATATATATATATATATATATATTTATTTATTTATTTATTTATTTTTTATATAGATACAGCTCTGAATATAACTGAATGTATAATTAAATATAACAAATTATGGAAAATATACATTCAGATTCAAAACTACATATTCAGGAATACAAATACATTCAGATTTCATATAATTATTTCCTGTTTAGAAATAATTACAAATGTTCACACACATCAGTTGTGAATAACATGAAAAACAACAGCGTACCGTATTCATTAAGTTGAGTTTTCCTGCCTGAAACTACTAACACTGATGGTGACTAAAACACTGAATCAAACCAGCTGAAAACCTGTACTGAATATTAAAAGGATTGGTTTGGATTAAATTAAATTATAGTGAAATGTATTCGTTAAAAGTTATTTGTTTTCCTGTTTACTTACTCAGAACTAAATTCATCTTGGCTGAAAACACGCAAATGCTCTTGCTATAAACGGTACATGTGTATTCTCCCTCATCTTCAGCTCTCAGATTGTCCAGACGAAGGGAGAAGTTTCCATGTTGAATCTGATCAGTGAGGAAATGATAATCCTGCTGCTGTTCCTCTGGTCGACTCTCTCCATCTTGATACAAAATCAGAGTCTTGCCTTTTCCTCTCCATTCCACCTTCAGATCTTCTGATAGTAAGTTTGGAGGAACATCACAGGGCAAAACCACTGAAGATCCCAAATTAACTTCATGATTAGAATTTTCCACAATCCATTCTGAAAAGGAAAATAAGTTGTTTTATTTATAAAGCGTTTTTCCACAAACCCAAGGTCCCTTAATAGAAGTAGTTGAACAACAGTTACAGTTTACAAACTACACAAAAATAAACAAATATCATTAATTGAAAATACATTTCAAACAAATATATTTTGAGATGAGAGTTGAAGGCAGATAGAGAGCAGATATTTTGAAGAGCGAGGGGGAAGTTTGTTCCAGAGATTGAGAGTATCAACACAAACAGATTGTCCAGCTATAGCCAGAATTCAGAAACCGATAATCAGCCAAATTCAGATGATCTTAGAGACTGAGAGGAAGAGTATGTTTGGATTAGATCTGATAGATGAAGAGGTGCAAGACCATCTAGAGCCTTACAAGTTAACAGAGTACCTTAAAAATGAAGAAGTGATACAACAGGTAACCAGTGACGATCATGGAGAAGGGGTGTTGTGTAAAATACATTTCATTTCTAATACAAAATAAATGCTGAGAAAAAATAACTCCGCTATCATCCTCTATTTTGGCGGATTCAATCACATCTAAATAAAGGTGCAAATGGGGCCTTTTTTCTTTGTGTTGTTGAATACACTTGAGCTTCAAGAAAGGAAGCATAACCCAGATATAAAATATATATAACTAGTTAAGAGAGACACTCAAGCTTTCAATATTAATTCAGAAGACACTATAGTAATGGTGATTTGGGCCGTCACTATGCAGTCATTGGATATAATAGTGTGAATGAGTGTGTTTGATGTCAAATACACCAGTTCCTGATCTCTCTGTATCTGGAGAGAACTGTCTGTCTGTCTGTTAGTATTCCTGTTCATATCAGTTTCAGTTTCTCAGCAGCACAAAGCTCACAATTAGAAATCAGCTCTCTTTACTCATATAATGTATGCTGTAAATGTTATGAAACTCATGAATCTAGAGTCACAGCAAAATAACACTGATTGACGCCATCAGAACCACGAGAACAAACACTTTACAAAAATATTTAAAAATAACAATAATAATTGAGTCGTCTAACAATGTTTTTCCCCCCATTACTAGACATTACACTGATTAGCAGCTGCTCTACAGGCACTATATTTTGCTATATTTTCCTGCTACTAGTAACTCAATGCTTTATCGAGACTTCTGTTCCAAATTTGATGATTAATTGCACAATACTTTCAGAGCTGCTACTAGATGTCTCAGTCGTGTCTCGTCACTTCCTGTTCCCTTCTGTGTGATCCCATTTCCCATGTCTTGGTCAATTGTTGCTGTGTGTGGATGTCGTGTTCTGAGTCCTTAAGGTTTTTGTGTGCTGTTTTTCTTTTGTTTATTAAAGTGAGGTTCGTCCTTGTCATTCCCGCACCACAACGTCTTTGAAGTCAGTTGTTCCCAGGGCTCTGTCCACCACCTGTCTTCCCCCTGTCTCCTCCCACCCCCACATGTTTCTGTTCTTGATCTATTGTTGATGTTGTCGTTCACCTGTGTGGATGTCATGTTCCGAGTCCTTAAGGTTTTTACATGAGTGTGCCGTTTTGTTTATTAAACTGAGGTTCAGTTTACTCTTTTTCTGTTCTGTAAAAAATAAACATCTGCAGCTCCTTGATTTATCAGCCTTACGCACACAATAAACACTAATTATTATAAGTACGCACTTTAAAAATGCCTGGAATTTACAGGATTAAAGAGTATTTTACAATAAACAATTATAGTCAGAAATTGACAAATTAATGCATGGTGGGTCATTTTCTTACAAATGAGTGAATGACATCACAGTAACTGACTGCTCTTGTTTTACTGTGAATTCACATTATAATGTTGTCTTTATATTTTGCATGATTATATTCTTTATAATCGTCCTGTGAAGACAGTATTATTAATCACAGCAAAAAAGAATATTTTTCTGTTATATTCATACCTTTATCAATTGATCTGCAGTAGATCAGACAGCAGAGCAGAAGTGCAGATCCAGATGCAGAAATACAGAGAATCAACACCATTATGTGTGAAACAGAGAAACCTGAGACACACAGAGAGTTACTGGACAATGTTATTGTGCAATTCCCTGTGCATAGTGTACAAAACAGTCCCCGAAATATGATTTAATATCACACTGGATCACACTATTTTCCACCGCAGCATTGGGGGAATTGGTGATTCTCTGTCCATCTTGACTTGTGAGAGTGCTGCCACTCTGAGAGGCTCTTTTTATACCTAATCATGTTACCAATTGACCTAATAATTTGCAAATTAGTCCTCCAGCTATTCCTTATATTTAACTTTTCCGGTCTCTTATTGCTACCTGTCTAAACTTTTTGGGAATGTGTAGCTCTCATGAAATCTAAGATGAGCCAATATTTGGCATGACATTTCAAAATGCCTTACTTTCAACATTTGATGTTATCTATGTTATATTATTAATAAAATATAAGTGTATTAGATTTGTAAATTATCGCATTCCTTTTTTATTCACGATTTGAACAGTGTCCCAACTTTTTTGAAATCAGGTTTGTAATGCATATTAGTGCAACCCATATTGTAACTTCAGAATCACTGTGCTGTAAAATCTTAATATTGTAAAATTGTAATCTGTAAAACTGACTTTATGTACAACTGAACGCAAACGAATCACTAAATTAAACTTTATTTAAACTATGTAAGTTTAAGTTTCAACATTGCCATAAATGTTTCATATTTCTGACTCACCCAGTCGCTCCAGAACTACAGTTGCATTGGCAGAAAGTCCTCCAGCAAACACTTGACACATGTAAACTCCTTTATCCTCAGTTCTGACACTCTTCAGTCTGAGAGAGAAGTTTCCTTTGGGGATTTCATCAGTGAAGAATTCAACTCTGCCTCTGTATTGTTCATCTGATGAATCTGGAAAAACTTTGTTGTTTTGGTAGAGCAGAACCAGAATATCTTCATCTTCATCTGTTTTCTTCCATGAAACCTCTTCAATGTGTTCAGATGTGATGTGAGAGTCTATGGAGCAGTTCAGAGTGACATCCTCACCCACAAACACAGATATGGGTTCATCTGAGCCTGATGTCACCAAACGCTCTGAAATAGCAAATAGTTAAACAATTACACCAGGAAATATACAATTTTGTAATTATTTTATGTAAAATCATATTGAAAATTAAGGAACTCAATACTCACCAATATTATCAACTTTTATCACTAGAAAAGTCTCTCCAGAGTCCTGGTCACTGTAAACTTTACATTTGTATTCTCCCTGATCTTCAGTTCTCAGATTGTCCAGACGAAGGGAGAAGTTTCCATGTTGAATCTGATCAGTGAAGAAATTAGCTCTATAATAATAATCCTGCTGCTGGGCTTCTGGTCGACTCTTACCATCTTGATACAGATGAACTAGAGTCTCTGAATCTGTTCTTCTCCATTCCACCGCCAAACCCTCCATTGGTAAAGGTTTATCAACATAACAGGGAAAAATCACTGAAGATCCCAGAGGAGCAAACAGAGGATCAGAAGGACTGTGCACAGTAAACCCTTAAACAAGCAGAGAGAGATGAAATCAAGTTTGTTGTGTAGTTTTTTGTAGATGAAATTGATACATGCTAACAGAGATAATTGTCATCTTCACTAACATGAACAAGTATCTTCAAACTGTGTTCATGGTGTGTGTCAGGGCTGTATAATGGTGCCGAATGAAGGTGAGGAGGCAGGAATTAACTTAAATTGACTCAAGAAAAACATTTTAATTACAACCGAATAGGCACGTGTCATGCAAGAAAGTCTTAAAGGCAGTGAACAGGACGACACATTGAGACACCACAACATACCATTGATGATAACAGACAAAGACTGAAAGAAACACAGGTAAGATTTACACAGTGGATAGTTGAGGAAACAAGACACAGCTGACATCCTGACTTTGATAGGAACAATTAAGTGTGAGGAGTCGGGGTGGCGGAGGGATGCCGAAAAATGTCAAGAGCTGTAGGTGAGTCAAACATGTCTATATATACATGCTTCCTCTCATGCTGATAGGGTGATGTGTAATTGCTGATGATGTGTTGATTGCGTTAATCCTTTGAACGTGCTCCTCCCGAACTTTGTTAATAAAACATCATTTCATGAGTTCACACTCACAAATGATTCAGGAGCAGTAAATGGTAAGTGTATTTGGCGTGCTGTCCGAGGAGAGGGCTCCAAACTCGGTATTTAGCCCGAAGCTGGAGCACTCCCCCCAAAAATTGTAACCTAGTCGGACAGCCGCTGGGAAAGTGTTGATGGCCCCCAAAATATTGCGAGGTGAAAGCTGAGGGGGGTTAGTCGCGAGTTCGGGAGGGCTTCTTGTCTCGTTGGTAAGGAAGTTTAGTGTTCGTGTTTCCAGAAAGATGAGCATCACTGGTGGGTGGCTGTAGAAGGATTGAGGCATGGAGGAGATGATATTGCTTTAGCATTGGAGATGTGCTTGTTGTTCAGTTTGTTGCAAGAAGGCGAGTTGGGTGAAACTTGGTTCCTGGAGTATAAAGGGGTACATCTGAAACTCCTCCCCCGGGCTGCCGTAGGAGTAGGGATGCACGACGCCACCGCAGCGGTGGAAACCCCCGTGGTCGCTGCAGGAGCGGGAGGTACGTCGCTGCCGTGACAGTGGAAACCCCTCTGGGCCGCTGCGGGAGCAGGAAGCACGTCACTACCGTGACAGTGGAAACCCCTCGGGGCCGCTGCGGGAGCAGGAGGCATGTCACTACCACAGCAGTGGAAACCCCTCTGGGCGCCCGCAGCAGCAGGAGGCATGTCACCGTCGTAGCAGTGGAAACCCCTCTGGGCCCCTGCAGCAGCAGGAGGCACATACCGTTCGTAGAAGTGGAAACCCCTCTGGGCCCCCGCAGCAGCAAGAGGCACATCACTTTCGTAGCAGTGGAAACCCCTCTGGGCGGCTGCAGGACCGAAAAGGTACATCGCCGCTGTGGTGGTGGAAACCAATTTTCCTGCGGGAGCGTCACTGCTGTGGCAGCGGAGAATTTGAGAGACCTTGCTACTGCGGGAGCGTCACTGCTGTGGCAGCGGAGAATTTGAGAGACCTTGCTCCTGCAGCAGCGTCACTGCTTCGGCAGTGGAGAATTTGAGATCTGGCTGGGCGTCTCTGATGCGGCAGTAGAGAATTGAGAGACCTGGCTCCTGCAGGAGTGTCACTGCTGCGACAATGGAAAAGCAGTGGCCATGAAGTTTTAAGTGGAGAGGAGCTGATGTTTAACTGTGCGATCTGTCTGATCTGATGTAGCTTTTGAAGCTTCTGAAGACCAGCGGCCCAATGCTTGTATTTGCTGTTGGGAAAGGCTCTTTTTTTTTTTTTTTTTTTGGTGTGTGCAGCCGTGGTTGCTGCGCTTATGCGAAGGAATGGCTGGATAAATGGTCTGTTTGGGTATCCGGTTGGGTATCCGGAAGAGTGGGTCGGATGGGAGTTTAGCCTGCGAGTTTCTGACATGGAGGTAGGGTAGGAGGGTTTGATATGGTTGGATTGGTGATGAAAGATTAAAGATGTAGGTGAAATGGCCTTTCTTCATTTGATGAAGAAGAAATGGTTTCATCGTCCAGGACTGACAAGTCTGAATTTGCAGGATGTAATTTTGGGTTAAAGCTGGATGTGATGGTGAGTTATGAGTATCTAAGGAAACCGAAAAGCCAGTATGAACATGGCTTCACTGCTGCGGCAGTGGGATAATTTCCCCTTGGCTGACTCCTGCGGGAGTGTGGGGGAACATCATTGCTGCGGTAATGGAGAAGCTCATCTTGAAACTCATCACATGTTGGATAATGGAGATTGTCTCTTTCCACAACTTCTGTTGTCTCTTGTGGCAGTGAAAGCCATTTCGGAGAGATGGATTTGATCAAATGTAACTCCTGAAAGCTTCCGATGACCTGCGGCCCAGTGCTTGGATCTGCTGGTTTTGGAACAAAACATGTGATGGGGTGATTTAAGTCGTCTGTGAAGAGAGGGTCAGTTGGGAGTTTGGCCTGATCTCTTAAATGAAGGTAGGCTACGAAGGATTGTTGCTGTTGGTGGAAGATAAAGGCCTTTATGGTTTGGTCTACCTTAATTTCGTTGTGCAGCGCTGACGAGTCAGAATATGGAAGGATTTGGATTAAGGTTGGATGTGATGGAATCTGAGGAAACTGAAACCAATATGGCGCGATGAAACCATGACGTTGAGTGGTCGGACGACATTTGGGTGGAATCCTTGGCGGAGAGTAGGGATACGGATTTCCAACGTAATTGGTTGTCTGGTGTCTGGGCTGGTGGGTTGAGTTCTTGATATACCTTTGATGAGCAGAGGATTAGATTTCAGCAGAGAGAAGTAGATTTCACCTAGGTAACCCATGGTGAAGCTTGCTTGGAGGTTCTTGGAGGTGTTCTTGGAGGTTCTTGGAGGTGTTATTGAAATGCAATATGAATCAGTGGTAGTGGGCAGAGACCATGTGAAGCAGACTATATGTGGAGTGGAAAGTCTTGAACTCTTCCACTCCACATATAATCTTCCAGAAATGAGTGGTTTGAAGAGAAAAAGGCCTGAAGAATGGAAATTTAGAGGCGTCGAGAATTCTCAACTCTGAATATTGATATAGTGATTTGGACTAGGTCCACCTCTGGTGTCAGCAGCCTTAACTACAGTGAGGATTTGTGTTCTACTGTTGTTGGCGACGGGGGTGGTTCCAAGAGGGAGTGTTTGTGGAATGGCATGAGCATTGCAGAGAACAGGATGAAAGGAAATTTAACATGGTGGAGAGAATTAGGTGGAAAAAAGGCCAGGGGCGAAGCCACTTGCGGAGGCAACCTCACGCTTGAGTTGACACCCGGAGCCCGGAGAGAGACAGAAGGGATAGAAAGGGAAAATAAAACCGTGTCTGGCCCTGAACCACTAGCGGAGGCAGCCTCACGCTAGAACCGGATGACAAGGCAGCAGGCCAAACATAGGGGAAAGGTTAGGTACGTGCTGCCGTTGCTGAGCTTGCACCGCTGGCGGAGGCAAGCTCACGCTTAAAGGGTGGCGTGTGTCATTAGATGCTGGCATGTGAGGTGCAGTGCTGGAAAACTGCAGTGTGCTGCTGCTGCGACTTAACGCTTGAAGATCTGGTCTTGCAAGGGAGAGAGATGAAGATTTAGGAAACGTAGGTTTGGGGCATTTTGAAGGTAGAGAGGATTTGGAGATGGTACAGCTGACTGGAGCGAGACCTATTCTAGTTAGTTTTGCTTTAGTCGTCCTCTCACTATTGATGCAAGTGCTGTCGTTGGAAGTTGAGCAAGAAGAAGGTGGATGTCTTGATGGTGGAGGTGAGGGCAAGCCTCGGCGTCATAGGGTGCGAAAACGGAGCGGCAGAGTTTATATCAGATGCATGTAGCATATATCAGATGCATGTAGCATATTTAATTTCAAAACACACTTACCTGTTGGAATTCGGAGTATCAAAGTTTATGAAAGTTCACAAACTTATTGGCTTTGAATAAACCCTGGGCAGGGGTTCATCCAAATATCATAGACTTATAAAACTTATCATAGACAAAGGATTGAAGACAGTGAAGGCAGTGAATTACTTTGAAATAAGAAGTGCATTTGATTTATTTTCCAGCGAGTCCACTTAATACCTTATTAAATTGAAACATCAAGGCAGTGTTGGCAATATGCTTTTGATACTTGTGTGGGTGGCTGAGCGCGCGATAAAACTGTAATGAGCGCGATCTGAAAGCAGCACGTGCGATCGGACTGTACTGCGCGCGACAGTCATAATCAATAAGTCCTTGGAACAGATCCATTCATTAAAATTAGTCCAGAAAAAAAATAAAAGCATGGATTATGGAATGACTAAGTAACGGAGTGTTTCATTCAAAGGTGTAACTTGCATCTTGAAATCAGACTCTGATTTTGCAGAGGTGTGAGTGTACATAGCATGCAAAGAAAGCAACAACCACAGCTTGATGTTTGAGCGCGATCTGAAAGCAGCGCGTGCGATCGGACTGTACTGCGTGCGAGCTTAGTTCGGTGCGCGCTACTGCTGGAGTTGCGAGGTAGCAGTTCAGATCAGTTCAGTTTATTTATAAAGCACATTTAAAAATGGCCAAAGGCCAACCAAAGTACTGTACAACAGGTTGAAAGAAAACCGTACACAAAGCACAAAAGAAAAACAATAAAATAAGAAATTAAAAACAAATAGAAAACAAAACAAAAATAGAAACAGCCAAAAACAAAAACTGAGAGGCAGAGGCAAAGAGACATAGTCAACTGTACACACATCCACATAAACACATATGTATACACATACATACATGCATAAACAACTGCATATACACAAAAACCCCAAATAATTACATATTAAACATCAACAAATGTGAGAGAGAAAAGATGAGTTTTAAGGCACGATTTAAACTCAGATAAACTTTAAGCCATTCTAACAGGGTCTGGAAGATTGTTCCATAGTGTGGGGCCGGCCACTTCAAAAGCTCGATTTCCCCTTGTCTTTAGGTGCGTTCTGGGGATCTTTAAGAGGAGTTTATCCTCCGATCTCAGTTCTCTCACTGGAGTGTAAGGGTGAAGAAGATCAGTCAGGTAGGAGGGAGCCAGATTATTTAGAGATTTGTAGACAAGTAGTAGAATTTTGTATTCAATTCTAGACTGGGTAGGCAGCCAGTGAAGAGATCTCAGGAGGGGCGTAATGTGATCTAATTTATTATGCCTCTTAGGAAATCTAGCTGCCGCATTTTGAACTATTTGTAACCTAGAAATTTGCGCCTTAGAGATCCCGTAATAAAGGGAATTGCAGTAGTCCAGTCGCGATGTAATGAAGGCATGGATAGCTGTCTCTAAAGAACCCTCGGATAGGAAGGATTTAATTTTAGAGAGAGAGCGAAGATGGAAGAAACTAGAACCAACAACAGTGCTAATTTGCTTGTCGAATTTTAAACAGTTCCCAGATTCCTCACTTTGGGAGAGATAAATGAACTTAATGACTCAAGATCAATAGGATTTTGTGTTCTGGAGTCAGAAGGGTTGAAGACAATGACTTCCGTTTTATCTGAGTTTAGGGAAAGAAAGTTATTGGAAAGCCATGATTCAACATCGTCTAGGCATGCTAATAGAGTATGGAGAGCAGATTTTTCTTTTCTGGTTATAGGCAGATAGATTTGCATGTCATCTGCGTAGCAGTGGAAGGAAACGTTATGTTTGCTAAAGATAGAGCCCTAAGGAAGCAAGAAACGAGAGAAAAGGGTAGGAGCTAGAATGGAGCCCTGAGGAACACCACAGCTTAGATTGCTTGAATCAGAAGTGAAGTTACCAACTTTAACTGAGAAGCTTTGATTGGTTAAAAAAGATTTAAACCAACTTAAGACCTCCCCCTGTAGCCCGATGCAGGATTCCAGGCGAGAGACAAGAATCTCGTGATCTACAGTATCAAAGGCTGAGGACAGATCAAGCATAACTAAAATAACAGAATCGCCTGAATCAGTAGCCATTAGGATGTCATTAAGGACTCTGATAAGGGCAGTTTTGGTACTGTGTATAAAACCAGACTGAAACCAGACTGAAATTTCTCGTAGATGTGATTATTTGCTAAAAAGGATTGGAGCTGTAAAAACACAATTTTTTCCATTACCTTAGAAATAAAAGGTAAAACAGATATAGGGCGGAAATTTGATAAGACAGAAACATCCAGTGAGGGTTTCTTTAGAACAATTTATGACCTGGTTCATGACGTCACCGACCCGCACGTGCATTCACATGCATTTGTTTCATAGTACTTCAGAAGACTATCGTCAGGCATTTCCCCCTAGCGCTATGACGCAGCGTCTCATTCCCCTTCAGGGAACCAGGGTTACATACGTAACCCGAGACGTTACCCAGCACCTCAGTGTGAAGTCTTGAGTGTTATTTCCACTGCATGTTTCTTTTTTGCCGTTACTGCTGTTTACCCGTTATTGAACCTGTCTGCCTGCCTATTGACCCTTGCCTGGAATTACGATATGTGAGTGTTATCTGCCTGTTCTGACCGGTCTGCCTGTTACATCGTCTCCGATTCTGCCTGCCCTTCTGTTCCTGTTTGACCCTGCCTGTATGACCACCATTATTATCTTTAATAAAGCACGCTAATGGATCCTAGCCTGAGTGATAAATCATTGCATCAGGTCACCAGGAAATGTAAATTTTCCAAAAATAACTGTACCTTCTGATTTACACATTTATCAAATCTAAACATTTTGATCATTCATATCGTCACCAATTGTAAACTATTGCCCAACTCCAAACTGCTAAATTTGGACAATTTAGATTTTATAAATTAGCATCATAAACATCTGCAAACCTGCTTTAAAACATGTGCAGTGTGAAAAGTGATATTTACCACTGAAAACAGTAAAATCTGAAACCGATTAAATTGGAAGCTGTTCAGATCAATTTTTGTGAAGCCAAATGTGTTCTGTTTTAAAGAATGACAATCACAACAACCATAACTTTCATAATGGACTTGAAGGTAGTTGTGACACAAGAGATCCCAGTTGTTAGATGGTCATATTTTCTGAGCCCTACATTATGACAAACACTACGACACTATAAAACAGGGGTGCCCACACTTTTTTGAGTGGTGATCTAATTTTAAAATGATCAACTTAATGAAATCTACCAACAGCCAAAAATAAAAATAAAAAGTTTTATTTAAATAAATACACTTCAAATGCATGTTGCTAGTACTGCATGTATCTTTACATTGAATTCATAATTTAATTAAGGATAAACAAAATGGCACATTTTTATTATTTTTAATGGCACATTTCGTATAACACTAAACTCAGAACACCTACAGCACAACAGATTACAATAGCCAGGGTATTTCCCTTATTCTGATGACTTGCACTGAGTGAAATCAGACAGTTCTGAATGATCTGTGCAGTAGTTGCGGATAGATAGACACTGACAGCTTTGATAGTCTCAAAATCTCAGATTCGATTTTAAAATCAACCGAAAATGTGTATCTTATCATTTGTCATTTTTCGAATGATTTTTTTATGTTAAACAATGCCGTGACTCTCCCGGAATGATACCACCATGGCTGCATTTGCTTTTAGGCTTGGGCGAGTAAAAAGTGACTGTTGACCAGTTACTGAGTTAATTGAGATTTCACATTTTTTCCCCTTGATCTTCCAAGCTTGCTTCCTATAGGAAAACTGTTGTCATATTTTTTTTTATGAAGTATCCGTAAATATCTCTCAATGGTTCCTTTCCTTGGAATAGCAATAATTGTTTGGCAGATCAGATAAATGCTTTTAAAAAAGGACATAGTGGAGAAGAAATGATTCCTCCAACTCCGCATGGAAATGGTTAGTATTTGGCTTTTTGGCTATTTTCAAATAGTTTAAATGTGTTTTATATCTATATTTTGCAAATGAATGTAATTTGTGTAAGCTACCGAATACTGCTAGCTTCACAATTTTGGACTCTGGTCTCCAAAGCTCTTGGAATTGTCATGGAAACTGAACGAGAAAATCTTGCTTGGTCCAAATCTATTCATCATGAGCAAGTCAGACAGAAACTAAAATGAGAAGGAAGGACACTTTTATATGTATTTATTTTTAATAAAATGTAACAAAAGCATATATTAAAATTATGTGCAATATACTAGCATTGTCTATGCAATCTACCTATTGGGCACCCCTGCACCTAAACCAAATACCAATGTATGAGAAACACAGTAAAGAGAAAGCTAATTAACAGAAAAGCAGTACATAAAATATGTGAAATACATTATACAATCCGCTGTTGATAGAAATGATCATTGTCTCCCAAGTATCGTATTTATTCGAGTATAACGTGCAAAATTTTCTACCAAAAAAATAAATCAAAGTTAGGGTGCGCGTTATACAAGAGGGCTGGGCTGGGGTAGGGTTTGTTTTGGCGGCTGGTCCTTTGAGGGCGCCGGCGAATTGTGAGTTCCCTCTGCGCATTTTACGGGCTGCAGCCGCTCACTGTACACGAGGGGAAAAACACGTTAGGGTATACTCATAACACAGTCATGCGATTCCAACCCCTTTATCACCCTGTGGTGAGCAGGGCGGGGTCGAGGGACCGTGAGAGCGTCACGAGAGCCGGTGGCGTGATGGATAATGAGCGACATCTGCGAGCCATCGGTCTCTCGTCTCACGGAGGAGCGGAGGCTTAAAAGGAGGAGCGACGACAGTGAAGACGAGAGAGGACCAGGCCTGGATTTTATGTTGTGTTTTATGTGGGCGGCAGTCGACCGCGAGGGGCTGCCGCCATTACTTTCGTTTTGTATTTATGTTTTATTTTCATCATTAAAGTGCTTGAATGTCTGTCGGTTCCCACCTCCTTCCTCCCTGAACAAAGACATTTTTACACACCCCTTAACTCATTAATTTTCTCAGCTTCGCTTGATTTGGCTGCATCATTCACCACAGTGATACTTTTATAAGTGATTAAGTGGTTAACATTAATTAATTGTGATCGCTTTTGTTCACGTAGTGAAATATACACGTACAGTACCTCTAAGCAGTGACTGTCACGGTTCATGAATTCATTGTCTCCTAGAGTCTGTATGCATGTGTGTGGTGACTGAACACCTGATTCTCATATCATCTGCCTATCTAACGGTTTTTTTTTTTGTCAATTACAATGCTTGGTGTGAAACAAAATTTTATACCGATTTTTAATCGAAAATTAAGGGTGCGCGTTATACACGTGTGCGCGTTATACTCTAATAAATACAGTAAGTTGTAGAGTATGGACGGTGTTCATGAATGATCGATCAGATTCATTCTTTGATTGAATAAAAGAAAAGGTGATTTCACAAACGGCTCCAGCCCATCTGTGAAACTGACAGCTTAACGCCTGAGTAACACAAGTCATCCCTCCTTTACTCTCTCCCTCTTCTGCAATTCAAAGGATGCCATCGTAAAACAGCCCCCATTATCACAGACACATGCCAGAACACACAAGACTGTGCCATGTGACTTTTAACTTAGTTACTTTCCATTTTTAGATGTGTTGTGTTTTACCTATATGTATGCATGTTTTTTTGTTATAACCATTTTAGATGTGTTTGATAGTTTAGAAGCTTATAATCTGTATAACCAAGTCAATCTTTACCTGGCCTTCATTTTAGGAGTTAATATAGCCGTGATTGGTCTTGAAATCTTTGTCGCTCAATTTGCAGACCATCTATGCTTGTTTCACTGTGCTAGGATGCATCAGACTCTTTCTTTTATGCCAAAACCCAAAAGTTTGCATTCTCAAGCAGGCCATAAAAGATGTTAATTTGATGAGATCCAAGAACAAAAGCAAAGATTCCCGCTTCTCAGTTCCTTCACTCTGATTGCCGGTCCCAACAAAAAGAGGTGTGCTTTGTAAATTCCTTTATAAGGATCGGCAAGGCTAAGAATCATTCTCTTCTTGTTCCTGCTCTCTTGCAAGTCTTCTCTTTACTCCTTCCATCTTCCTGCATCTCCTTCGGCTCGGATTCTTGGATCCTCCTGAGTGCCATTTTACACAAAGGACATTACAGACAAAGAACCAAATTTGAACTTACCGCGGACTCCAACGGACCCGCCCTGCAAGCGCCAACTCGGACCAGATCACGGAATTCACACGCACGAATTCCGACCAGCCACAGAAAGAAACATTTGCAAGTATCCCCTTAACGATTGTTAAAAGTTTTGAGTTATACCAATAAGTTGGTCTGATTTCTGGCTTGTTCTCAATAGGTTCTTGTCTGTAATACTACCTTCCTTTGTCTCTCTCTCCCTCCTCCTCTCTCTCTTATTCTCACTTCTTCCCTTTTTCAAATAATCTGTGTATGTTTTGTTTATTGTTTGTCGATTATTAAAATATATATATTCATACGTGATTGCCTCTGAATTGCTCATCCATAAGTCACTTTTACGGTGCCCGATCCTTGTTACAAATTAATGGAAAGATCCTTCTTTGTGGCCAAAAGAAACCTTTCCAGAGTTTATAAGGTCAATATTTGCTGGACAAATTATCCGTCCTTTGAACTCAATTCTAGAATTAAAGAAAATTCTACAAGCTGAATCAAGCCATAGATATTAATAATTGTTATAATCAGTTATAATTAACTGTTAATATCCAAATTCCCCTTTGTGCAGATTTATGTGTGTTTGATCGTAACACGACTCACTCACACCTAGATCCCGCACCATTTCTCTTAGGCTTAGACTCGCTACAAAGTCAACAAAACCGATGAAAGCTTGACTGCTAAAACTTGGCATTTTCCTTTGCTGTCTGCTTTAAATAATATGAAATGCAAAATTCATTTTTTTCAAGAAATTCATACATAGGCAAACACTAGTTTGTAGAATTCAAGCAGAAACCTTTAGACCAAAAAGGTCGTAAAGACCATGAGCAACATGAATTCAGTCAAGTGTGCCCAAACTTTGGATACTGGTGTAAGTTTGCATAGTTTTAAATGGGATAAAATTAATAATGTGCCTTCAGATGTGTCTTCAGAACAAGCTTATCGAGAGAAAGTCAATGTACATACCGTCAGATATAACTGCAACAGCAGCTACAAATAAGAATTTAAGCAGGTCCATGATCAGCTGAAATTATGATCATCTCTCTGGAGAGTCAGAGTGAAAGTCTCAAAGTGAGCTGATACAGGAAAACTAAATGTTTAAACCCATATTATTTTCTCCATTGAGGCTGAACAAGAGTTCCGTTGAACAACAGACAAACCAGATCAACCAGTTCTGATTAAATGATAAAACTGTCAGGTTTGAGGAGGCGAAGACTCAGTGGTGCAGGGAAATAGACTCTTTATTACAAAATAAAACAAAAACTCAAACAAAACTGCCCCGAGGGGAAAAACAAGACTAGACTAGAACTAGACAAAACTTGACTTACTGGACTAGAACAGGACAGAAACAACATACCAGATAACGACAACGATGCGACAAAGGACAGCAAACAAGAGCAGACTAAATACACACAGGAGGGAGGATAATTAATGGTAAACCAGCTGACAGAAATCAAACTAATGACAATGAAACAAGACGGGTGGGGTAACAGACAAGACATGAACACGTAGCCAATGCGGAGCGCATTGCTGCATGTTCACATTAAACAAAGACGACGCGCGGCTGGTGACAACCAAACTGCGTGTGACAGAAAACACAACAAGAAAGCACACAGACGAGAGAGAGCGTAGCTCATGCAAAGCTTGAAACCGCGCCCACTCACATGACATAGAGCTCGCAAGAACGGGTAATCACCTGTTCTCATGCGCTCACGACGAGGACGAACACACGAGTTATGAATGCCCGAATCCCGACACAAAACCGAAACTGAACCAGACCAAAGTATCGGGACCGGACATCATAACTCGCACAAAAGACGTCACACAGACATGCGTGCACGCGACTCGAACACTCGAAACTCAAGACATTACGGTAGTGTCAGAGCTCTGCCACAACCACAAGAGATTACTAGACCGAATGTGGCAGAACCCTGACAAAAATATCACTATGCAAAAATGGAAAGCATCTGCAATAGGAGTGATCTGAAACTATTACCGGAACAAGAAATGAACATGAGTAGGGGTGTCCAAACCTGCTCCTGGAGGTCCAAAGTCCAGCAGAGTTTAGCTCAAACTTTCCCTCATACTTACCTGGAAGTTTTTAGTAAGCCTGATGAGTGTGATTGGCTGCTTCTGGTTTAACTGGATAAGTTCCCGGATAGCAGACCAACATTAAATCAACATTGATTTAGGCTGATATTTAACATTGATTTTTCATCAGGTTTGCAACCTGAAAAATAGAGTTTTATCAATGATCGATCAAGAGTGACATAAAATCAATATTTGTTCAACAAATTAAATCACTTATTTTGCATCGAATCAACACTAAAACAATATAAAATCTGTCTTTATGATCAGCTTGAAGTTTGAATTAGATTAAATTAGAGTTGTATTTCTTATAAATATTGTGGCGAAGAGACAATATTAATAAAGTAAAATTATGTTCATTATCATGGCAAAAAGTCACTAACTCCAAAACTGTTGATCAAACAACTCCACAAACAGCTTTGCCATTTTCACTCAATACTAACCAGTGCCACTTTATTTCTGTCAGACGTCTACAGGCTGTCACGGTTCAAGTACGGGAGGACTCAATGTGCAGGTGAAGGAGGTTTAATGGGAATAACATACAAAAGAAACATCCCACAAGGGGGAAAACATAACATAAACCAGATCATAGTGATGGCCGTCTGACACCGATACTCCGACACAAGCTTCGAACTCGAAGCAGGATTTTTTATGAACTACTGCTTCGGAGCTTGCTTTGATGCGGAAAAACACACGTGACCGATGAAGCAGCAGCAACTGCTTCGGTTCTCTGAGTGAATCACGTGACTGGTTCAGACCATTCGATGCTGCTTCGCATCGCGAGAGGTTTTGTTACGCGAGACTTTGCTGCACGCACGCTTCAGCAGGTTTTTTGGTGCGTAATATGACTATATAGCAGTGGCATAGCCACGGGTGGGCCTGGGCCCCCTCATTTACATGTCCGGCCCCCTCAGATTTTCAATTGTTTAAAATCGCGACTGTGAAAACGAAAGTGAAAGCACATATCGTCCGCCGCACAAGACGATCGCAACGCACCGCCAAAGTCAAGAATGGCGCATCGAACCACAACCAGCCGTGGTCGAGAGGTTAAGGCGATGGACTAGAAATCCATTGGGGATTCCCCGCGCAGGTTCGCGCAGTTTGGCCCCTTCATTTTATGCTGGGCACCCTCAAAAAAAAAAATTCTGCCTTACGCCCCTGCTATATAGATGCCCAAATTTATGCACAAGATTTGGGTTTATTGTAGTAGGAGCTTGCATTGGTGTTATCACTGCATTTGTTTGATCATCATCATCATGGTGAGCATGATGGTGAGCTACTCAACATTAAATAGCATTATAGTGATGTATGTAATAATTAGTTTATTTACATCATTCACACAAACCCTAGTTACACTCATACTGACATTATTTTGCTATCTACAATTTCGCCACTAGATGTCACTGAAACGAAGCTTTGAATGAATGAACCCATTTTCAAAACAGTTGATGAAGTGGTTCAATACTGGTTCATTGCATCCAGATCATAACTCAAAACATAAAACCAACCAGGAATTCAGGGCAGGGAACATCTAGACAAGAATGGCATCCAGGGATGACAACAACACGACACAGGACAGCAAACACACCAGGATTAAATAGGGCATACATGAGGAAAGGTAACGAGCAGAAACAGCTGGGATAAATTAAGGGGAACGATGGAACAAGATGGGAGGGGTTTACAATCACAAGACACAAAGGGGCAGTGTCAGAGCTCTGTCAACCAAAACACTAGAAACCCAAACTGAGGTGACAGAACCCTGACACAGGCGTTCCTATTGAGAATTAAAAGAGGTTTAGATCTTGATGTTTTATTGAAAATGTTTGGTCACCGTTATCAGTGTTTGTTTGACTCTTGGCTTTTAATTTGAGCTTGTGGTCTTTTTAATAGTGGTGTTGAAGTCAATCGCTGCATTATTGAGCATGGTTTCTAGTATCTAGATATTTGCCCTTTCAAATGAATTTAAGAATGTGGAGGAATATCAAACAATTTAATTTAGATATTTTAATCGAATCATTCTTCATTTTTCGAATGAATTCAGAGAGAGAAAACATTGTACATGCCATCAGATATAACTGTAATAACAACCACAAAAATAAACATTAGCAGATTTATGTTCAGCTCAAATTATGATCATCAAAGTGAAGATCTGTGATCTGGTGCATGAAGACAAAATATTAAACTATTCACTAATAAACCTGTTCCCTATCAAGGGAACACACGCTGTGTCAAAATGCATTGGGAGTGTCTTAACCTGTTGTCTCGTGAAGCACTATCGAACTATCATGTATGAATGTACGTCACGGAGAATGACACCACGAACCAGCAGTATAAAGGTGCGCCGAGATCGGAAAGTGGAAGCTTTAGTGTATTCAGAAAGCGCTAGAATGAAACATGTGTGTTTGTGCTGTTGTATCTGTGAGCAGCTTCCGCTGTGAATGCTCCGCTTCCACCTGGTAGTTTTCGAGGAGGCCCTTGGTTCGTGTTCTGCTGCTACTGAGGCACAGAGACAATCTTTATCTTGGGGATCGCAAATTAATCTGTCGACAGGGTTTGAGATGGGCTCTGCCTTGACTCTTCCCTTTCCCAGCACATCACTCCCCTGTCAGGAACTGGAAGCACACCTTGTGGAGGTTACTTCCGACCAGGCAGAGGCACCGGGACTGCAACTATCCAGTTCTAAGGAGCTGGATGTTATTGGTATCGAGGCTGAAGAGGAAGACTCGCCATCTTCTTCTCCAGCTTTTGAGGAGCCGTTACAGATTGTCACTTGTGCAGCCATCAGACTCAGCCTCGAGGGGCCTTCTGAGCGAAGGGATTCAGTCCAAAAAGCAAACTAGACAAGCGTTACCTCCCTGCTATGAAGCTTGTCTTTTTTTCTGGACTTACAGTCCAAGGTTTCAAGGTTTTGGAAGAGGCCCACCTCCTAAAGGGTGCATAGCAGTACTAGTACTAACTATGCTTCCCTTGTAGGAGCAAAAGAGCGTGGTTATGTGGCGATGCCTAGGCCTAGACTCTTTTAGAGCTGCTGTTCAGACAAAAAAAACATTGTTTATATTGTTTTCCTGTCACCACTTTAAAGCTGCTTTGAAACAATCTGTATTGTAAAAAGCGCTATATAAATAAATGTGACTTGACTTGATTGGAGGAAGCGCTCGCAAGCCATCTTGCTCCCCACTCTGCACTGTCCCTAAAAGCATGATGCACCTCACCAAACCCCTGAGGATAACTTCCTCTACAGTGGGCCCAGCATATTATGCCTCATGCAAGGCTTCTGCTGCAAGCAGTTGTTAGGGGACCTTAACTAGGGCGGAAGAATTGGCACTGAGGCAGGGCCACATATCTTTATCTCCATGACATGGAAAGGCACCTCTGATTGAATTTGACTACCCTCAAGGATAATACAAGAATGTCCTTATGGACACTCCTCTTATGCCTCCTGGTCTCTTCAGAGAGGTTGTCAAAATAGTCAAGAAGCGTTCAAAATGACGCTCCCTGTCGACAGATGCCTCTCTCACGGGCTGCGGAGCATTACTGAGGGATCGCTCAGCTCAAGGTCTGTGGAGTGGACACCATCTCTTCTGTGACATGAATTGGCTAGAGATGTTGGCCGTACATATGGCTCTCTGAGCATTTCTTCCAGAACTCAGGGGGCATCATGTTGTTGTCCAGACAGACAACACTTCAGTGGTCTCCTGCACAAATCATCCGGGGGGTCAGCGGTACAGATCCTCCTCTGGTAAGCTTGGTAACAGACATCCTGTCAAGGCCCGGGGAATGGAGGGTCCCACCGAGGTGGTAAAGCAGATTAGGGAGAGGTTCGGCCAAGCACGAGTGGATCTGTTTGCGTCTCGAGAAACCTCTCACTTCCCACTTTCGTTCTCCCTTGGTTCAGACATGGCCAAGGCTACATCAAAATGCATTTACCCTGATCACTCTGCTCCCAGGAGTTCTGGAGAAATCTTAATTGCCCCACTGTGGCTGGGTAAGGTGCAGTTTTTCGGACCTAGTGTCCCTCATCGACGGAACACCATGGGAGATTACGGTCAGGAGGGACCTGCTGTCCCAGGCAGGTGGATTGATAGCCCATCCTTGCCCATAACGGTGGAAACTGTGGCCTTGGCCTGTAAGGGGGCCCAGCTCATAGACTCTGATCTCTCAACTGAGGTTGTTGAGACCATTGTCCACTCCAATTCTTCACTTCTTGCTGCAGAGAGAACCTGCAGTTAAAACTCCACTCCGATCCAGGAATACAGGTGTCATCGTAGTGAGCCTTGTTTCACTCACCAGGCCTCCATCACTGTGGTGGCGTTGGCATTCTCATTCCCTAATCGTTTTGACGCAGCGCCAGGTCTCTTGACAGGGAACGTCTCAGGTTACGTATGTAACCCTAGTTCCCTAAGAGAGAACGAGACACTGCATCCTTCCGCCACATCCCTTACGTGCTGTTGGGATTTTTGGTGTCTCTCTTGACCCTTTCCCCCCCCCGGTTTGTTGGATTCACCAAAGAATGAGACACGATGTCCCTCGGGTCAGTCCATATGAGTATTACCGCACATTACCTCCCACCTGGGCAGGGTGTGGTCTCCGTAGTGTCCCATGGCTTCATAAGTTAAAAATCTCTACAGCTACATCAGGTATTATTATTTTTTTTTTTTCTCTCTGCTGCTTTTCTCCTATTGGACACATACATAAAAATTATAACAATTCCACAATGTTATCTGTTAAAGCCAAAAACAAAATGCAAATAAGCTGGATGAAAGCAACAACTTGTATACTGTAGAAACCACAGCTCCTTTTTCATTTAATCCAGGAAATATTTCTAAGGGTGAGTTTGTTTTCCTAAAACCTAATTGCTGTTTATATCTGTAAGGCTTGGCTACAAAAAAGCAACAATAAATACAAAACGTCTAGGTTACTAATGTAACCCCCGTTGCCTGAAGAAGGGAACGTAGTCGTTACGACGGACTGACGTCATGGGGTCTCGCCTGGGGGCCCAATCACCTCCAAGTTTTATAAAACACGCCAATGAACATTGGCTAGTGAGATTTGCATGCCGAGTCCCACCCACCCGGCATACGGGTACAAATAGGATCGGCATTACTCACTTCATTCATATTTTGCTGAGGAGCAGAAAGAGTATCCCGGCCATTCAGCGGTGGTTCAGGACTGTGGCAGGGGGACGTAACGTCTCCGTTCCCTCCTACTACGAGTATTGGAGATGCAGATGTTGGCAAGCTATGGCATGCCCTTAGGCCACTGCTCTCATGTAGTCGTAACCTACCCAGCGCCCCAAGTAAGCCCAAGCTTAGTCCTCCATGCCAGTCGGGATGGAAGAGACAGGACATACTGAGAGGATGGTCAAGCTGCTGTTCCTTAACGTGACATTTCACGACATATTCAGCTCAATCAGTGTTGTTAACGCTGGGAAAGCGTCCAATGGGGGACACTACGGAGACCACACCCTGCCCAGGTGGGAGGTAATGTGCGGTAGTACACATATGGACTGACCCGAGGGGCAGTACGACATATGGAATGTCTCTACAGTAGGTCCTACTCCAAGGGAGGAACACGTACACGTACGAGCTGCTCAGAGCTTCTGACGCTCTGCATGCGGTCCACAGCAACGCGAGGGCTGGGTCTGCCTCCTCCCAGGGCAGTGCTTGCAAGTTCATCACCTGGTCCCGAAGGGGAGTGGTGGGAACTTTGGGCAAATGTCCAAGCCGGGGTCTCAGGAAAACGTGAGACAGGGCCGGCCCGAACTCAAAGCATGATTCGCTGACCAAAAATGCCTGCAGGTCCCCCACCCTCTTGAAGGAGGTGAGCGCGGTCAGGAGCACTGTCTTGAAGGACAAGGTCTTGAGCTCGACTGACTCCAGGGGCTCGAACAGGGCTCTCTGTAGGCCTGTGAGGACAACAAAGAGATCCCAGGAAGGGAAAGAGGGGCGGGGGCAGGGAGGGGGTGTCGTGAGGAGTGAGAGTTCTGGAAACCAGGTCCGGTTGGGCCAATACGGTGCAACTAGCAAGACCTGCTCCTCGTCCTCCCTGACCTTGCACAGGGTCTGTGCAAGAAGGCTCACTGGGGGAAACATATATATTTGCGTAGGCCCCGGGGCCAGCTGTGTGCCAGTGCATCCGTGCCGAGGGTCCCGTCGGCCAGAGAAAAGAACAACTGGCAGTGGGAGGATTCCCGGGAAGCAAACAGGTCTACCTGTGCCTCCCCGAATCGACTCCAGATCAGCTGACCCTCTTGGGGGTGGAGTCTCCATTGTCCTGGGAATGTGAGGTGTCGTGAGAGAGCGTCGGCTGCATGATTGAGCTCGCCTGGAATGTAAATGGCATGCAACAACCTGAGTCGATGCTGAGTCCAGAGGAGGAGGTGGCGGGCAAGTTGCGACATGCAACGGGAGCGTAGACCACCCTACATGTTTTCCCTGCAGCAAGGGTCGGAACTGGCGTAACGCAAGGTGTACTGCTAGCAACTCGAGGCAATCGATATGCCACTGCCATCGAGATCCTGTCCAGGAGCCCGAAGCAGCATGCCCGAGGCATACGGCACCCCAGCCATTGGTGGAGGCATCTGTTGTGACAACAACATGCCTGAACACTTTTCCTAGGGGAACTCCGGCCTGTAGAAAAGCAAGGTCTGACCAAGGGCAGAATGTTTGGCGACAAGCCAGTGTAATTACCACACGGAATGTGCCCTGGTGCCAAGCCCACCTCGGGACTCGGTCCCGTAACCAGTGTTGAAGTGGTCTCATATGCATCAGCCCAAGCAGCGGCTATGGACAACATATGCCCCAGGAGCCTCTAAACTGTTTCAGTGGGACCACTGTTTTCCGCCTGACTACTTTCAGGCAGTTCAACACAGACTGTGCACATTCGTTGGCGAGACGTGCTGACATGGAGACCGAGTCCAACTCCAAACCGAGAAAAGATATGCTCTGTGCAGGGGAGAGCTTGCTCTTCTCCCAGTTGACCCGAAGCCCCAACTGGTACGCCCGACCCTTGAACACAGAGCGGAGGACCGGTCTGGACGAGGGAGAACTGAGACATGAAAGTACGCGTCCTTCAGTTCGATGGCTGCAAACCAAACCTGGGAGCGGACACATGTGAGGATGCGTCTCTGCGTTAGCATTTTGAATGGGAGCCTGAGCAGGGTCCGATTCAAGACACGCAGATCCAACAGTAGCCACTTTGAGGCCTGACCCGGGAAGGATAGCGTCCCGGAGTACAAGCGGTGAGTGTGGTGAACTTACCTGCCTCCGTAGGCCCCGTGAGGGGCTGGGGAGGGAGGCGTAAGGAAGCAGAGCGAATAAGAGGCTGGCTGAGAGGAAGCAGCACGTCGCTTACTGTCAGCTCAAGCCCAGTGTGACCCAGAGGTAGAGTAAACTGCTCTTTTTTTGAAAATGTGGGACAGAAACATTAAATAATATTCTCCACCTGGCCCTCCTCCAGGGGAAGGAGTGGTGCGGCCACCAGCTCCCGGAATAGAGCAGCTCCCTCCACCTCCACCCGTCTCAGGCCGCTTTGATGTTCTCTTTGAGGACTTAGTGGGTCTGGACAGGCTGCGTGACCTTCCTGCAGGAAGCCCGGGTTGGACCGGAGGTTTCAGGTCCCGCCTGAGCTCTTATAGCCGCAGGGAGGCACCCGCGAGGAGGCCTGGGAGATGGGGCATCGAGAAAGCGAACTTTGTCAGCATCCCTCTTAGCCAGGTCCGACCAGCAACAATGTTCCTGGACCACCGGAGTGGACATCATCTGGCCGGGGGCCCACGCCTTGACCGTCAACACCCAGAGGGTGAAGTCGGTCGGAGTGCGTGGCTCCTGCAAGTGAGTGAGGTTGACAATGTGCTTATAGTTGTGCAAATATGGGCTGATATTTTGCTTTTTGAGTGTAAGGTTTTTCTAATAGTGTACTACTTTTGATTTTAGTGTGTAAGCAATCCAAAAAAACTGTAATCACTCCCTGGTATTATCACTCATCTAACCCCCAATCACTCCCTGGGTGCTACATCAAAAATGGCTGCTCACTGCTCCTACTGTGTGTGCACTAACTTGGATGGGTTCAATCTAGAGGACAAATCCCAATAACATACTTGATCTTCATGTCACATCATTCATGTTTCAATTATATTATACTTTAATTATTAAACCAACTGAACATTTTCACTGAAACAATCAGTATGTAATTTTGAGTTTTGAGTGGGCACGGTTTAGAGCTCTGCTTGAACCGTGTGCTCTCTATTTTTGTGCAGTGTTGTAGGCACGCGGTTTGTGTTTACATCAGCCACGTGCTTTCATGTTGTGTTTTCATGTCGCGCACAGTTTGGTTTTCACCAGCTGTGCGCTGTCTTTGTGTTCATGTGAACACATGGCGATGCGTCTCCGCATGGCTGCGTGTTCGTGTCTTGTCATTGTGAACCCCACCCACCCTGTTCTCCTGCTTGACTTTGATTTGTCTCAGCTGTTTCCTGATCAATTACCCTTCCTCCTGTGTCTATTTAAGACGTATGTTTGCTCTCTTCAAGGCACATATTCTACATGCTATTATACAGTCATGCCTGTCACATGATTGATTTGTCAATGATTGTGGCTGTCAATAGCTTGTTCAGGTCCTGTAGCGTCAAGCTGATGAAGGCCAGGCTGTTAAATATCTTTAGAGCTCATGGGAGGCTTTGATAGTCTGGACCTTCTATTTTTCTCCAGTTCCATCTGGATCTTATAGATTTTCTCAGCCATCAAGTGGGAATACTCATCCTGGAAAAATATATATTAAGAGATAAAAAACACTGTACTAACGGAAGACTGAAATATGGCATGAGAGTTCAGGTGCTTTACTCTGCTGTTGGTAAACCCTTCCACTTTACACGCATAAGCGATCAAGTTCTCCATGCGTCCATCCTTCCGAGCTGTAGGGTCTGGTGTCGGGAATATGGCTTGATCCCTGCAAGGGGATGCAAGAGATTAGAAAGATTGAAAAGTGCTCAAAAACAACCAAAGACACCCATTATGATTAAAATACGATATGATGAGAGATGGTTCCTCTTAGATTCACAGTTTGTGCACTCGATGACTCCTCGGGTCCTGAGTGATGTGCTCCTGCCAGGACTTCTTCATGCTGGACTATAGCTATTATGTCTGTTTTCGAAGCAATTGATGGTAAAATTTTGGAAGAAATAGTACAGCACCTTAAAACATCAACCTGCGCCCTTAACATACTTCCCACATCTTTTTTCAAAAGCGTGTTTAACTGTTTAGAAGCAGATAGCCTAGAAGTGGTAAATGCCTCACTTCTTTCTGGGACTTTTCCAAAATCCCTAAAAACTGCAGTTGTTAAGCCCCTTCTGAAAAAGAGCAATCTGGATAACATCATATTGAGCAATTACAGACCAATCTCAAATCTACCTTTCATAGGCAAGATCATTGAAAAAGTTGTTTTCAATCAGCTGAACAAGTTCTTAAGCTTGAATGGATACTTTGACAACTTTCAATCTGGTTTCCGACCACATCACAGCACAGAGACAGCACTCATAAAGATAATAAATGATATTCGTCTTAACACAGATTCAGGTAAATTATCAGTGCTGGTTTTACTCGACCTCAGTGCTGCGTTTGACACTATAGATCACAACATTCTCCTTGACAGGCTGGAAAACTGGGTTGGGCTTTCTGAGATGGTTCTTAAATGGTTCAGGTCATACTTAGAAGGGAGAGGTTATTATGTGAGTATCGGTGACCATAAGTCTGAGTGGACATCCATGACATGCGGAGTCCCTCAAGGTTCAATACTCGCACCCCTCCTGTTCAACTTATATATGCTGCCACTGAGCCAAATAATGAGAAAGAACCAAATTGCATATCACAGCTATGCAGATGACACCCAGATTTACCTCGCGTTATCACCTAATGACTACAGCCCCATTGACTCCCTGTGTCAATGCATTGATGAAATTAAAAACTGGATGTGCCTAAACTTCCTTCAGTTAAAACAAAGACAAAACTGAAGTCATTGCATTTGGAAACAAAGATGAAGTTCTCAAAGTGAACGCATACCTTCACTCTAGGTGTCAAACAACTAAAAATCAGGTCAGGAATCTTGGTGTGATTTTGGAGTCAGACCTGAGTTTCAGTAGCCATGTAAAAACAATAACTAAATCAGCATATTATCATCTCAAAAATATTGCAAGAATTAGATGCTTTGTCTCCAATCAAGACTTAGAGAAACTTGTTCATGCTTTCATCACCAGCAGGGTGGATTATTGTAATGGGCTCCTCACTGGCCTTCCCAAAAAGACCATAAGACAGCTGCAGCTCGTACAGAACACTGCTGCCAGGATTCTGAGCAGAACCAGAAAATATAAACACATCACACCAGTCCTTAGGTCCTTGCACTGGCTTCCAGATACATTTAGAATTGATTTTAAAGTACTGTTACTTGTTTATAAATCACTCAATGGCCTAGGACCTCAATACATTGCAGATATGCTCATAGAATATAAACCTAACAGATCACTAAGATCATCAGGATCAAGTCACTTAGTAATACCCAGGGTTCACTCAAAGCAAGGAGAGTCTGCTTTTAGCTGTTACGCCAGCCGCAGCTGGAACCAGCTTCCAGAAGAGATCAGGTGTGCTCCAACAGTAGCCACATTCAAATCAAGACTCAAAACACATCTTTTTACCTATGCATTTGCAGATTGACCGAACTGTTTGCATTTTATTTTATACGTATTATCTTTTTATTCTTTTAATCATTTTTAATGTTTTATTTTTATCATTCTTCTTTATGTAAAGCACTTTGAATTACCATTGTGTATGAAATGTGCTATACAAATAAACTTGCCTTGCCTTGCCTTGGACATTATCAGAGGTACAGATTCAGAGATATTCCCTGTGGATGGCTAAAAGTTTGGAGGATTGAAATCTGCAGATCAGACATTTGAAAACCCTGATGTACTTGTGTACATTTTAGTTTCATTGTATTAACCTTCAAATGCAATCTACAAAAGTTAAGTTTGTACTCAAAGGGTTGATATACCAGTGAAGTCATCATAGATAAATTATAGAGGATTTCAAAGGAAAAGATGGCAACTCTCAGATCTGCAACTGCACCATCACCATTAACTGAGGATGAACAAAGGTATTGTTATTTTTACAAAGAAACTTGTATTTAAATATGATCCCCAAATAGCAGCATGAACAGCTGATTATAAAGCTTTACTGTGGTACTATTGCTCTAAATCAATATGGAGATGAAAATAATTTGATCAAAATGACCTGTTGATTTTTTTTATTTTAGCCCCTCAGTTAGACATTACATATACTAACACAATGTATTAGCTGTACATTGTGTTAGTTAGCAGTGTCTATATGTTAAAGCAAATTAAAGCATTAAAGCAAAAAAAGTGGAAATGCTAACATTCAAAATTTCAAAACATTGTTTCTATCCAACGGAAATGTCACGGCAAGGCAAGGACGAGGATACGTGAACAAATGGAACTTTTAATTATCGCAAGGAGACCGTAACAGTAGTGCACACATAACAAGTGTTAACACAAACTCAAGAACTGACAACAGAGGAGAGAACAGTGATTACTATATACACAAGCAGCGATTAGCAGACAACAAACAGCTGGGAGGATTAGTGTCCATGGAAACAAGTGACAGAAGGATCTAGAACAGACAGGAGTAGTCCCGGGTGAGTAGTGCTGTGACAGGAAAACTACAGACAGCACATAAAAAAAAACAGACCATCTTTTCAAAATAAGAACTCATTAGGAAGTGTATGATTTATGTAAATTACAAAAGGTAAGTATGTGTCCATTTTTCAGCTTGCTTATAATTTCACTGTAAATTACTAAATAAAAATATGACAGTATAAATTATGATTTAGGCTACATAGAGTCAAATTTATGACATTCAAAGATTTTCTCAGCTGGAATCAGTCTATGATCACAGAGAGTTGAACATTTGCAGTTTTATGCAAAAGACACTTGTTCTGAATGCTGACTTTTTACAAATTTACAACAAATAAAGTTGTATGAGATTGATCTAATAGAGACTGCCTCTGTTATTACGGACAGCTGGTCACCCCTCACAGTCACATGCAGGTAAAGCATCCATTTCACAAAGCTTTGTTTTCTGTTTAAAACATGATTGAAATTGCATATTAAATGACATTATGCAATCACACAAAACCATTCAGATTCTTATAAAAACCTAGTTCAAATTCAAATTAGTTGTAATATTAAAATCCATGCAAATGATATTTTACCTGACGCTCTTGTTTATTTCTATATTCCTTATTGTTTTTCTCTTTCTTCGTTCTGTGTTGAGAACAAAATCAGAGAAAAATATAGACTTTTCATACAAATAATTTACCAAAAGTTTTACCGCAACATTGTTTAAAGACATGAACTGAATTATGTAATTATTTAAGATTAAGAAGATCAGAAGAACAGTGTGAATATTTGGACTTACTGTCTGCTGATAGACCTCACTCAGTGACAGGAGCAGAAAGAGTGAAAGTGATTTAGAAAGTCAGTCAGAATGGGGATCAAACTCACTTTTAATTCTGTGTTCATGTGACACATTCAGTGTTCTAGTTAGCCAGGTATTTAATATTGGATTGATAGATGAATGCATGATTTTGTTCCACAGATAGCGGTGAAGGTAAAAATGTTTTTCATTCAAAACAACAGAATTTTTAAATATTTCTTCATATTAATCTCTAAGGATTCCTATATGCCACTGCCCACATACATAAACCTGGAATAAAATGCTTTCTAACTTAAAAGGTGCAATAAACAGACAACAGGAAGTGACAAATCTAGTTTATCCTCAAAGAAAGTGAATATTTCTACAGTCGTGCCAATTAAGATAAAGAGGCATTCAGAGGGGAAAACGACCATCCTCAGATCATCAATCGAAGGTTTACCATTCACTGGGAACAGACAAACAATAACAGAGAAAATAATCATATTTAGACTGCATCAATTTAATTGCTATGTAATGGAACATACTGTTTTCAATCTGATTCCTATGCTTTTCATTTAACTTTTAATAAAATAAAGGACATTTACTGCTAAGAATCCTAAAATAAAGCAATGACCTGTAGTCGAAGCCGTGTCTATAAAGATCATACGTACCTTACGACTTCATCACGAGCACGAACAAT
Organism: Rhodeus uyekii; assembly: GCA_037043235.1. Classification (NCBI taxonomy): domain Eukaryota; kingdom Metazoa; phylum Chordata; class Actinopteri; order Cypriniformes; family Acheilognathidae; genus Rhodeus; species Rhodeus uyekii. The sequence goes on from JAWRVZ010000067.1 coordinate 2,634,714, forward strand.
ATGAACATACAGAGATTTTCTTCGATGTGAACAGACATGCATTGGGAGATTTCAGATCTAATTCCACTTTCACCACTGTGAATGATAAGCATGTTGGTCTGATGATCTGAGATTGACAGACTTTGATTTGGGATGAGGACCATAAAGAAAGCGAGGGAGTTGCAGTAATAGTTAATAACTAGAGGATAAAGTTTGTCGAGACAAACTTTAGAAGTTGGCTGAGAACGTTGCACCAGAAAATTTAATTTTGCATGTTGGTAGCACAATTTAACATTAACTTCAAAGTTGCTGCCATGAATGATCAGAAATTAGCAGGTTGCTAAGGTGTTCTGGGTGGTTGCTAGGCTGTTTCTAGGGTATTCTGGGTGGTTGCAAACTACCAGTTGGTAGGTAGTTGTGAGGTGTTCTGGGTAGTTTCTATGGCATTCTTATCACAATTTAACACTTAGCTAAAATACTATTAGCATGTTGCTAGGGTACTCTGTTTGGTTGTTAGGGAGTGGCTTGATGGCTTCATAGTGATCCTGAGACACTCATTGGTCGCCTGATTAAAAAGAGCCCTCCCCCTTGAGTGTACAATATTGTGACGCAGAGTTATGTTCATTACAAAACCCCTATGCAAGTTACCATGAATCATGAAGGGAATGAAACAGGAAACAGGAAGTGCAAGCATTTCCTGTTTCCTGTCCTTCACCTTCTTAGGTTTTAAAGGATTAGAAATATTATGTAGAATGGCAGCATCACTGATTCTCATTGGATTAGAAACTGTTGATAGGACCGCCCCTGCACTGACTCTCAGCAACTGTCAACTCTTATGAGCTTCAGTGTTTAGATTTGAATTTTGACAGTTGGTCTTTGAACGCTCTTGGCTCATTCTGAACATTCCGCAATGAAAGTCATTGGGATTTTTCCGGTTTTTGATCGCCATTTTTAGGAAAACTGCAAGTCCGATCACTTAGAAAAGATATAGCAACTAACTTCACTATATTTTGAAGGTCTGAGCCGAGTTTGGGGTTTGTAGCACTAAAGCGGTAGGACGACTTAGAGTCAATGGTTTTGAGGAGAATAATAGCCAATAGCTTCTCAGCCAACTTAACAGTCACTGATAAATGAAATGACAGCAGGTTGAACTACAGCAATCTTAAACTGAGGATTCAGGGGAAGTCTTGTTATTTGTCATTTAAAAATTTACATTTCAAATTATGTGGAGATTAAAGGGTGTAATAGAGTTTTTAAATGCAATCATGATACTGAATTCAGTTGATCACTAGTCTGTAGAGAAAATATGATGAATATGCTGGAGAAAGAATATCTGATGAAAGAAATCAATAAATCATCTGAATTAAAAAGATTGTCATAAAAACAGAGAACAATCTGAAAATGTTTTATTCAAATACCATTTGTGTGTTCACTCTCCATGATCCTAAACTATATTTTATCTTTAACGTTTGTAATGACAGACAAAAACAGACGAGACAATTAAAATGGTATTCACTTCACTTTATGTTTACAGAAGCGATACAGATTCTCGAGAAAACACAAACAGCAGCCTATAATGTTACACACTGTGGTACAAATATTGCACTTGATAAAACATGCAGTGGCCAGTAAAAACTGTTTAAAAAAAATATGTAAAAAAATATATTTTGGCCAGTTTGTATCTTCCTCTAGTAATCGTACAATAGCAAAAGGTTTTGAAAATGTCCAAAACATTTTCCTTCACAGTTTCTTGCTGAACGATCTCCTCACCTTCATCCGGAATGCAGAATCACTGTCAATATTCAAAAGACAGCGCATCTCTTTTGTGAGAACTTAACTAAAAAAAAGAAAAATAATTCTATGCTTTCACTTTCCTTTACTCCCTCCTTTTCCCAGGCTTTTCTACTCCCTGCAATGTCTGAAACTTTATATTTGGACACTTGTAATTTTGCCGCTACAGGATGAACCGCTTTTTGTATTCCTCAGTTTCTCAACAGCGTCTGCTAAATGAATAAATGTAAATGTTCTCATGCTTAACAGAATCAGAGAGTCTGGGGAGAGTTAATGCATGAGGTTATCTTACAGTGCTCTGATGACAAGTGCCTATTAAAACAACTCTGAGTAAGAGGTCTAAACATGAAACATAGGCAGGTACAGAACCTGTGAGAGGCACAATGTAACATTAGTTACTTCCAGTGCACATAGAAATTTGAGCAAAGATTCAGCGGCTTTTAGACTGAACAAAGAGCAATGAAACAGCCAGACTTAAATATGGCAAAAAACAGGTGGAACAGATAATCTTGAGTAGTCCTGGCAAAAGAGTTCATGGAAGGTAGTGTCACAGTGGCTGGTAGAGTAGGAATCAAACAGCGCTTTCTAGTGGCTGGAAGAGTAGTTGCAGGAGAAGTCTTACATAAAGATAGGACAGACTTCATCTTAGATGTAGATCTAAGATGATAAAAATTATTTTTAACAACTGCATTAATTTGATGATCAAATTTGATCAAAAATGACACCAAGGTTTTTCAAACTAGAAAGTTTTTCCCTGGAAACAATCCCAGGCAGTCATTGACATCCCAAAGACATCACTTATTACCTAATAATCTCAGACTTATTCTCATTCAATTTCAGTCTCAATTCACTTAACATTTGTTATCCAGACCTTCTTTAATCTGCAAAAATGCTCTTAATCTTTAGTCACCACCATGTCTAACGAGCTGCAGGAGTGAAAACTATGATACAGACATAGTAGTTAAATTTCAATATTAATATTCAACACGGTTCTTTCCCACAAGCCAAACAAAAATCATGTTCTTAATATAAATATTAAATTTTTGTTACGGTCCCCACAACAACTAAAGGTCAGTCACCTCATGTTCTCAGTCAGCTCTTGAAAACACATTCCCATTATCTCTTTATAAACCTCCTCAGGGTCTCCCCTGCGTCTTCTTCAAGTTGGGGAAACTTGTCACGTCATTCAAGGAATGCGGTTGCAGTGACCTGGTATGGAGGAGCTCAGTTTTGGGGCAGACTGCTGTAATTTCTCACAGGCCCCCCCTGAAGGAAAATATAGTTTAAAATGTTCCAAATTGTAATAATTTAATCAAAAAATGTAGTCAAAAACTTCTATAATAAGGTCAGTATTATTATTTACAACGCCTTTAAAGGATTGAATTTAGCTGAAAACTTTAACAACAAATTTAATGTACACAATCTTAAATGTGGAATTTTTGAACTGCCTGTGATGTTTTCCTTTAACGTCTCTGTGTCTGTGATTTTCACTGAAAAACTTACTGTAAATATCTTGTTATCACTTGTGACACAGACTCAGATTACAGCATTTAGCTGACTTTGTGTGAGAGAGAGAAACTCTGAGGCATTCAGGACTAGAACACTGCATTTCTGTAAACATTTACCTTTATCTACTTTATTTGGACTCTGGCCTGCTACAGAAATCATTGCCAGAAATGCGCTTTCAAATAATAAAAATTTTTATAGTTGTCTTTTTGCGAATTAAATATTGCTGAAACTGTTGAAGTCATTGTCTGTGATTTACACAATTTATTTAGATCTTTCTTTCAAAAGAATTCCTTAAGACTTTAATTTTTGTTCTTTTCCAGACAAAAATTTAAATGTTGTTATATCAGACACTGATCTTCTTTCAAACACACTTAACACCAGAAATGTGTGTTACTTCACATCTAGCAGACATTTATATCGTTCAGGCCATTTCTTTGCTTACAACTTTCCAATTAAATTAAAACTTACCATTTTCTCACTGAGCTCTTAAAATTTACTTTTCCATTTAACGTTAGTGGACACGGCATGGAATTGGATTTGATCGCATTTGTTTGTTCATTTTAGAATGAAATATTTTACATTTGTCATTTTGTGGAATTTTGAAATCTATTGTATCGCACAGGCCAGTTAAAAACAAATGCTTTAAACTCCAGTGCAAACGCAATGATATCTACTCTTCCTGAATTAAACTGAATGTAATTAATTCATGTCATAATGAAGGATCTGAGCTGCCATCAAAAGGATTAAATTGCCAATCTCATGGTTTCTGATGAGTTTAAGTCAACCTCACTGTTACAAATTAAACATGGGTTGATAAACATAACATGATAAACATAAACATAACATCTTTGTGATTAAGCTGAATCTGGTTGGCTTTCCTCCAGATCAAAAGTATTTAGGGGAAGTTTAATTTCCTGCGACTCTGCTGTGTTCTGGTTCTGGTTTGATCCAATGGCTGGAGTTTCATTAGATGCTCCTGCTTTCTGAATTCAGAATAAAAGTGCGATCACATTCATTCAGCCAATTTTTCTGGACAAAATCCAACAATTTAATAAGGAATCCAGTAATATCTAAAGCAGTGGTTCTCATTCCTGGTCCTGGAGCCTCCAACATTTCAGTTTTACAAGATGAAGGAAATGTGATTTGTTTTCCAGCACCTGTGACTTGTTTCCGCTAGTTCAAGCATCTTTAGCTCCCCATGTGTAGAAAAAAGCTAACAGTGCATCTCAATCAGCTCCCTACTTCAGGCCAGATAACAAAGGTTTTGTAAATATAGGCATTATGTTTTCATTGTGTTATAACAGTTTTGCTTTGCATATGTGATATTTATTTGAGCTGTAAGTGATTTCAACAGTATTAATAAGACATAAAATCTGACATGCAATATTTTAACCTTCAAATGGCAGATCAGATTCTTCTTTAATAACATTATCTTCATTATAAAAGCATTATGACACATGCTGTTATTTGCATTGAGATAAATTTAGGACATTGAGAGAACAAAGACAACATGAATGCAGCACTGCAGTTTGAACAGTTTGTATTTCTATAATGATTGAATTATTAATATGTCTTTAAGATCAGCGGCTGCTTCTGACTGTCTCGTTTTCGTCTACTTCAGTAAAGCTCAGATAATCTAGGGCTCAGAATCATGTGGTTTCTTCAGTGTGTTTGACTGATCAGAGATCAGCTGTACAGTGTTCAGGCCAGTGTTTCCTCAGATCTGTGTTCATGTATTAATAACTAATGTGATGAAGCCTCTACAGGACATAAAACAGACATTAATGCTCATAATAATATAATAATGCAGGTGAAAAAAATCCAGACAGAGCCGACAGCGCCTCTACAGGACACAAATCATATATTAATAATAATAATACAGACAAGAAACATCCAGACAGAAACAATGCAAAATAATCAATTTAAGTAGCTTTTACAAATGTAGCTTAGAAATAGAAAAAATAGCAACACTGGTGTGCATTTTCAGACAAAACAATGCCAGTGACATGTTTTAAGATCTGTCAGTGCAAGTTTCTATCCGTTAAAGCGTGTTAAATATGCGTTTTAGAAAGTGGGAATGTTTTGTAGCTTGTCCCATAATTACTATTCCTATAGGCTTTCTCTGAAATTTATTTAAAGGTTATTCAAATGTGTGGATTAAACACTTTCAAACAATGTTGATGAAATCATCACATATTGTCATTAGTGTTTGATGATCATCCTCATAATGTTGGCAGAAAACATTCTTTAAATGTCTTTTATATATTAAGGCTCATTAACTGTCTGGCTTAAAATGGCTTAATGTTTGATGTTACACAGAAAATCCCCTGAGTTTCATGAACAGCACTCAGTGTTCATTCATGCTGAGAAATAAGTGAAGCTGGTAATGCTGTTTGTGGAGTTGTTAAATCTGGAGATATTTAATGTATTTTATTGTCAGTTGATTTCATCCAAATCCGTGGCTGTAATTTATTTTACATATATTTTACAATATTACAGCAGGTATTCAAATGTTTCAGGAATATCGTATTTTAAATGACATTCTATTAACAATAAGAAAACAGTATATTTTAATGTTCTTGGAATGTTACTGTTATGATATGAGCTCTGCGCTCCCCTCCATGGCCACCAGAGGGAGCTCACACATATACTGACTCTACACTACACACTACATTTCCCAGCAACCATCACACTGGACTGATTACACACACCTGGACTCCATCATCACTGTTTGCCACACCACCTGTTTATCATTACTTGGACTATAAAGGACTGCTTCATTCTTACACTTATCGCGAAGTCTTGTTAGCCCCGGTTGTCAATTCTGAGCGTTAGTATCCCTGCCTGGTTATCTTGTTTCTGAGTCTGCCTGTTTACCTGTTTTGATCCTGTTCTGCCTGCCCTGACCTGTGCCTGGAATAACGTCTATGATTGATAACTGCCTGCCTTGACCTTCGCCTGTTCTACGATCCTGATTCTGTCTGCCTGCCTTTGTGATCCCTGCCTGTATTACCGTCTATGCTTGACCTCTGTTTGCCCTGACCATTCTGCCTGTACGACCACTCTTATTAAAGACATTGCTTTTGGATCCCTGCCTGTGAGTCCTTCGTTACAGAAGACTTCGCCACAACAAGATCCAGCTGTCTACCCGGACCTACCTGGTTGGTCGCCCACAAAGACTTTTTCTAGAAGGGGAAAGATGGATTCCGTCATCACCCCCGCCATTGCCCAAAGGACGGCGCAGTGGTTCTTTGCCGCGGCAGCTGTGCACGCCTGGAGGCTGCACGGACCTGCCGCTTCTGAGGAGCCCACAATGATCCGCCAGCCAGAGCCTGATCCAGAGATCCACCTGCCAGAACCAGAGCCCGAGCTGCTGTGGCCCGAACCGCCAGAGCTGCCTGAACTGTGGCCCGACCCGCCAGAGCTGCCTGAACTGTGGCCCGACCCGCCAGAGCTGCCTGAACTGTGGCCCGAACCGCCAGAGCTGCCTGAACTGTGGCCCGACCCGCCAGAGCTGCCTGAACTGTGGCCCGACCCGCCAGAGCTGCCTGAACTGTGGCCCGACCCGCCAGAGCTGCCTGAACTGTGGCCCGACCCGCCAGAGCTGCCTGAACTGTGGCCCGACCCGCCAGAGCTGCCTGAACTGTGGCCCGACCCGCCAGAGCTGCCTGAACTGTGGCCCGACCCGCCAGAGCTGCCTGAACTGTGGCCCGACCCGCCAGAGCTGCCTGAACTGTGGCCCGACCCGCCAGAGCTGCCTGAACTGTGGCCCGACCCGCCAGAGCTGCCTGAACTGTGGCCCGACCCGCCAGAGCTGCCTGAACTGTGGCCCGACCCGCCAGAGCTGCCTGAACTGTGGCCAGACCCGCCGCTGGACTTCCGGGACTTCCCAGCGCCTTCGCGGACTTCCCAGCGCCGCCGCCGGCCTTCGCGGATCTCCCCGAGCCGGCAACGACCCGTCAGCCAGAGCCGCCAGAGCCTGCAACGACCCGTCAGCCAGAGCCGCCAGAGCCTGCAACGACCCGTCAGCCAGAGCCGCCAGAGCCTGCAACGACCCGTCAGCCAGAGCCGCCAGAGCCTGCAACGACCCGTCAACCAGAGCCTGAGGTACCGTTTCCCACCCTATCCCACCCAGTATCACCTCTGTCCCTGTCTGTGTCTGCCAGCCCTCCTGCCCTGTCTCTGCCAGAGATTGTCAGTCCTGCACCGCCACTGCATGTGCTCAGCTGGATGGTCCCGCCGCAGATCCTGCCGACTCCAGCCTCGATGGCAGTCGGGGAATGCCTGACTCCGCCTCCAGCCTCAGACCCCTTCTCTCCACCTCGGTCCGTCAACACTTCGGCACAGCCTGGCTTCTCACTCCCTCAGCTTCACCAAAGTCCCTCGACCATCATCTCCATCGGGTTCCCTCGTCCTCCAGGCTCCACCTTGGTCGTGCGTCGCCTTGCCTACACCTGCGGCTCCAGCTGGCTCCTTCCTCCCTCCGGTTTACACCTTATGTCCTCTGTCACTCCGTCTCCAACTCTGCTCTCGGTCCTTTGGATTCCGCCTCGGTCGTTCGTCGCTGCGGCTGGCCTTCGGTCTCCGGAACCAGCGGCGTCGATCGGGTCCATCGGCTGGTCAGCTACGTCCTGGGACCTTACGGACCTGCCAGACCTCCCAGATCCACCAGCCTTGCCTGAACCAGCCTGGTCTGTTCCCCCAGCACCACCCTGGAACTTTGAACTTTGGGCGCCGCCATGGTGGTGCGCGGTGCCTTTTAGCTGCCTCACGCCAGGAGGCGCTCGTAGGGGGGGGGCTCTGTTATGATATGAGCTCTGCGCTCCCCTCCATGGCCACCAGAGGGAGCTCACACATATACTGACTCTACACTACACACTACATTTCCCAGCAACCATCACACTGGACTGATTACACACACCTGGACTCCATCATCACTGTTTGCCACACCACCTGTTTATCATTACTTGGACTATAAAGGACTGCTTCATTCTTACACTTATCGCGAAGTCTTGTTAGCCCCGGTTGTCAATTCTGAGCGTTAGTATCCCTGCCTGGTTATCTTGTTTCTGAGTCTGCCTGTTTACCTGTTTTGATCCTGTTCTGCCTGCCCTGACCTGTGCCTGGAATAACGTCTATGATTGATAACTGCCTGCCTTGACCTTCGCCTGTTCTACGATCCTGATTCTGTCTGCCTGCCTTTGTGATCCCTGCCTGTATTACCGTCTATGCTTGACCTCTGTTTGCCCTGACCATTCTGCCTGTACGACCACTCTTATTAAAGACATTGCTTTTGGATCCCTGCCTGTGAGTCCTTCGTTACAGTTACAAATCAACATTCTTAAAATGTTTCAGTAACATCATACTAACCTAAAAAAAAAAAAACATTTCACTATCATCAAGAAAACTGACATTTTAACATTTCAATAGACAAAACTGAACATTTGGAAACTATTATTAGAATAAACCAAGAAAACAGTTCACAACCATTTATATAAATAATGAATAACGTCATTACACTGAACTCAGATTGATTCGTCTCAGAGACTTTGATTAAACATCAGTGTCATTTTTTTTTTTGTGTAGGCATTTCACAATCCATATGATTTCAGGTTTTCTCATATTTACTGAACCACTGAATTAGACTCTTCCTGATCTCAGGTTATTAGAGGATTCATCTCTTGTTCTTGTCTGTCTCTGTTGACTCGTATTGATTTCACTGCGTTCTGCGTTTAGAACAAGAAATGTCATTTAAATAGTTTCCATGTAACTTCCTCTTACTTTAGGAGAATTTTGTAGCATTAAGTTAAATTTTCTTTCCTAATGTTGCAGCTCACTTTTAAATCTCAAATCAATGCAGTTTTATAAATGATACTAACCTGACAAGACTTTAGACACTTTTCGATTTCTGTAAGAGAGAAAAGATATTAGTGGATCTGTTTGAATCTGATCATGAATAAAAATATATTCATATATATTCTAATCATGAATGAAACACTAATCATCATTATAAAAACAATCACAGTGATAAAGAATAACAACATTATATTTGTGAATTCAGAGTAAAACGAGAGCAGTAAATTACTGTGATGTCAATTTCATTTTGCTGTTGATTCAGTCATTTGTTAGAAAATTATGTCGATTTCTGACTACAGTAATTAATTGTAAAAAAATATCTTTAATCCTGTAATTTCCTATTAATTTTGCAGTGAAACTCAGCGGATGCTTGAATACTATAGGATTTGAGTCTTAATGGAACTCTAGTGTGTTTTAAGTGTTGTGAGAGAGTAAATAACAGATTATTATCAGATTATTAGGAGTCTGAGATGAAAAGTGTCCAGAAACACCAATGATGAGTGTTTGAGACTCTCAGTTATTAAATACTCACTGTCAATCAAACAGCAGCTTTACAGCAAATACACACACACATACATACACACTCTCTCTCTCTCTCTCTCTCTCTCTCTCTCTCTCTCTCACACGCGCATCATTGAATCACAGACTTCAGGACTTTAACTACAGAAAGAAACAAAAGGATTGAATATTATTTTAACAAATTGTGTTTGCTCTGAAAAAGACAAAGGCTTGTGAGACGAGAATAAACATGATTCACAAGAAATATATGAAGATGTTTGTTGTAAATGTGATCTAATGGTTTGGAAAAGAAACAATTTTTTACTCACGGGATGAGAATAATCCTGAAATCAGCACAGATGCGGCAAAGAAACATTCAAAGGGAAAAATGATGTACCTCAAATCTCCAACCATACGATCACCAGTGACTGAAAACACAAGAATATTATCATCATAATTATTATCATCACTGTTTCAAGAAATGAATCAATCTATATTTGTATAATTGATGATTCTGATTCAATGTGAGAATCTTCAAAGTATTTATGTCACTCAAGATTAAAATGAATCTTATTGATTTTTGAACTTCATATATTTATCATGAACATTATTATGGAAATATTTTCAGTAAGTGTTGATTTACCTGTTTTCAGTGTCAGTTCTGTTATTAATGTAGCCGAGGTCAACAAAACAAAACCAACTGATCCAAACACGTACATGGGAACAAAACGAGGAAAATCTGTAATGCAAGTTTAAACATTTAATATAAACATCAAAGAAATCGTCTCAGGTTACGTATGTAACCATGGTTCCCTGAGAGGGAACGAGACGCTGCGTCATCGCTATGGGAACGCCCCCGCGTCATCAACTCTTGAAGCACAATAGAAAACACCTGTGAGAATGACGCGGATGACGTCATGAGCCAGGAAACAAAAGGCACGCCGAAACCGGCACCGACAGCTTGCGAACGTCTGAAACAAGCACGGCATGCGGGAGAGCTAGGGCTGATGCTGATGACGCAGCGTCTCGTTCCCTCTCAGGGAACCATGGTTACATACGTAACCTGAGACGTTCCCTTTCAAGGGAACTCGAGCTGCGTCATCGCTATGGGAACGCTATACCAACGCCACCCTAGCGGAGGAGCATGCCCCAAAGTGCTCCAGTGGAGATGTTCTGGCACCCTCGGGAAGACCAGTTCCTCACGGCAAGATAGCCTCAGCTAGAAACTTGCCTCACTGAGTGATCTGCATGGCTCGTCGGGCCTCAGCCCCGGGAGAGCCATACCCAATGCTCGCACTGAGCTGCAGACCTCCTGACCCATGACGAGAGGGGAACCCCCGCAGTAAGTGGAACCGCAAAGTGGCCTAGCCCTCCTCTAGCCTCAGCCAGGGAGAAAAAAGACCCCATAAATACTGCAGGAGACCCTCAGCGTGGAGACCGGACTCACAACCTCAGTTGTGAGCCGAAACTCCGCGGCTACGGTAGCCCCCCCGGCCCAGCAAGGCGAGCCCGGGAAGTGCACTTACCAAACACCCCCGGACGCCCAAGATGGAGGCCCTCCGGGGAGGGACAACCACACCTCAAGCGTGTCGCCAGCGCCAGCCATGGAGCAGCCACCCAGCCACAAGACCGCCAAAATAAACCCGAAGGTAACAAGGCGGAGGCGAGATGAACCCTAAAAATGCATGGGGACTTAAGCACTGCTGTGCTGCCCAGCCCAGAGCTGTAAAGCGAGAGTTGAACCTGACTTGAGGCACTCTCGAAATAGTCTGGTTTGAGGCACTTGCCTAGGGGTCACTGTATCGCCAAGGAGGTCCATCACGCACCGGGCTGCGACAACCGCGGAGCCTAAGCTTAAGCCGCGGCTGGAGCTACTACCACGCACCAGGAAGTGGTTTCTAGAGAAAACAGGCCACAACCCAGTGACGCGTAGAACCTTCCTCAGAAGGTGGGTACGTCCAGCAACAGGGGAATATCGGTGCGCCCGGGGCCTCCCAGGCTAACCCCGACAACACCCTGGAAACGCCTAGGGGGATGGCCCCCCGAAGGGGATCCAGGCACCCTAGTGAACGCGTCACAACTTGCTGGCTGAGAGGACCATGAGGAATATATCGGACATATCAGCACTAGGGGAACGTCTAAGTGCCCGAGACCCCCCGGGTTAACACTGACAACACCCCAGCGACGCCTAGGGAGATGGCCCCCCCTGAAGGGGATCCAGGCACCCTAGTACACGCGTCACAACTTGCTGGCTATCAGGACCATATGCCGGGAGGAGAGCTTGAAGAGGGGCGACTGACCGCCCAAGCTCAGCTGCTAATGACCTGGGGCCGGAGGCACCTACAGGGAGAGTAAGGCAGCAACATGGGAATATCGAATAGCCTGGGGTCTTCCAAGCTAACACTGACAACACCCCCCTTTCATAGAATGGTGAGGAAGAGCAGTACAGGACAAATTAAGTGCGGGGCACCGTGCCACTGAGGCACTACCTGTAGATGCGAGGAGAGGCGGTCCCCCCTCAGGAGGACCCCATATCTTTCTGAAATAGCGTCATAAACTGCCTGCTTCCTGACACCCAGGGCGCGCCAAGACCCGAAGGTAACAAGGCGTAGGCGAGGTAAACCGAAACCCAACGGGGACTTAAGCACCACAGTGCTGCCCGGTACCAGATCTGTACATAGCGAGAGTCGAACCTGACTTGAGGCACTCTCGAAATAGTCTGGTTAAAGGCACCCTCCTTAAGGCGAGCCTGAAGAGTCTCCTCAAAGACTGTCAGACGGGATTGCAAACTACACCGTCGGCGCCCTCGAGCGCGGACCATGCATGACTTTAAGTCGGAAGAAACCGCACGAGGCGTGCTTCCAGGCCTTAAGTAATGCACGTGATATCGATCGCTGCTGAGCCTCAGCTGCAACAGGACCGAAACCGCGAGCCTGAAGAGCCTCCTCAAAGACTGTCAGACGGGATTGGGCAAACCAGCAAGAATAGCCCTCCCCCGCACCTTCCAGTGAGCGAGAATGACACCTCAATGCCGAACTGCTAACTGCCACAACTGAGCCAAGGATCAACAAACCGTTGATGAGGCTCAGAGCATGATAACTTGAAGGCGCAGTGCCCAAGCATTAGTGAAGGTGCAGTTGGTAAGTTTGCCATATCTGCGCGCAACGACTGATGACCAATCAGGGACCTGCAGAAAATCTTATCTGTTCCTCAGAACAGATAAATAAGTCACATCTGTCTAGAAGATGCTAACAGAATCCAACTCCTCAGAGCTGGAAAAGTGCATTAGAGTGGGTCTCGAACCCGGGTCTATTGCATGAAAGGCAATCAAAGTGTCCACTGTACCACCATAGGTACATAATCAAATTTTATCTAAATCGCAATAATCCGCCAGTCAATGATCGTCGCTGAGCCTCAGCAGCAGCGAGATCGAAACTGCGCTCATAATATCCGCAGCCAGCGCCCGAACGCTGACTGCGAAATAAACACTGACTGAGCACAATACGACGAAAGACTGTGTGCCTCCTGCTCGCGTGGGTACACCGGCATGGAGACACACAGCGCTTTCTTCTTTTTCTAATATCGACAATACTAGCTCCTCGAAACTGGACTGCCGCAGTAGAGAGTTTTCATCCCCCGAGTCTACAGGGCTCATCCTCGGACGAGCTCCGGAAGCCCGGGGGAAGGGGGGGTATATCCGGGAGAACATATGTGATCCCCATGACCGGGACCGCCGCAACGCCTCAGCAGCAGCGGGACCCATGCCACGAGGACCACGCGCTCTAGCAGCCTCCCCGAAGGTTGCTAGGCGAGAGCAGAGAGTTAGCGGTGGCAACCGCTCACAATCCGCACAGGCACCGCCCTTGAGCGCTGCCAGTGCATGCTCTACCCCCATGCATGACACACGTAACGTGTGCGTATCCCCGCCAGTAACAAACGGGAGCAGCATTCTGTCATACTGAAAACTCTTTCCGAGACATCCTACACAGACTTTCTAGTGCTTGTTGAAGACGAAAAAGCTGTCGGTGCCGGTTTCGGCGTGCCTTTTGTTTCCTGGCTCATGACGTCATCCGCGTCATTCTCACAGGTGTTTTCTATTGTGCTTCAAGAGTTGATGACGCGGGGGCGTTCCCATAGCGATGACGCAGCTCGAGTTCCCTTGAAAGGGAAGCAAGATTTTTGCATCAATTTACCTTTAGGAACACAAACATTTGTATATACTCACTAGAACAATGTTTTAGTTTAATTGATGCACACAAAAAACTTAAAACTTAAATTTAAATGATCAATTTGAATTACGTATTTAGTTTCTTATTAACTGTTTGCATTTAATCTGTGTTGTGTTTGATTGATTTCAGTCCTTTATTCCACAGCTCAAACTAGTGCGTTGATCAGTTTATTCATATTTTATATTCTTACAGTGTTTGAACTTTGATGTTTTCAACGGTTAATTGTTGGTAATTAATGAGATTCACTACGTCTGTCAATGAGATTTATAACAGTTATAATGAGATTTATAACAGTTAAAATTATAACAAATACACAGAGACAGTTATTTTCTTCTTCAAAACACACAACCCTGCTTAACATATTTAATGATCAATACTTTACCTCGAGAAAAACGGAGATAATAGGAAATGGAAGCAGCATCCATGAATGTCACAATTGTCCAGAGAATCTGCAGAAACATGATCACAAACCCCCATCTGATAAGATCTGTAAAATGATCAGATCACATAAAGAATCACTTCTCCGTTACTTTTCCTGTGTCATTACATCCACATTTATTCATGTGCCAGATGCTTTTATCTAAAGTAACTTGCATTGCAATAAAGAAACACATTGACATTCTAATCAGTTCATTTTTCCCTGGGAATCAAACCCATGACCTTGGTGTTGCAAGCGCCACTCTCTGCTGTTTGAACTACAAGATAGATATTCTTTCCTGTGTCTGATTTATATTCCAAGGGCTTTTATCTTCATGATAGTGTGATCGACCTCCGTATATATCCTGATTACGTGATCAACCGTCTGTGCCATAACTCCAACATTTAAGGACACGCTCATGAACATTACCATTAATTAATTTGTAAAATAAACATATTTTAGATCAATGTGTAAATCCGAACATTATTAAGTTACATGAGGAAACTAATTTAATGAAATGCTAATATTGTTCTTACTAAAATTACCAACTGTATTTCCTCCTAGAATTTTAACTCCACAAAATCCAAACTCGGCTCAGACCTTCAGGCTGTTGTGAAGTTTGTTATTATATATTTATTAACTGATCCAACGGTTTTCCTAAAATGAGGATAAAATCTCAGAAAATGCCTTTGACTTTCACTGACTGAATGTTCAAATAAGCCGAGAATATTCAAACTCCAACTGTCAGAATTCAAATTTAAACTGTCAGATTCTCATTAGAGTCAATTAACTTTCACTATTTATCCATGTATAAATGAAGCTGCTGTTATTATTAACTATTTATAATCCACTGCGAATCATTTATCTATCTTATAATATTTATAATCTATCTAATATTTCTTATACTATTTCTAATCCATTTAAACTATTTATTTATCTACTCACACGCTCATAGACTTATCCGTCCATCCATCTGTCTATCTACGCTAGCTTTTAAAACTTTTTTACTCTGCTCTTTCTAGAAATCTTAAAGTTTGTCTCCAGCTATTATTATCATACCTGTTGTGTATCCCACCAACATCATGTAAAGGATCATAGTCACTGTATTCATCACTAACTTGAAGATTATCATCACTATTCTCAAGACTGAACGTGAACCTGAAAGAGATGAGAGTGTGGAGATGGTTTCATGAACAGACAGAAATAGAGCCGATCAGAGATTAAACTGAACAGAAACACATACTGTGAAGATGATCAGAAAACACAGAAACACTGAAGAATCAAAATGATTCATTTCTCCTGGACAACAACAACATGACAATAATTACAACAAAATAAAAAAAAAACAACAACCAGACAAAAACTCAATAAAGCCAAACAATCTTCTGTGTGTGTCTGTTTGTGTGTTTTTGTGAGTGTTTGTGTGTGCGTGCGTGTGTGTCTGTGTGTATGTGTATGTGTGTGCATGTGCGTGGTTTGTGCACAGTGTGTACTGTGTGGGAAGAGGTTGGCGCAATTGTTGATGCTCTGATCAATCAATTCTGTCCCATACATTCAAGGGTCAATAAATATTGCTGTGTTGGAGCTATTCTGTCGTTTCTGTGTGGAGTCTCTTGCCTACAGAATGTGCACGTGTGTGTGTGTGTGTGTGTGTGTGTGTGTGTGTGTGTGTGTTAATATGGTCTGTATTGGTGAGGTGATTAACTGGCAGTATAAGGAGACGGAATGTCTTTTTGTTCTCGACAATCTGAGGTCTAGAAAGGCATTTCTGTCACGTGGAAGTTCATTTAACCCGTCCACCATGTGATCAAAAAAGATATGCTTCTGACTGTCTGCTCTTGTGTGAAAAATTACTACTTTTGTTTACCTTTCTTTCTTTCTTTCTTTCTTAGTCAATCTGAATAATTTAACCTTCAGCAATTATGTAGTTAGTAGCTTCTGTTAGAATTTAATTGCTGTAATATTGTAATTGTAATGGAGGCGGCCTGCAAACTCCTTGTGAGACTTAAAGCTTCTGCTGATAAAACTGCAAACTATTCTTCACTAAAAATTTCTTCTATTGACTGCACTTCTGACTCCTGGGGCCTCATGTACTAAGACTTGCGTTGAATTCATACTAAAACATCGCGTACGGACAAAGCTGTGAATGTGCGAACGCACAAAAAATCCAGATGTATCAATCTCTGCGTTTGAAGGATCCCACGCATATTCTCTTTGTAAATCCCGATTAACGTGAAATTGAGTGCACATGCACGAGCACAACACTCCACCCAGTCTCCTCCCTTCATTAAACTCATTTAAATATGGTAATGAGTCCACTTGGGCAAAAGAAAGCAGTAAGAAAATGGCTAAAGCAAGCGGCATGAAAACAAAACTTTACAGAAAGTGAATTGGAGGTGCTACTATCGGAGGTAGAAATTAGAAAAAAAAAATATTTTGAATTTTTTCCTCCGGAATTATTACAAACAAAAGGAAAAAAATATGAGTGCCGTCAGTGCGTTTGGATCTGAAAGTCGCACTGTAAATTGTCTTGCAATTGTCTTTAGTGGATAACCGCGGTCTCCTGAAGGGTTGTTGTATAATTAAATGCAAATAAATAAAAATAAAAAGTACTAGGGGAGCGCGGGGCACAAAGTAATGCGGGGTAAATAGTAACACAGACTTTTTAGATACCGGTAGTTGCACAGGCTTAAATGTGACGTGCTAACGGGCTTTTCATCACACTGTTTGCACATGTCTTCTGGCCAGCTTTCGAGAAATTGCAGCGAAGTTTGGATGAGAACCACAGGAAAAACTCTTTTGGCAGCATGTAAATTTTTTTTGATATAGTAGTTATTTTTCGATTTTCAAAGAATGTGTGAAAGTATGTTAGTCCAATCTTATATTGTTATGATTACCATCTTCTTGGCTAAATGATGGTACCATTTTGAAAGACGTGAAAAACACATAGCGACTGCTAGCCCGTCCTGAGGTAAACAAGACACCGCAGGGTTAGTTAAGCCACATTGAATAGGCTGCATCATTAATCATATATTTTGCATTGTATTAACCTATTAAAACGTCATGTCATTCATGTCATTACATTGTTCAAAGCATAACAAATGTAAAAAATAAAGGGAAAAATATATTTAATTCATAAGTTATTCTTATGATCATCAAGACACAACTTTTTTAAACAAATAAAAATACGTGAATGAACATGCATTGGATAACATGGTGTTAAAACTAACCCGCTGTCTGTTACAACGAGCCCCGCTCACGGGTAAGAAGTAACATTTTACTCCTTGCGCTTACTGCTTACGGCGATACTGCACAGAAACGGTAGGTCCAACGAACATGAAAACAGTGCTCATTTGTAGGAGAGGCTTGTATGTTGTTTGTATAAAAATATGGTTTGTCTAACCCTATTACTTTGTTCATTATTTGGCTAAAACCAAAAAGTGTTACGTTGTGCCCCGCACTCCTCTATTAGATAGAACCATAACTTTAAATGCATCACTCACCAAGAAGCCACCCATCGCACACTCAACCATGCTGTTTGATCTTGCTACAATATTTGTTAGGCGTATTTGCGCATCACATATAATCTGCACATTTATTGAATAGAAATGTTTCCGATTCACCGTTTACATTAGGGAAACTGGCTATCGTTGCAAATTGCATTTTAATGTTTGGCTGGTCAACTGCATCATATGGGAACCATCAAATGGGCATTGCGCGGCTCAAAGACGACTCGCTTATTTCTGAGCGGTCTGCCAGTTCTCTTTGGAAATAATAATTTGCCAGGAAAGCAAGCGTTGTCAGCACCTGTAACGGAATGGGTATTGCGTGTTTCCTCGCTGTCTCTCTCTCTAGATTCGGACCCAATTAGATTCGGAGGATAGCCCTTGTAAATCTGAAATGGCTGATAAGCCAGTCATCCTGGGCCAGAAAATCATTGTGGTCCCTAAAAACTTGTTCTCTTCGGACTCTGCCATTAGCAATGTCCTCTAATATTGCCAAAGCTGCCATTGCCAGACTAAGGGTTGTGTCAATTTGCACATGCTTTTATATGTTCTTACTTAATTGCATAATTTATAGAATATTCCCATAAGGCTTGTGTGACAATATATACGGTATCAATTATTTTATACATTGCAAATTAATAGCAATGCTTCCCACAGACTTGAGGAACAATTCATTGTGTAATGTCTGCAACTTCACTTCATTGCCTGTAGGAGTCGCCAACGGACAAAACTATGAGAAATGAACTTACGCCAGCCATGAACTTGCCGTGGAGAAACGCACATTGTCACGTTAGTTTCACTTTTAGTACATCCGACCGTGAGCGTGAAAGCTGGCGAACGCAATGTTTTTGTGCGCAAGTAGTGTTGATACATGAGGCCCCTCGTCTTCATTCATCATATCCTTGGGTCTTTAACTGCGATTCCCCTTCATGGTGTTTTGACCTTTAGAAATACTTGCGTAAAACAATTGGATAAAGTAATGCAATCTAAGAAATCGTAATAAGATCGAATACGATCCACTGTAACATGTTTCTCCCAACATTGATGATCAGATTTAACAGATACTGATAGTTAAACAGAAATCAGATCAAATACTTACAGTCGAGTCCATCATAGCATCTATAAATCCATGTGTCTATCGTCAGGATCAGAAACACTGGTAACATGACAGTAATGATTTCTAAAGGAGAGAAATGTTGGATAAGATCAACAGATTCACACCAGATTACAGTAAATCATGAACATCAGACTCTGTGAATAATGAGTGTTTTAAAGAAGAATGAACATGTTCAAATGTGTTGATCTGAACTAAACAAGCTCAAATCATAATGAATATTAATCACCTCCTCTATATCCAAACGTGGAGATCAGGAGGACGACTTGTAAAGTAGGAATAATCTCAAAGATCATTTCAGCCACAAGCTCAAATATTGTAATTATCCGTCCAGTTTTCTTTCCAATCTGAGTAACCAAAACTATATCAGAAAAAAATTCAGTCATTAATATCTTATTTGGTTCGGTTTTTAATCATTATAATGTTGTTTTATGACAATATTGACAACAAACAAACAATAAAATCAACAACAAAAGAAGAAGAACTGAACAAATCATCATGTGACTGATACTGATCATATATGTTTATATAAAACTCTCACAGTGATGAGACTTAAATAAATCTTCATGTTTCTAATGAAAACAATGATATTATGACATTTAATGAAAAGATCAATATGAAGTATTTATGTTAATAAACTCTAAACTTCATCAGATCTGAATCTGTGTGATGCATTTACATTATTGCTCTAAAGTCATGAATGATATGAATCTGATAAATACTAATAAACTTATTCAGTCAGTGTGTTTTGATGACAATAAATCACAGAAATACTTACAGTAAATGATTTTGCAGAGGCCATACAGAACCATTATTGAAAACATGACTATCACAATGGCTATGCCATACTCAGCAAAAAGAGCTGTAAGAAAGAAAGAGATAAAATATATATATATTATCAAATAGAGAAACAATAAAACTATAAAAACAGATCAGTAGAACTCTAGTCATTTAACTGATGGTTTATGTAAATCATCATGAGTAACTTTAATTTACACAAACTGTCTCTCTTCTGTAATCTGAGGTTCAGTGTTTTTTGTTTTCAGTCTGTTTCTAATATTGACCCCGTGACCTTTGTGCTGCTCATGTGACATGACTTTAAATCATGCTGAGGAGATTATGAGAAACTATACAGAAATGACATGCATTCAATGACTTACTTGGGTAAATATTACAATGACTCCAGTTATTCTTGTGTGTGTGTGTGTGTGTGTGTGTGTGTGTGTGTGTGTGTGTGTGTGTGTGTGTGTGTGTGTGTGTGTGTGTGTGTGTGTGTGTGTGTGTGTGTGTGTGTGTGTGTGTGTGTGTGTGTGTGTGTGTGTGTGTGTGTGTGTGTGTGTGTGTGAAAGAGAGAGACAGAGAGAAAGAGAGACAGTGTATGTGTGTGAGAAAGAGAGAGAGGGAAGAGGGAGAAGGAGAGGGAGAGAGGGGGGGGGGGGATAGAGAGCCAGAGAAAGAGAGAGAGAATTCTACTACAGAAAACCATTTTTTTTTCTGTATCAATTAAATCTCTAACTTTTAAATCATCATATGAAATTAACACATTGGTTTCCAGTAATATAAACTGATGATATAATGATGAATTATAAAAAAGTGGTTAATGGACCAAAATGATTCTTCCTTCCCACTGTAAATGTACTCCATGCTCTTAATATAGACTGATAGAACCCATTCACACCCAAACCTTCGAGTCAATTATTAGACCTTTGGAATGGGAAAAGTCCCATTTTGCTAATAGCTCGCAATACTGCTAAACCATATATAATCCATGGCTTCAGATTGGTGTTATAAAGAAGTTTTTGAGCCAATTGTTGCCTCGTCGCTTTCCATTTAGAGGTTAAATCAATGAAGCCTTAACCCCCTCAAACACAGGTAGATTTAGTATACCTGGATGAAGCTAATGATGTCCTCCCCAGAAAAAACTCACAAAATGTTTCTGGAGTAGCTGTAAAAATCCTGCTGGAGGATTTAAAACAGTCATTCGATGCCACAACATTGAAGTAGCCAAGTTGTTTCTCACCAAATCTCTGCCTCTGTATGATAACTGAGGCTGAATATATCTCCATCTATTTCACCTTCCTAGTATCTCTTCAACTACTCCATCCCAGTTCTTTGTCATATGTTGTTGTGTGCCCAAAAAATATTCTTCCTGGTCAAGTGACAAAAGACCAACATCAAGTCCATATATCTCAGTGACATGTAATAAATCTCGCACAAGAAAAAGGTTATCAAAAAAGAGTGTTTTGGAATGCAATAGGACTCTCATGAGTTATTGAAGCCAGAACCTTCTTCAACCGATCTCTTAATGCCTTTGAAAGTAATTATTAAACTTTTCCTAAAAGGGAGATTGGACGCCAGGGGCATATTCTTCGTACGTCGCTTACTACATCCAAGATCAGTTGACACATCCGGGATGAGATAATCGCGCTAACTATGAGCTGGATTATTCGGTTCTTCGAACGCACCTGTTCTTGACGATTAGTATAGCTGGATTGAGTTATCTGAGATCATTGCGCGTTCATGTGCTGGTTTAAAAGGGGATATGTATCGATAGTAGAAACACTGATCAGCAACATTTTGATTGGTCAGCGAGCATGCTGAAAGAGCGCGCGCAGTATTTCTCGGCGGCGCGTCGCTGAATTTCAGTGTTTAATTAAAACACAAAGCAACACTTTAAAGGCTGCAAAAGCCAGGAGAGAGGGCTGGCAAAAAGTTGCCGACAAATTACATTTGTGAGTTGCCTAGTGATCGTGTGTGTAATTATATTGTCTTATATTAATTGTATTTCATAATCCTCTTTTATAGCCACCGCAGGACCCACTAGAACTTGGCAACAAGTAAAAGTAAAATGCAAAAATATTCTACAAAATGGTATCTTTACTACTTGCGCTGTTCTGCAAAAAAAAAAGTTAATTCATGAAATAGAATTGCAAGACCTAATAAAGCAAAAAGTCCGACTTGACTTGAGATTGAATTGCTTCAAAAGGAACTTCAAAGTTAGTCAAATACACTAATAAACACACTGTACTATTGATGACCTTGCATGATTTATTTATTTCATTCCACAGGCAAGAGATGATCAGCTGGATTTTTAAAAATTAAACTAAACTGTGTGCAAAGTTCCCTCTTTTCAAAAATGATGCTGGACAGTTCTGTCCCGTGCAGCTCCAGCACTAGACTGGTCAAGTGCACTGGCTGGAGATCATCATCAGCTGTATTTCCACCACAGGGTCCTCTGCTTTCTGATGGTGGCAATGTGTGTGCAGTCTATGGCACCAATACATTAGGGTGATATTTACTGGCATGGTCATGATTTCATAATCTCTATAATCAATTATAATGTACCTGTAATAGCGAAAAAGCTCTCTTAAACAACTTGGGGTCTTAAGTGGTTTGTAAAAACCACAAAAAACACCGTAAAGATTGCTTGAGTGCCAGGAAAACTTTGCGAATGACACGACAGACAGCACTTTCACAATGTTCTCTGCATCTCTAACAGGAACGTGCCACTCGCAAAGTAGCGCAAGGCAATACACACAGTTTGAGCTGTTGTTAACGCCCGACTAATTGTATCTAAATTAACTAGATACATTATACCCTCACGTGAAAAACTATACTTTATATTTATATATATAGCTATATATATATATATATATATATATATATATATATATATATATATATATATATATATATATATATATATATATAGCTATATATATATATATATATATTATATTATATTATTTTTTTAAACATTATAATTCTATTAAATATATTATATTGAACCTTCAGCAACCGTTTGCTCTCGTAAAAACGGACAGGACAAAATTCCCATATCACTTCCGCTTATAAAGCCGTGATCTAATCCTGCCATCATGAAGTAAGCCTGCTCCCTAGCAGGTTCAATTCAACGGACCTGTTACTATGACAACCAGTCCCGGATGAGCGTCGAAGAACCGAACAATCCAAGATCATGCGAAATCGCCAACAATCTAATCCTGCTAAGTGACTTAGCGAGGTACGAAGAATATGCCCCTGGTCTTCAAGAGTCCTAAATCTCCTTTCTTTGGCAATAGCGTGATTGTTGCTCTTCTGCAACTAAGAGGAAGAGTTCTT
Source organism: Rhodeus uyekii (assembly GCA_037043235.1). Taxonomy (NCBI): domain Eukaryota; kingdom Metazoa; phylum Chordata; class Actinopteri; order Cypriniformes; family Acheilognathidae; genus Rhodeus; species Rhodeus uyekii. The sequence continues at coordinate 2,657,733 of JAWRVZ010000067.1, forward strand.
GATTTTTCACTCTCAAGAAACACAGCATGTAAATCCGATCCAATTAATGACCATATAGCCTTTAAAATTCAGCAGTCAAACCGTCCAATCCTGGAGATTGTCCCACAGACTGTTGTTTTTGTGAAGTGAAAGTGGCTTTTCTAATGGGATCTTCTCAACTTCAGTAAATTTTGGAATTCCAGCAAGAAAAAAATCTGTTGTTTCAGAATCAAGTTCTTCATAAAAAGATAAAACTTGTGAGATGATTTCTCTCTTTTCTGTTGTCTCTCTTCCATCAGGTAATTTAAGATGATTAATGTTAATTCTTTGATTCTTTTTCTAACCTTTTTTTTTCAAAGCAAAAAAGAATGATGTTGAAGAGTCCATGTTGATAAACTGAGTGAATAGTTTCTGTACAATTGTTCCTTGATCTCTTTCTTCATGCAGATTTCTCAGAAGTTATATTGCTCAAGCAAATCCACACTTGTTGCACCTCTATCACTAAAGGAGCTGTTTAATCTCACAATCTCTTGCTCCAGCTGCTTGATTTTCTTCTGGGTTTCCTTTGTGTTATTTTGTACATATTGTTGACAAGAAGACTGAATTTGAATTATGTCTCACTACTGACTCAGGGACTTAAACTCTGTCTTTCTCTCTCTCCAAGCTCTCCAAAAGAATGTGAATAAATGCACAAATCTACGATCTTGCAACAAACTATTATTAAAATGCCAGTGTGATTTAGTAGATATATTCAATGTTGTGACTATAACAGAAACATAATAATGATCGGAAATTGGTATAGGACTAATTTTGCTATTAAAATATTTTCCTCTTCAACATTTCTGAACATATATCCTATCTAATCTGGTCCCCGATGTTATATTGGACTTCATTTTCAGCCATATGTACTGACTACAAGCAAATGAAATTGTATTGTTTTCTTGTCAGTTTCTGCAGAATTAGGATGCGGTTCATCGTGATTCCGATCAACTGAATGGTCAAGGGTGCAGTTAAAATCTCCAGCTGCAATGATTACATTATCATAAGGAATATTACTCAGAGCATCCTGTAGTTTTTTAAAGAATAAAACTCATATACAGCATATACAATAATAAACGAAAAAGATATCACCGGTGCATCATATTAGAAGAATTGCCCTGAACTCTTTCTGATACGAGAACAGCAACTCCCGCATTTGCACTGGAACTATGTCTAAGAAAAGCCTGTCCCTTCCATTCACTCAGCCAATCTGCCTGGTTAAACACATCTGAGTGTGTCTCTTGCAAAAGCATCACACTTAACTTTTAAAAGCCAAAAAAACAATTTCTCTTTTCTTTATTAAAACATCCATTTACATTTAAATATCCGATATTTAAGGATGTCTTAATGGAGCGAGCAATATCTACACAAGACAAACCAAATATCAAACAAACCCTCTAATGATTAATTTGTTTCATGTCTTGATAGATAATCTTCTTTACTTCAGTGATTTTTTTTGTTTTTGGAGTCAATACCATTTTCGTCTACTAAACTCCTCAACTGTTGCATTTATCATTACATCTCTACAAGACGCTAAAAGTCTTCTCAGATCTGGAAAAAAAAATTCAAAATGTGGATTTCGAACACCTTTAGTTTCATCAAGGAAAGCATTAATCTCTCTCAGAGAATAGAGTTTTCCTCAGCATTCACTCAGTTCTGATGAACCCGTTTGAGAAACAATGTCTCTGATCTCAAAAGAACTGCCTACACTCATGATCTGAATCAGAATCAACGGCAAACGACTGACTGCAATCTTCATTCACTTCTTCAAATTATTTATTGTCATTTGTTTCTTCACACTCCATTACGAAATGTTCAGCTTCTCTGTCTTTAGACTGAGAAGGTGGTTTTTGTGATTCTAGATTTTCTGTATATTTTTCCACAACATTAGCACTTGCAGCGCTATCTACTGGCTGATAAATTACATTGTACGTGTATACATTATTTGCCTCAGTGTTACTCTTGTTTCCCGCTGCATTTCTCTCGAACTCTTCATCATTCTTGCGCACGGCAGTATTTTTTTCTCAAACATTATTTTTGGGAATAGTTTGAGAACCTGCTGGAACACTAGCTTCTTATTTGGGACATGTCTGTCTTAAATGTCCGTGTTCGCCACATAAAAAGCACCGAATATGATCTGAACTGATACAAATTGTATAATCTTTACCTTCCACTGCTATTTTTAGCACGAGATTAAGCGGCTCGTTTTGCGAGTTCGGGATCATGTATGTGAAGCGTCGGAAGGACATGACATGTTTAAAGTTTGGATTTTAAAGACCCAAAGGAATCATCTTAATCAGAGCTGCTAATTTTCTATACCGTTCAAGAATTGTTTTCAAAGTTTCCTTCCAAACTTTCTTGGAAGGGTTTGACAAAGGAAGTACCGTCAAAAAAGTTTAATTCACAACAAGTCCTTTCTCTAAAAATGCATCGACCAATATAACAAGCTCTCTGTTCATTCTGGAGGCAGATTTAATATTTAAACCACCGACCTGTTCGCCTGTCATGAATATGAGCTCTGCGCTCCCCTCCCTGGCCACCAGAGGGAGCTCACACACATAAACTGACTCTACACTACACACTACCTTACCCATCATGCAGAACACTGGACTGATCACACACACCAGCTGAGCCCCGTCAGGACTGTTTGTCACTCCACCTGTGTCACATTCACAGAGACTATTTAAACCCGGTTTCCCCACAGCTCTGGGCGAAGTCTTGATTTGCTATTGCTGTCATTCTGAGCGTTTATTCCTGTCCTGATTGTCTGTTCTGATTCTGCCTGTTTGCCCGTTTTTTATCCTGTTTTGCCTGCCCTGACCTGTGCCTGGATTAACGTTTATGATTGATAGCTGCCTGTCTTGACCACCGCCTGTACCACGATTCTGATCCTGTCTGCCCGCCTTTGTGAACCCTGCCTGTTTTGCGACTACTCTTAATAAAGACAAAACGATTGGATCCCTGCCTGTGAGTCCCTCTGTTACATCGCCGAACGCTGTCAGAACATCTTCAATTGACATAGTCATCCGGTGTGCACTTGGACCCGTGCCCGAGAGTCAACCGGGAAAAACTCGACCGGAGTCAGCGCACACGGTTAAACAATTTTGCTATATATATTGTTTATAATAATAAACAAACATAAAAGGAAAAACGGCAAGAAGAATGTGCTCTTCTTGAGAATGTCCAAACACTCACTACTATCCACAATCTACATCTACATCAACCAATTGGCCCCTTTCAAGGTCTCAGAGATCAAGTGTCTTCTGAACGCAGATGATCTGGTTCTCCTGTATCCCACTAAACACGGGCTTCAGGAGAGCCTGAATCTGGAGGATTACTGTCAGTCCTGGGCTCTGACCGTCAACCTCCAGAAAACCAGATTAATGATGTTCCAGAGACGCTGCAGATCACAGGGACCCGCACACACGTTCACACTCACACACAGAACCATTGAAACCACCAAAACATACACTTACCTGGGCCTGACGCTGTCCTCAACAGGCAACTTTACTCTGGCTGTGAATGAACTCAAAGAGAAAGCGCAAAGGGCTTTCTATGCCATAAAACATCCATTAAAATTGACATCCCAATCCAAATTTGGCTCAAACTCTTCAAATCAATAATTGAACCGATTGTTTTATATGGCAGTGAAGTGTGGGGTCCTTCTATAAAATTTGATATCTTAAACAGGGAAAACCCTCCAATTGAAAATCTACATTTAGATTTCTTTAAACGAATCATCAAACTCCAAAGAAAGACACCAAACAATGGATGCAGGGCAGAATTAGGCCAATACCCTCTCCTTCTGAACATCCAAAAACAGCCATCAAATTCTGGAAACACATAAAAACAAGCGACCCCAACGCATACCATTACAAAGCCTTAAAATCATCAAGATTCACACACATTCGGCACACACAGATTATGAACACAGAAAAAGAAAAGTAAATCACCCATTGGGCAAACACCATTTAAAACCAAAACAAACTAGAATGTTATTCGGCCCTAAATCGAGAATGCACTGCAGCGATCTACCTGAATGCAGTGAGTGATGTGAAGCTCAGGAAAACACCAATGTTTTTTTTTTCTCACATAGACTTTACTACATGTTTCTTTACTACTTGTTTTCTGTCATGATGTTTTGCTAAAGAATATTTAGATGAACTACATTTAAACATTTAAACATAGTTATAATAATAATAATAATAATAAATAATAATAATAAAGGGTGATTGAAGGTTTGTTTACCTGAATAAACAACGATTGATAAAGCAATATATTCTGCAACGTAACTGCAATTCAGAATCCATCTTTTAATCTTGCCTGTAAAAGAAGATAATAATTACAGTCACAGTATCAAACACAAATACACAATGAATCACACATGCCACTAAAACATGACTTATTAAAGAAAGAAACTGTGGTTTAAAGTGTTTACATTTCGTAAAAAATAAATTTACATTTTTAAGTATAACATTAATTTATTTCACACAGACTGGAAAAATAACACTGATGTCACAGACACTGTTTAACTTTAATTTACAACATCTTTAACCAATCAGAATCAATAACTAGAACTATTCGTTTTATAATGTAATTTTGATCAACTGTACTTTGATAAATCACACAAAGAGTATATGAAATCTGAACATCTGGGTATTAATTCATTTCCGGATCTCTAATAAACTGATCAAATGACTCTCATACCTGTAAAGCTATTAATATATGGAGCCGCCCAGAGCAACATGAGAGGCCTCAGAAAATAAAGAGCACAACAAGTGACCGATTCATTCAGAGACCCTGAAACCAGATAATAATATTAAAATAACTGATGTATTAATAAACACATATATGAATGATAGATTATAATGCATTGATTCACTCAGTAATGAGACACTCACCTTCAGAAACTCCCCAGAGAGCAAAAGCCAGAGACATCAGAATATTTGGACAGAAAACTAGAAACATCTGGAGACGAAAGACTGAATCTAGAGAGAAAAGACACAATAACCCCTTTAGTTAAATGGTGAATTAAGTTTTAATTAAACACCAGTTCCACATTATATTAGGTGACTATAACAGCTGCTTTAACTACTATGTACTATTAAAAATATTAAAATACTGACTAAATATGAAATTTACATTTATTCATTTAACATATTCATTTAAAATATTCATTTAACATAATCAGTTAAAGCGTACTTAGACATAAATTAGCGCTGAAACCATATTTACGTTTTTTTAAATAATCCAATAAACTTGCGGAAAAATGAAACGGAGAAACTAAAATTATCAGTTCCACGCGATATGAATATTGATATAAACATGTTTCCTGGTGCAACTATTCAGTGTTCAAAGCCACATAATGTTTATTTTAGGTTTCAGAGATTTAAATACACATAATTGCTATCAAAGCAATTCATTTATAGTTCATAAGATTCACACTGATGTCTATGGAATCGGTAATAACAATCTGTTCTATTATAAATTGACGACTTGTTTTATTCATATCAGATACAAATTGTGTAGGAAATGATAAAGTTCACTCTATTCTTCTCCCACTTCACCGACACTTCCTGTCATGTATTTATCATGTATACTGTCACATGCGTTACAGAGCAGCGAATATGATATTATAAAGGTTTTTAAACGCCTAAACACTTAGGCCTACATTTGAATCATATACTCAACAAGTCCATCAATATTTTGAATAAAACAGTAAAAACTGAATAAAAGCGATAAATCTGTTATACATCGCTATTGTGTGTCACGTGACGAGCACGACACGTCGCCATGGAAACAATAATAAGAAACGCTCTAAAATAAATCAATCGCCTTAAAAACTCACACTGTACCTAGGAGATTCTGCATCAAGTTTATCTCGGCTGAACACACTTGTCTCTGATTTCTGTAAACTGTACATGTGTATTCTCCATCATCTTCAGCTCTCAGGTTGTTCAGACAGAGAGAGAAGTTTCCATGTTGAATCTGATCAGTAAAGAAATGAGCTCTATCATGATAATCCTGCTGCTGGGCTTCTGGTCGACTCTCTCCATCTTGATATAACATCAGAGTCTCGCCTTTTCTTCTCCATTCCAACTTCAGATCCTCCATTGGTAAAGGTTCATCAGCATAAAAGGGCAAAACCACTGAAGATCCCAGAGGAACAGGTGTGTGATGATGTTTCACAGTGAATCCTAAAAAGAAAAATCATTTTAACACTGTTACAGTGAAAGCTTTTGAAGATTAAATCACTGGATTTACCAACGTTTGTCAGGTTAGTGACATTAAAGTCTGTTTTCACCGGCTCTTACACATGAACTCTCACTTCCACAAACCCATAAAGCATATAAATATATGATAAATAGATCATGATAAATACATGATCAGATGTAGCGGTGTACTTTCAAAATTGATAATAGCATGTATATAATTAATAATATTTAACCATCCAGGACGATTACATTTATCACTTTAATCAGAAATCAGTCAGAACTCCTTAAAAGGGATTTCAATGAACTTTTTGAAATGCTCAGATGTCTAAAAGTTCAGTCGTTCATCAGTGGACCACTCCCAGCAAGAGGAACAAATAGATTTACACGTTTGCTTGGGCTTAACACATGGCTGCAAAAAACCTGCAACTTAAAGGGACTGAATTTCATCGACAACTTCAATCTGTTCTGGAGTCAGAGACAGTTGTTCACACATGATGGCCTGCACCCAAACAAACTAGGCTCAAGAGTGCTAAAGGACAATATCTACTTCTCCCTCCATCATCCTTCAGCAGTGTGTGCAAATCCACTTAATCTGAATGGCACAAACACACCTGGACAGAGTACAGCTGACCACAGGACTTCATTTCAGCACCTGAATGGACATGCGGCTGACACATCCCACAAGGACAGCGATAACACCACGCAGCCACAACAACCACTGTTCACGGACACAATCCTGACTGAGCCCTGCCCAGAGAGCTCACCGATAGACAGTGACGTGTTAGAACTGCTCCAAGTTTCAGCAGCCAAGGACGACTTTCGGGAAAACAGCCAGGACAACATATTACAGCCTCCAGTAACACCAGAGCAACAGCCTCTCTCACCGGATACGTTATCCCTCTCCCCAGCATTCCCTCTGCTGTGTTTCTCTGAGAAAATGGAGGAACTGGTGTATGCTGGAACCAAACTCGCCCACTCTTTTGCTGCGAGCCCCCAGACATCAACAAAAAAGCGGCGAGCTCCACAACCACCAAAGCCTGTGGGCCCAGCTCAACCTCCCATTCCTCCTGCGAGAGCTCTTCGGCCGCTACCACAACGCCAGGGCCCTCACCCTCCTCCATCTGTTCTAGGTGAACCAAAAACAACTGATAAAAGCTCTCAGTGATGTGTGTCGGGTCCCCACTATGATAACAGTGACTTTGTCAAATGTTTACAGAACAAGCGGGAACCCAGTGTGCCTGTTGCTTTCGCTATTTCAGTTTTATTACGTGATAGAAAGCCAAAGGCCTTCTCAAACCGTCTGGCAAACCCATTTAATCTGTTGCCTATTCAAACTAAGATTACTGTAGAGACAGAAAGTAAAACTGTTAAGTTAGCACTTTTAAACATCCGTTCACTTAAAAATAAATCACTTCTAGTCAATGATTTAATAACCACAAACAATCTAGATTTTATGCTTCTAAATGAAACATGGCTTGAAGATAGTTGCAGTTCAACAATCTTGAATGAAACAGCCCCTCCAAACTTTACTTTTATGAGTGTCTGCAGAGCTGTTAGGAGAGGTGGAGGTGAAGCTGCTCTATTTAAAGATGTCTATCAATACAAGTAAGTGTCATTTGGTGATTACTTGTCTTTTGAATATTTGGGTATTGTGTTAAAAGGTGCTCCTCGCATTCTACTTTTAGTCATTTACAGGCCTCCTAAATACTCTCCAGCCTTTGTGGAGGACTTTACAGAACTGTTATCAGCAACTTCCTCAGAGTTTGACTGTTTTGCTATTGCTGGGGACTTTAACATCCACATAGAAAATGTAGGATCCAAAATGGCAAAAGAAATTCTAACAGTTTTGAATACTTTTGATCTGACTCAGCATGTACATAGACCCACACACAATCGAGGACATACACTAGATTTAATTATCAGTAAGGGTCTAAACATCTCATCCATTGTCATTAAGGATGTAGCTCTATCAGATCATTTCTGTATTTTCTTTGATATATTGATCTCTCCGACTGTTGAAGCTAGATCTATATCGGTCAAAAAGCGATGCTTAAATGAGAATACTAGTGCTCTGTTTATGATGGCTATATCTTTAACACCAAGCATATCTGCAGACTCTGTTGATTTTCTTCTTGATTCTTTTAACTCAAAAGTTCAGAATGTTATTGATAACATTGCTCCTGTGAAAGTCAGGAAGAAGAGTGGCAGACAAAAGGCACCCTGGAGAAATTCAACAGCAGTGCAAAATATGAAAAGACAATGCAGAAAAGCTGAGCGCATGTGGCGAAAGACAAATCTTGAAATCCACTATAACATCTATAAAGATAACCTTCATGCTTTCAATGTGGAACTAGGCAAAGCTAGACAGACCTTCTTCTCAAATATTATAAACAGAAACTTAAACAACACCCGCACTCTTTTTGCTACTGTAGAGAGACTAACAAATCCCCCAAGTCAGATTCCCAGTGAAATGCTCTCAGACAGCAAATGCTGTGAGTTTGCTTCCTTCTTCTCTGAGAAAATAAATAATATCAGAAAGGCGATCAGCTCATCCTTGAGCTGCACTGGGGTAAAACAGATCAGACCACAACCTCAGAAAGTAGCTATTATGTCTGTTTTCGAAGCAATTGATGGTAAAATTTTGGAAGAAACAGTACAGCACCTTAAAACATCAACCTGCGCCCTTGACATACTTCCCACATCTTTTTTCAAAAGCGTGTTTAACTGTTTAGAAGCAGATATCCTAGAAGTGGTAAATGCCTCACTTCTTTCTGGGACTTCTGGATAACATCATATTGAGCAATTACAGACCAATCTCAAATCTTCCTTTCATAGGCAAGATCATTGAAAAAGTTGTTTTCAATCAGCTGAACAAGTTCTTAAGCTTGAATGGATACTTTGACAACTTTCAATCTGGTTTCCGACCACATCACAGCACAGAGACAGCACTCATAAAGATAATAAATGATATTCGTCTTAACACAGATTCAGGTAAATTATCAGTGCTGGTTTTACTCGACCACAGCGCTGCGTTTGACACTATAGATCACAACATTCTCCTTGACAGGCTGGAAAACTGGGTTGGGCTTTCTGAGATGGCTCTTAAATGGTTCAGGTCATAGTTAGAAGGGAAAGGTTATTATGTGAGTATCGGTGACCATAAGTCTGAGTGGACATCCATGACATGCGGAGTCCCTCAAGGTTCAATACTTGCACCCCTCCTGTTCAACTTATATATGCTGCCACTGAGCCAAATAATGAGAAAGAACCAAATTGCATATCACATCTATGCAGATGACACCCAGATTTACCTCGCGTTATCACCTAATGATTACAGCACCATTGACTCCCTGTGTCAATGCATTGATGAAATTAAAAACTGGATGTGCCTAAACTTCCTTCAGTTAAACAAAGACAAAACTGAAGTCATTGCATTTGGAAACAAAGATGAAGTTCTCAAAGTGAACGCATACCTTCACTCTAGGGGTCAAACAACTAAAAATCAGGTCAGGAATCTTGGTGTGATTTTGGAGTCAGACCTGAGTTTCAGTAGCCATGTAAAAACAATAACTAAATCAGCATATTATCATCTCAAAAATATTGCAAGAATTAGATGCTTTGTCTCCAATCAAGACTTAGAGAAACTTGTTCATGCTTTCATCACCAGCAGGGTGGATTATTGTAATGGGCTCCTCACCGGCCTTCCCAAAAAGACCATAAGACAGCTGCAGCTCGTACAGAACGCTGCTGCCAGGATTCTGAGCAGAACCAGAAAATATGAACACATCACACCAGTCCTTAGGTCCTTGCACTGGCTTCCAGTTACATTTAGAATTGATTTTAAAGTACTGTTACTTGTTTATAAATCACTCAATGGCCAAGGACCTCAATACATTGCAGATATGCTCATAGAATATAAACCTAACAGATCACTAAGATCATCAGGATCAAGTCACTTAGTAATACCCAGGGTTCACTCAAAGCAAGGTGAGTCTGCTTTTAGCTGTTACGCCAGCCGCAGCTGGAACTAGCTTCCAGACGAGATCAGGTGTGCTCCAACAGTAGCCACATTTAAATCAAGACTCAAAACACATCTTTTTACCTATGCATTTGCAGATTGACCGAACTGTTTGCATTTTATTTTATACGTATTATCTTTTTATTCTTTTAATAATTTTTAATGCTTTATTTTTATCATTCTTCTTTATGTAAAGCACTTTGAATTACAATTGTGTATGAAATGTGCTATACAAATAAACTTGCCTTGCCTTGCCTTGCCTTGCCTTTAATCAAACTAGTGTTATATAATAGTATTTCCAGGTTTTTAATTCTAACTATATTGACTCATTAAAATAAATTGATCAGGGATTCAACAGCAGCAGTTACTTACCCAGTTTCAACTCTTTAGTAATAGTTGAATGCACACAGTCCTTGTCAGTGTACACTTTGCATGTGTATTGTCCATGATCTTCAGCTCTCAGATTGTCCAGACGGAGGGAGAAGTTTCCATGTTGAATCTGATCAGTAAAGAAATGAGCTCTATGATGATAATCTTTGTGCTGTTCTTTTAGTTGACTCTCACCATCTTGATACAGAAGAACCAGAGTCTCTGAGTCTGTTCTTGTTCTTCTCCATTCCACCTTCAGATCTTCCATTGGTAAAGATTCATCAACATAACAGGTCAAAACCTCTGAAGATCCCAGAGGAACAACATTACTATTCATAAAGAAACCTGTAAAGGAATAGAAACATGTTTTTTTAATGTAGAAGAACAATTCGTTCAGAAATAGAAACAAAAAGATTAGTACAAAACTCAAAACGCATCAGAGTTGCATAACAGATAGTCAGTCATTCAAAACTGGATATCAATAAATTAATTGGTTTGGTTTAAAACCAAAATAGAACAACAAAAAAAAAACTTTTTTACGTTTTTGTAATTTTAAGCTTGAGTAAATTCAATTTGAATCCAGGTGTGCGAGTGCACGTCGCTGAGGGTGACGTCATAAACCAGGAGTATATCAGCACACGGTGAACTAGAAGCCGCAGCTTTAGTGTCTTCAACAGCGCTCAAAGCTAACGTGTGTTTGAGTTGCATTTGCTGGCTGTAAGTCGATTATTTTTCACTTACCTGTTATGATGGCGGATTCACAGACCTTCAGGCGTTGTGTCACTCCTTGCCCGCGTTTCATCACGGGTAATGATACACACGCGCTCTATGTTCATTGTTTGGGCGAGGACCATGCACGCCCAGCGCTCGAGGGCTCTAAGTGTGCAGAGTGCCTGCAGCTGCCGCTGCACACTCTCCGCTCACGCCTAGCAGTCTTCGAGGGGACTGCTCATTCTTGCGGTCCTCGTGGGTCTGGCCCCGCTGCAGCTGAGGCTCAGCGGCGGCTGCATTCATGGGGATCGCAGCTAGATTTATTTCCTTCGGCAATGCTGTCAAGATGGACGTCGAGAGGTTTCAGGAGGCTGCTAAGCAGGAGGTGGCGTTTAGGAAAATCCTCCCCCGCCGCTCTCGACCGCGCTGCTCAGCAGCAGAGCGTTGCCTCCCGCCAGCCTCCTCAGTTGGGTGGTGGTGCGGGTCGACGCGCTCAGTGTCTGAGGACTGTCCTCCAGGCCAAGAAGGCTAAGAGCAAGAGGCCCTGACGCCTATATCGTTCGGCCTCGCAGCACTGGTCTTCCTCGAGGGGTGGACCAGTGCCCTGTAAGCGCGGTGGTTGGCCCGGTGTCTCAAGGGGCCCAGGCCATGCTCAACGCGGGCAGTCTTGTCCAGTCGCACTCCTCACGGGCCGTGCTGGGCAGGTTGCCCCCTCCGAGGATGGTCCTAGAGTATCTGCCCCGGCGGCTCTCTGGTTTCGGCCAGGGCTCCGGGGTGGAAAAATGTATCTGTCCAGAGGTTGGTCTCGAGAGACTGATACCCCTAGTAGATTTCCTGGCAGCGTGGCAGCGTCTACCAGGAATCTCTCAGTGGGTCCTGCGTACCGTATCAGGAGGATACGCTATTCAGTTCCGGGTTCATCCACCCGGTTTTTCGGGCGTATTGCCAACACTGGTGGACCCCGAGCAGGCTCTGGTCATGGAACGAGAAGTCGACTCGCTGCTGAGGAAAGAGGCCATAGAGTATGTACCCCTCTCAGCCAGAGAATCGGCCAGAGAATCGGGCAGAGAAGCAACCGCCGGAAGTTCCTCAGAATCGACTTTGGGGGGAAGGCTTATCAGTATCGGGTTCTTCCGTTCGGCCTGGCTTTGTCTCCTCGCACTTTCACCAAGTGCGTGGATACAGCTCTAGCTCCGCTCCGGTCTCGAGGGATTCGGACCCTAAATTACATTGACGACTGGCTCATTTTGGCCCAGTCTCGAGAGTTAGCGGTGCAACATCGAGATGTTGTTCTCGCACATATGAAGGAGCTCGGGCTGAGACTGAACGCCCAAAAGAGTGTGCTCTGGCCGAGGCAGAGCACTACTTTCCTAGGCGTTGTATGGGACTCTGTGTCAATGTCAGCACGGCTTTCCCCCGTGCGCATCACCTCAATCCTATCTTCAGTCAACGACATAAAGCTAGGCCAGCTGGTCACTGTCAGACACTTCTAGAGGGTTCTGGGTCTCATGGCGGCAGCCTCTTGCATCATACCGCTAGGTCTGCTCCACATGAGACGTCTGCAGTGGTGGCTCAAGACCAGGGGGTTTTCCCCGAGGGGAAATCCTTCCCGCCTGATCAAGGTTTCAAGCCGCTGCCTGCGAGCCTTGAATCAGTGGAAGAGTCCCTGGTTTCTTGCCCAAGGACCTGTACTGAGACCAATCTGTCACCGCGTGATGCTGTCGACAGACACCTCCCGCTCAGGTTGGGGGGCGGTCTTGAGAGACCGCTCAGCCCAGGGTCTGTGGGACGGACGTTGCCTCTCCCTGCACATAAACGCACTGGAGATGGCCATCTGGAAGGCGCTTCAGGCCTTTCTCTCAGACCTGTGGGGACACCATGTGCTAATTCAATCCGACAACACGCGGGTGGTCTCCTATATAAACCGCTGGGGCTGGATGCGATGCAACAGGAGTGGCCGAGGTTACCCTTGTACGCCTTTCCCCCCGTAGCCCTGCTCCGGGGGGTTCTAGAGAAAGTTCGCCAGGACAGGGTCCGTCTCACCTTAATTGCCCCACTATGGCCGGGCAGAGTGTGGTTCTCGGACTTAGTGTCCCTCCTAGATGGCGCTCCTTGGGAGATTCCCGTCAGACTGGACCTTCTGTCCCAGTCTCAGGGCAGGATCTTTCATCCTAAACACCTAAAGCTGACCTCTCATTACATCGAGAACATCATCACAGCCCTCAACAAGAGAGCAGACTACCTCGAAGTAATCTCTGTAGATTACTAGTAGAAGTAGAAGTATTCTCTACCTCAACTACCTCTTCAGACTACCTCTGAAGAGATTAAATCATCTCTTCTCTTCGTCAATGCAGAAGTTGTGGACCTGCAGAAGTGTAAAGACGAATTAACAGCTAAAGTTGCGGAACAAGCAACCGCCATTTCTCAGCTGGAAAGCAGAGTTGTTGAAGCAGAGAGCTACAAAAGGAGATGGTGTCTATTACTATACGGAGTTTCAGAGACGGAAACTGAAAATGTCAAGATTAAGATAACAGAGATTTGCAAAGGAGTGATACCTGGCGGGAAAAATGTGTTTAGGCAGACCGGTGTCGGGTCAAGCAAGGGCCATCATCATCCTCTTTGCGTTGCGCTGGGTGAGAGACTTCATATGAAAAAAGTGTGAAAAACAGCGACTATGACAAAGAACGCAAATTACGCTTTGGAGAAGATCTGACAAAAGAAGAAAAAACATCCCGTGCACTGCTCTGGCCTTCTAAAAAAAAACGTACTTCGTTGGATCTAAAGCTTATGTTGCAGGCAAATAAATCTTTGGATGAAAAAATTTATACGTCTTGACTCTTGATAGTGTTGAAGCAAAGTCAAGTATGATTATTTGTGAAGATAAGCATTATTTTCTTATTTGCTATTTCCTTTTAATAATTGAATGGCTATTTGCCTATATTTTCCAATCTTTTTTATGTTTTTGTTTGATGTTTGATGGTTTTAAAACTATGTTCTATTAATGCCAGAGGTTTAAAGAACCTGAAGCGCTTTTTTTCTTTTTTCCAAGGAATGCAAAAGTGATTTTATTTTTATTCAAGATACTCATTCTTGCCCTGAAGACTGTGTTAACTCTAACATGAGAAATAACCATAATGCTGAATTAATAATTGGTGGGGACTTTAATCTGGTCATGAATAGTTCCATGGATAGATTCCAGTGATAGAAACGACCCATTGCTCATTGGGGCTCTCCCTTTCTCATCCAGAGGCAGAGAGAGTTCCATCTCACACTGATTGCTTTACACTGGCTGGGCAGAGTGTGGTTCAATGATTTAATGTCCCTCCTGGACAGAGTCCACTTGAGATTCCAATCAGGGAGGACATTCTGTCACAGACAGCAGGCTTGGTTCATCACCCCTGCCCAGAAATGTGGAAACTGTGGGCTTGGCCTCTAAGGGGGCCCAGCTCATGGAATCCGGTCTCTCAACCGAAGTTGTTGAGACCATCCTCCACTCCAGCGCTCCTTCCATGAGGAAACTGTACACCCTGAAGTGGAGACTCTTCACTTCTTGGTGTAGCAAGAAGCAGGTGAACCCAGTTACCTGTCAGATTGGCAATGTTCTGGAGTTCCTGCAAGAAAGTCTAGTACAACGACTGTGGGCCTTGTAAAATGTAAGGTTTAAAAGACAGATTATATGGGTAGAATGAAGTATACAGCGTTAACTGAGTGGGTTGCAGTCTCGGAGTACACCAGTAGGGGGCGGTGAAATCTCACAGTGTTGGTGAACTGAACTCCCGCTGAATCTCATAAGAGTTGAAGTACAAGAATTCGCGTGAGTGATGGTAATCATGAGAGCCTCTGCTAACACTGTGAATTAATGCTTTACAGGTAAACTTGTGGAAAAGCTGTGGGATTAGAGTATAAATGTTTAGAGTGTGTGTGTATATTTCCTGAGTTGTTAAATATTGTGGAAAGCAAGTTTATATATTGTTTGAAGAGTGTGCATGCATGTTAAAACCCCGTTTATGTGATAATACGAATGTGTACGGATAATATAGCGTAGTTGCTGGTATAATAGTTTCATGCTGAGTTACGAGAGATTTGTATGTTTAAAAGTCTAACGTTGAATTCATTACTGAATATCGTGAGAGTTGAAGTACGAGAATTCGCGTGAGTGATGGTAACCACGAGAGCCGCTGCTAACGCTGTGAATTAATGTTTTACAGAATAAAAACACATTAAATGTGCAACCCCCTGTGTGAATCCTTTTATATCACTGGGAAGTGTTACAAAAGACGCCATCGCTGCTTACCACGTACCTCTGGGTGGCATGTGTATTGGCAGGGAACCCCTAGTCACACGTTTTCTCCGTTGCACCATCAGGCTGAGGCCTGCAGTACAGACTAAGTTTCCTACTTGGGACTTGTCCCTGGTTCTACAGGGCATGTCCTAAGCACCTTTTGAACCTTTTGAGGAGGTTCCCCGTAAGTCCCTTTCTCTTAAGACCCTCTTCCTGCTAGCTATCACCTCTCTGAAGAGAATAGGGGACCTACAGGCTCTATCTGTAGCCCCCTCTTGCCTCGAGATTTGCGCCTGGGACAGCCAAAGCTTTCCTCCATCCCAGGACAGGCTACTTTCCTAAACCTCCCACTAATGTGGCATGGTCTATTGTACTGCAGGGCTTCTGTCCTCCCCCCTTCGGTGATTAGGAAACAAGATCTGTCCAGTGCGAGCACTGGATACTTACGTCCACAGGTCCTCCCCTTGGTGTAAAACAGACCAACTGTTAGTTTGCCTCGGGACCCCCAAGGGGCCCCAGCATCCAAACCTACCCTAACCAGATGGATATCTCTGGCTTATGAGTCGGCCAGACTCCCATCTCCTTTGAGGGTCCATGCCCAATCCACAAGGAGCGTGGCTGCCTCTAAGACCCTTTTATCAGGGGATTCTCTGTCTGATGTCTGTGATGCAGCAGGTTGGTCCTCCCCACACACATTCTTGAGGTTCTACCAGCTTGACCTCAACTCCTCTGTGGGAACACAGGTCCTCTCATAGCATTCGTTGCTGTGCAAGTTCCCTTGAAAGTTCCCTGAACTTTGGCATCAGCTCCTCGCACCTTCCGGGCTTGCTTTAGACACTCCTCTAAGCTGCCGTTTCTGGTTTCCAGCGCACCTTTATCATCCTGGTTCGTGACATCACCGACTGGTGACGTACACTTACATTCATTCGATTGTTTACATAGTGCTTCACGAGACTATTGTCAAGGCATTCCTCTAGCATTTTGACGCAGCGTGTCGTTCCCTCTTAAAAGAACTACGGTTACATGCGTAACCTGAGACATTTTCCTGCCTCAAACAACTAATATTGATGGTGATTAAAACACTAAAACAAACCAGCTGAATAATACTGTATATTAAATGTATTGTATTGAATTAAATAATAGTTAAATGTATGAAAATTAAACAAGGTTGATTTGTTTTTTCCTGTTAACTTACTCAGAACTAAATTAATCTTGGCTGAAAACACACAATTTCTCTTGCTGTAAACTTTACACGTGTATTGTCCCTCATCTTCAGTTCTTAGATTGTCCAGATGGAGGGAGAAGTTTCCTTGTTGAATCTGATCAGTAAAGAAATGAGCTCTATCATGATAATCCTGATGCTGGGCTTCTGGTCGACTCTCTCCATCTTGATACAAAATCAGTGTCTCGCCTTTTATTCTCCATTCCACTTTCAGATTCTCCATTGGTTTATCCATAGAACAGGGCAAAACCACGAAAGATCCCAAATTAACTTTACAATTCTTAGAATTTTCCACAATCATACCTGAAAAGGAAAAGAAGAAGTTTTATTTATATAGCGCCTTTCTACAAGGCCACGGTTGCTTAACAGTTGAACAGCATTTACAGTTTACAAACCACAATAATAATTAAAAAAAAACGTCAAATACTATTAATTGCAAGTATGTGTTGAGTAGGTCTGATAGATGAAGAGGTATAAGACCATCTGGAGCATTAAAAGTTATTAGGAGTACCTTGCAATGAATAAGTGATGCAACAGGTAACCAGTGAAGATCATGGAGAAAGGCTGTTGTGCTAAAGACATTTCATTTTTTAATATGAAATAAATGCTAAGAAAAAATAACTCCACTATCATCCTTTTTTTGGCCGATTCAATCACATTTAAATAAATGTACAAATGGAGCCTTTTTTCTTTGTGTTGTTGTTTGTGATCAGATTATTGGGACATGATCAACATTTACACTGTCCCACAGTCTCTGTGCGTTTGGTTGTCTGTAGTTTGTCTTGCTCTGCTGTCGTATATAGAATTGCATCACTTGTCAGATCACAGTCTGCTCTCTCATTGATAATCAACACATTATATCTCCACTAATTTACATGCATTTGAGCTTCAAGAAAAGAAGCATAACCCAGACATAAAAATATATTACTAGTTAAAAGAGACACTCAGGCTTCCATTAGTAATTCAGAAGTGCAAGAAACCTCTCTTTGAGCCACTAGAGAGCGCTGTTTGATTCCTTCATGCAATGACTCCCCCAGCCGCTGTGGCACCACCTTCCATGAAATCTTTTGGCAGGACAACTCAAGATTTTTTGTTCCACCTGTGTTTTGCTTTATTTAAGTCCAGCTGTCTTCTGCCCCTTTGTTGCGTTTTTTGTCTATTTTTTTGGTGAAGCTATGTGAGCTTTTGTTTGCTTTTAAAGACCAAGATAAAGTAAAGTTTATTTTTGCTTTGAGCTATCCAAGTCTCCTTTGCCTTTCCTTCTGTACATGGGTCTCCTACAAAGTATCTTCCCCGGTGACTAGAGACAATTTATGCTAACCAGTTATGAAAAGACGACACTTTAGTAATTGTGACCTGGGCCGTCTCTATGCAGTTATTGGATATAGGAGTGTGAATGAGTTTGTCTGATTCAAGTACATCAGTGCCTGATCTATCTGTACCTGGAGAGAATTGTCTGTCTGTTAGTATTCCTGTTCATAACAATTTCAGTTTCTCGGCTACACAAAGCTCACAATTAGAAATCAGATATCTTTACTCACAGAACCTAATTTATGCTGTAAGTTTAATCTTATTAATATAGAGTAACTATGATCATTATTTTTATTATTAGGTTTAAATTTCTTTTTCACTGAATCAAATTAATTAAAATTATGTTCCTGTCAGATTCGTACCTTTATTTGGTGATCTGCAGTAAATCAGACAGCAGATCAGAAGTGCAGATCCAGATGCAGAAATACAGAGAATCAACACCATTATCTGTGAAACAGAGAAACCTGAGAGACACAGACAATTACTGAACAATGTTATTATTGTGCACTTCCGTGTATATAGTGTATAAAATAGTCCCCGAAATATGAATTAATTTTAAGCGTGATCACACACACATACTTTATTTGTGAAGGCATTATCATGACAAAAATACTGTATTACAATTTTTCTTTTGTCTTTTTGTTCTTTTTTTTACGATTGCTAGAACACATTTCTCAATACTTTAGTCACTTTTTGAAAACTCTTCACACAGCAGCAGGACAGCAGTTTATGTGGCTCATGTGACACAAAGGGCATTCAATGACGACATCTTTCAACCCTGGTGTGAAACACCTAAACCAAAATATACCTCTACAAATCCTTTAACATTTTTCACTAGGGAAATTACATGAATGAATTATTTTCTAACTACTAACTAGACACAAATACCAAAGATCTGCATGTTTACATTCTCTTGTAAAAAAACATTTCAAAATGAAATATGACACAACATTGAATAAGACAACATTTGTAGAGTAATCCCTGTGCTGAAATATATTCCAAATCTTTAACAAAAGATCCAAATAATTAGACCAACCACAGCTAACGCATTGTAGCTGAACACTTATGAAATGTTAATCTTTAAATTTTATTGCCATTTATACAAAGGGGGACATTAATCATCTTTATGAATATTTTTTTAACTATAATGGTGTCACGGACTTAGCCATGCCCCTTGCACCATACTCTCCTCCATGCACTACAACAAAGAACTCCCTCGTTGTCTGCAACGGCTTCCTTTTGCACTGTTCCCTGTATTTAGAAATGCGGGCTCATCAATTCACCTCTGATCTTGCCAAAATCGCATTTATCATGTCACACCTTACCGGAAGAGCCCGAGAATGGGCTAGAGCCATTTAGGAAGCGGGCGGTCCAGTCATCCAGTCCCTCGACTCCTTCGTAGCCCACTTCCGGGAACTATTGCATCTGCAACAAGGTTCTCAAACCATCCATGATTACACCCGTGCTTCCGGACCCTGGCTGCTACCAGTGGCTCGAACGAAACCGCCCTTCTGTCAGTTTTTTGTCAAGGTTTGAACCCGCAAATCCGTCTTCACCTGGCAATCTATGATGATCATGTTGGTCTAGAACACTTCATTCTTCAAGCTACTCTAGTTTCCCAAAACATCTCTGCCTGCCCTGTTCCATCACTGCTGTTGCATTTCCTGCCTCTTTCGAGGGAGCCCTCCCCTCTAGCACCAGAACCCATGCAACTGGATCACACTCGCCTATCCCCTGCCGAACGAGAGAGATGTATGCGGTTACACCTCTGTCTCTACTGTGGAGGGATGAGACATTTCCGTACTACCTATCCGACCCATCCTCCGCGCCCAGCGGTGATTACCATACATTCAGATGTACACTCTGCCACATACTAATGTGTTGATAACCTCCTCTTTCTGTTCCCTTCCAGCCAAAGCCCTGATCGACTCTGGTTCAGGGTTAGGGTTAGGTAACTACTAAGCTAACTACTCCACAAACTCCATGCCCGTAAACAGCTTCTGCACACTCCGTTTTCAAGCTCACACCATCCTAGGAAAACCGCTAGGCCAGAGGTGTATTCACTACGTCGTCTCTCCCCTCACGTTGCACATTGGGATTTTACATCATGAACAACTTCAGTTACTGGTGCTGGAGGGAACCTACTGTCAACCCCGTCATGGGACGCCCGTGGCTCACCAAACACACCCCGGTTTGCAACTGGAAGAATGGCAAAGTGCTGCAATAGAGTGTTTATTGTAAAGAAAACTGTCTGTTATCGATTAAGAAACCCATTTGTCGACGCCCTTCCTCCTGTAACCCGCCACCCTCCATAGAGAGTCCGGCTTCTGACAACCCACTACCACTCCCACCTGAATACCGGGCGTTCCAGGACATGTTCTGCAAACAACAGGTCATGGAGCTCCCCCCTCATCGGCCATGGGATTGTGCCATTGACCTGCTGCCTGGGACCTTGTTTCCCTGCGGAAGGATCTATCCATTGTCCAACTTGAGCAACAGGCCATGGAGGAGTACATTCGAGAGGCTCTGGACCAGGTCTACATCCAACCTTCCCAGTCCCGTGCCACCGCTAGCTTCTTCTCCGTGGACAAGGAGGATGGAGGATTGAGGCCCTATATAGACTGTATAGACCTGAACTCGCAAGCTGTCAAGATCCGCTATCCCCTTCCCCTGGTGCCCGCCGCTCTGGAACGCTGGCGGGGAGCTTGCATCTTCACAAAACTGGACCTATGCAGCGCCTACAATCCGAATCGCATCTCGACGAGGGGGTGAGTGGAAAACTGCCTTCATAACAGAGCTCATTTCTTCTGGCCACAATGAATATCGGGTCATGCCTTTCGGGTTATCTAAAGCCCCTACTATCTTTCAAAGTTTCATGAACGAAATCCTGCGAGACCTCCTTCAGCTCTTTGTGATCGCATACATTGACGATATTCTAGTTTACTCTCAGACCCTTGAAGATCATCATATCCATGTTGCGCAGGTCCTACAATACCTCCGGGATCACCATCTCTTCCTGAAACTAGAGAAGTGCGAGTTCCGCCGCAGCCAAACCCATACATCATCGACATTTTATTGTCGAAGTAGATGCCTCCTGCATCGGAGTAGGAGCCATGTTATCTCAGCGGCAGGGGAATCCTCCACGACTCCATCCATGCGGCTAGTCACCAAGAACACAGCATCTGGTCTACATTGTGGTTACAGAGTCTCTCTGCGTCCTGGATCATACCTCCGTGTGCGCAGCCTTGCTACTCGGATATGTTTGCAAAAACTATTTAAAATCAATTCATATATGACTTATTCAATCATATATACTCTATATTAGTTGCAGATGTGCAATTATGAATGAATGGCTTAGCCTTAATCCTTCATGAATCATACATTAACTCAAGATAAATTAAGCATGAATGAATGCATATTAGTGCACCCATATTGTAAAGTGTTATCTCAGAATCACTGTGCTGTAAAAAATCTGACTTGATTTAAAAATGAACGTAAATTATTAACTAATTTAAACTTTACTTACCGTATTTATTCAAGTATAACGCGCAAAATTTTCTACCAAAAAAATAAATCAAAGTTAGGGTGCGCGTTATACACGAGGGCTTTGCTGGGGTGGGGTGGGCCGGTCCTTTGAGGGCGCCGACGAATTGTGAGTTCGCGCTGCGCGTTTTACGGGCTGCAGCCGCTCACTGTACGCCAGGGCAAAGAAAAAAATAAAGTCCCCTCGTCGCTTCATTTCCTCGCCCACACCTTATGCTATACTCATAACACAGTCATGCAATTCCAACCCCTTTATCACCCCTTAACTCATTCATTCTCTCAGCTTCGCTTGGTTTGGCTGCATCATTCACCACAGTGATACTTTTATAAGTGATTGAGTGGTTAATATTAATTAATTGCGATCGCTTTTGTTCCCGTTGTGAAATATACACCTACAGTACCTCTAAGCAGTAACTGTCACGGTTCATTAATTTATTGTCTCCAAGTTCTGCCTGAGTGTGTATGTATGTGTGTGGTCACTGAGCACCTGAGTCTCATATCATCTGCCTATCTCCCCGCTTTCATTCGCGGCTCCCACGAATTCCTTCGTTCCTTCGCGGCTCCCGGGAATTCGTTCGTTTGTTCGTTCGCGGCTCCCGCAAATTCGTTCGTTAGTTCGTTCGCGGTTCCCGCGAATTCGTTCGTTTGTTTGTTAGAGGCTCCCGCGAATTCCTTCGTTCTTCGTTAGAGGCTCCCGCGAATTCGTTAGTTCGTTCATTTGCGGCTCCCGCGCGTTCATTCGTTCGTTCGCGGCTCCCCGTTTCACTCTGGATTATCACATCATTTGTTTTCTGCACTATTATAATAAATTCACTAATTTGCACTTGAATCCTTGCTTTCCCCGCTCCCCCCTCCTCTCTCCTCTCCCTTAAGCTGAAGTGCATTACAGTAAATTGTCAATTATTAATTAGTATTTATATGAGATCTTAATGGTTATAATTGTAACTGCAATTAATAGGGTAAAACCCCACAAATATTTAAAATGGGCATTTGTGGTGGTGTGGAACGAATAAATTGATTTTTAGTGCATTCCTTTGGGGACATTTGGTGTATGAGCATTTTGGTTTACGAGCTCGCTCTTGGAACAAATTAAACTCATAAACCGAGGTATTACTGTATGAGTATATGTTATACGATAAATAAATGTTTTTTTTTTATCATGGCTGCACTGTTCAACAACGTTTTTTTGTCAATTACAATGCTTGGTGTGAAACAAAATTTTATACCAATTTTTTATCGAAAATTAGGGGTGCGCGTTATACACGTGTGCACGTTATACTCGAATAAATACAGTAAATCGTATTGGTTTTAGTTTCAACATTGGCATAAATGTTTTACATTTCTGACTCACCCAGTCGCTCCAGAACTACAGTTGCATTGGCAGAAAGTCCTCCAGCAAACACTTGACACATGTAAACTCCTTTGTCTTTAGCTCTGGCACTTTTCAGTCTGAGAGAGAAGTTTCCTTTGACAATTTCATCAGTGAAGAGCTCAACTCTGTCTCTGTACTGCTCAAATGATGAATCTGGAAAAGTCTTGTTGTTTAGGTAGAGCAGAACCAGAATATCTTCATCTTCATCTGTTTTCTTCCATGAAACCTCTTCAATGTTTTCAGGTGTGATGTGAGAGTCTATGAAGCAGTTCAGAGTGACGTCCTCACCCTCAGATGCAGATATGGGTTCATCTGAGCCTGATACCACCAAACGCTCTGAAATAACAAATAGTTACACAATCACAGCTTGAAATATAAAATTAGTAATTACTTTATGTAAAATCATGTTGAAAATGAGGTAAAGAACTCAATACTCACCAATATTATCAACTTTTTTTATCAACACAAGCAAAGTCTCTCCAGAGTCCTGCTGACTGTAAACTGTACATTTGTATAGTCCCTGATCTTCAGCTCTCAGATTGTCCAGACGGAGGGAGAAGTTTCCATGTTGAATCTCATCAGTAAAGAAATGAACTCTATCATGATAATCCTGCTGCTGGGCTTCTGGTCGACTCTCTCCATCTTGATACAGATGAACCAGAGTCTCTGAGTCTGTTCTTCTCCAAACCACCTCCAGACCCTCCATTACTAAAGGTTTATCAACATAACAGGGCAAAACCACTGAAGATCCCAGAGGAACAACCAGAGGATCAGAGCGACTGTGCACTGTAAACCCTGAAACAAACAGAGAGAGATGAAATCAAGCCTGCAATTTTTATATTAAATTGATATATACTAACAGATATAAACATCCTCTTCACTAACGTGAAGAAGCATGTTTGTCAGTTCATCTCTAAAAAAGAAAAGTCTTTCCAAATTATTTTCTTTTAATAAAAATAATAAATTGTGTTCATGGTATGTGTCACAGCTGTATGGTGGTGCAGGACGAAGCGATGAGACAGGAATTAACTTAAATTGATTTGAATAATTAAACTCAATAAAACCCTTTTAATTACAATCAAAAAGGAACGTATTGTGCAAAAACATCTTAAAGGCAGTAACAGGACGACACATTGAGACGCCACAACATAATATCAATGGTAACGGACAAAGACATAAGGGATAATTGAATGAATAAGACACAACTAACAAGACTCACGAGGTGATGATGATGAGACAAGTGAGGGGAGAAACACTAGGAGAGCACAAGAGGAAACAAGAAGTCTGACATGTGACAGTATGTCAGAGGCACTTTCACTTTCTTTGTTAAAAAGAAATAGCAGGTCAAATCAGGTCACCAGGAAATGTAACCTGAGAACATTTATTTACATTTATGCATTTGTCAGATGCTTTTATCCAAAGCAACTTACATTGCATTCAAGAAACAAATTGACATTCTAATCAGTTCTTTTTTTCCCTGTGAATCGAACCCTTGACACTGGCGTTGCAAGCACAACTCTCTACTGTTTGAGATGCAGAAAAAACACACTGTAGCTTCTGATTTATGCTGTTGATCAAATTTCAACTTCTTGAACTGTCTATATCGTCGCCAAACGTAAACTATTGCCCAGCTCCAAAACTGCTAAATGTGGAAAATTAGGATTTTATAAACATTAGCATCATGAACATCTGCAAACCTGCTTTAAAACATGTGTTGTGAAAAGTGCTATAACTAAAATGAACTTGATCACAGAAAACAGTTAAATCATCAACAGATTAAAGTGGAAGCTGTTCAGATCAGTTTCTGTGAAACTAAATGTGTTCTGTTTTAGAGAACGACAATCACAACAACTATAACTTTCATAATGGACTTGAAGATAGTTTGGGACACAAGAGACAACAGTTGTTAGATGGTATTTTTTTCTGAGCGCTACATTGTTACAACACACACTACAACACTATAAACAAGGAAACAGAGAAGAACAGAAAAGAGCAAACTAATGATCAGAAAAGTAAGAAATACATTATAAAATCAGCTGTGGATAGAAATTATCATTGTCTTCCAAGTAAATCAACAAAACTGATGAAAGCTTGATGACTAAAACTTGATATTCCCTTTGCTATCTGCTTCAAATAACACATTTAAATTTTTAATTCAAAATTAAGTTTTCTTAAGAACTTCATACAGGCAAAAACTAGTTTCTAGAATTCAAGCAGAAGCCTTTATGCCAAAAAGTTTTTGTATGAGCATGAGCAACATGAATAAAGTCAAGTGTGTCCAAACCTTGGACACTGGTGTACGTTTGCATAGATTTAAATAGGATCAAATTAATGATGTGCCTTGTTTTCAGAAACAGCTTACAGAGAGAAAATCAATGTACATACCGTCAGATATAACTGCAACTGCAGATACAAATATGAATGTAAGCAGATCCATGATCAGCTGAAATTATGTGAAGTGGACTGTCAGAGTGAAAGTCTGAAAGTGAGCTGATGCAGGAAGACAAAATGTTTAAACCAGTTTTATTTTATTTCTTAAGGCTGAAAAGAGTTGTGTTGAACAGCAGACAAACCAGATCAACCAGTTCTGATTAAATGATAAAACATCACTATGAAATGAAAAGCATCTGCAATAGGAGTGATCTGAAACTACACGCTATAACCAGAACAGGAAATTAACAAGAGTTGGGGAGTTTTGCCATATTCTCTCAATACTAACCAGTGCCACTTTATTTCTGTCACATATCTACAGACGTTCATAGATGTTGATGTTTTATTGGAAATGTTTGGTCACCAATATCAGTGTTTGACTTTTGGATTTTTATGTGAGTTTGTGGTCTTTGTAACAATATTATTTTAATCAATCGCTGCATTGCTGATCATGATTTCTAGTATCTATATATTTTCCCTTTTCAATGAACTCAAGAATGTGCAGTAAGACCAAACAACTCAATCCAGATATTTTAACCAAATACGCATATTATTTTGAAGAATCAAATCAGCAATCAATTCCACTCCGACAAAAGGTACAAAGGTACAAATAACAGACCGCTTTATAATTCAACGGTCAAAACTACGTAGAGTAAATCCTACAGTGTTTCATTGTAAGTTTATAACACGTGTGGATGAGACTGTGGATATTTACACCTAGCAGCATCTGAACATACATTATATGACTCATTTTTTGAATCCACTCAAAGAGAGAAAACATTGTACATGGCATGATCTGGTGAATGAAGACATGAAGACAATGGTTCATTTTGTGTATGTTGTTGTATGGTCTTGTTTCTTACCAGAATCTGCATGTTACATTTGTCACTTGTTCTAGTTATGAATATTTCCAGCTTCTTGTTCTAGTGTTCCTTATTGTTAGTTTGGTGTTTTCTCTAGTGTTGTTCTAGTTTTTTCAACTCTGCTGCTCTATGCTTCACTGAGACCTGGCAAAATATAAACACACCGGACACTGCACTATATCTGCCGGGCTTCCAGCTGTTCCGAGCAGATCGCATCACGGAGCTAACCGGGAAAACGAGAGGTGGAGGTTTGTGTTTCTACATCAACGAAAGTTGGTGTTCAGATATAACAACGCTGAAGAAGATATGCTTTCCTAACCTAGAGACTCACTTCATAAACTGTAAACCTTTCTATTCACCGCGTGAGATTGCCTCGTTTATTCTGGTCAATGTTTACATTCCTCCAGACGCGTGTGTCAGCACGGCATTACAACAGCTGGCTGAACAAATAGCTGAGACTGAGCAAAAGTATCCAGATTCTCTTTTAATCATTCTTGGGGATTTTAACAAAGCAAATCTCTCCCGTGAACTGCCAAAATACAGACAGCACATTACATGTCCCACCAGAGACAGTAATATTCTTGACCACTGCTACACCACAATAAAGAATGCATATCACTCCGTCCCCATCTGATCACTGTGTGGTTCATCTTATACCATCCTACAGGCAGAAACTGAAATTAGATTAGATTAGATTCAAGTTTATTGTCATTACACATGTACAAGTACAGTATAACGAAATGATGTATGGAGCAAGCCTCCGAGCCGCAGCCTTTACCAGGCGCCGCCACGCGCTCTCCAGAAAGAAATGCATGAAATACAAGAATGCAGTTTAGCAAGCTTACATGGCAACACAAACAAGATAACAAGACAAACAAGATAACAGGACAGTCACAGTACACGTGGGCGCATGTTGGAATTTTTTGTTTGGTGAGAGAGGGGGGTAGGTAGAAATAGATAAGACCGATAGGCAGACGGATCTCTGGGGTGAAGCCATAACAACAGATGTTTTAGTTCAGTTTCTATGGTTTTGTCCTTGAAGATAAGGCAGTTCCCAGGGAAGGAGAGAGATAGCAATAGCAACCAAGCTGTCCGCTGGCTTCCCAACCGAGAGATGGGGGCAAATACAGGTTTTAATCCATTTTGATGATCTTCGGAATTTGTCCGGATCATAAACAATCAATCAGTTCTGGTCCTCAGCGTTCGCACTCGATCCTCGTCTAACCTTATGGCCAGACCAGTTATAGTTCGTGAGAGTTCACTGATCTGACTCACTGTTCGGACTGCGTTGTTATGATTTAGTTCGCATAAATTGCGATTCAGTTCCCCAATCTGTGTCATTCTCTGATCTAGTTCCTTCAGACGGTCACACACAGCCTCATGGCATTGTTTAATTTCTACAGACAGTGGCACAGTGAATTTGCTCGCAGCTGTCTTACTAATTTTCCGATAAGTCAGGGCAATCCCAAAGCCAAAGAGTAGAAACCCCGCTATCAGTAATCCAATCATATATACATCTTCTGCATCTTCTATGGACAGTGCTTCCAGGCATAGGACCCGCCAGCTGTTCCACGAGTCCATCGCATACCCAGCAGCGTAAGTCCCGTCTGGGCAGTTTGGCTCTCCCGGGGCAGCCTTCCTTTGTGAAAAAATCGTATCAATCGCGCTGATTGACCAGTTAATCAATTCCATTTCAGGAGTCCAGCGAGCAGTGGGTCAGAGAAAAGAAAAAGACAAATAGTCGAGATACTGAAGCGCTAGGGCAGAGCAGGGCAGAGAGGGCAGAGAGGCAGAGAAGATGAAGACACGTCCACACCGGTCGAGATCAGGAAGTAGGAGATAGTAGGAAGGAAGTAGAAATCAGCTAAACCTGCAAAAAAGACTGTTAAAAGATGGACTAATGAAGCAGAACAAGAATTAAAAGCATGTTTTGATTGCACTGATTGGAATGTTTTTGAAGCTGCTACCACTGATCTGGACGAGCTAACAGAAACTGTAACATCATACATCAGTTTCTGTGAGGATACACACATTCCTACAAGGACATTCTTATCATTTCCTAATGATAAACCATGGTTTACTGGGAAACTCAAACAGCTTCGTCATAACAAAGAGGACGCTTACAGGAGGGGGGATGGTGTTTTGTACAAACATACCAGGAACAGACTGACAAAGGAGATAAGAGCTGCTAAAAGAAGTTATTCTGAAAGGCTGAGAAACCAGTTTTCTTCCAACAACCCTGCTGCTGTCTGGTCAGGCCTGAAGAATATCACCAATTACAAGCCACCATCCCACCGACCTGCTGAGAATAAACATCTGGCGGATGAGCTAAACACTTTTTACTGCAGGTTTGAGAAACCCAATCTCACACCTCAAAACCACTCTGAACTACACTTCACACGTCCTCCAACACCTCCTGCACCCCCTCTCCCCCCCTCCGCCACCCAACCAGTGCTTAAGGTCTGTGTGGAGCAGGTAACCAAAATCTTCAAAAGACAGAAGATAAGGAAAGCTTCAGGCCCAGACGGCATCTCATCTGCTTGTTTGAAAGCCTGTGCTGACCAACTGGCTCCAGTCTTCACGCGGATCTTCAATAGATCATTGGAGCAATGTGAAGTTCCCCGTTGCATCAAACGCTCCACCATCATTCCTGTCCCAAAAAAAACCAAAATCACTGGACTTAATGACTACAGACCTGTCGCTCTCACATCTGTGGTCATGAAGTCATTTGAAAGACTGGTTCTGGCCCACCTGAAGGACATCACTGGACCCTTGCTGGATCCTCTCCAATTTGCCTACAGAGCAAACAGGTCTGTGGATGATGCAGTCAACATGGGACTGCATTATATCCTGCTACATCTCGACAGACCTGGGACTTATGCAAGGATCTTATTTGTGGACTTCAGTTCGGCCTTCAACACCATCATGCCTGATCTTCTTACAGCTAAACTGACCCAGCTCTCCTTGCCATCCTCAATCTTTCAGTGGATCACCAGCTTCCTGACAGACCGGCAACAGCGAGTGAGACGGGGGAAACTCACATCCAGGACTCTCACTACCAGCATTGGCGCCCCCCAGGGGTGTGTTCTCTCCCCACTGCTCTTCTCCCTGTACACCAATGACTACACTTCTAAAGACCCTTCTGTGAAGCTCCTGAAATTTGCAGACGACACCACCGCCATCAGCCTCATCCGAAACGGTGACGAGTCTGCTTACAGACAGGAGGTTGAACAACTGGCTGTCTGGTGCAGTTATAACAACCTTGAGCTCAACACGCTCAAAACGGTGGAGATGATAGTGGACTTCAGGAGGAACAGCCCTGCTCTACCTCCACTCACCATCATGAACAGCACAGTGTCAGCAGTGGAGTCATTCAGGTTCCTGGGCACCATCATCTCTCAGGACCTGAAGTGGAACAATCACATTGACTCCATTGTAAAAAAGGCCCAGCAGAGACTGTACTTCCTTCGTCAGCTGAGGAAGCTCAACCTCCGACAGGAGCTGCTGATACAGTTCTACTCGGCCGTCATTGAGTCTGTTTTGTGCACCTCCATCACTGTCTGGTTTGGTTCAGCTACCAAATCTGACATCGGGAGACTACATCGCACAATCCGGACTGCAGAGAGGATTATTGGTGCTTCCCTGCCAGCCCTCCAGGACCTGTACTCTTCCAGAGTGAAAAAGAGAGCAGGTAAAATCATCACAGACTCTGCTCACCCTGGAAACACCCTGTTTGAACTGTTACCGTCAGGACTGGCCACTAGAACATCTAGGCACAGGAACAGTTTCTTTCCACAGGCTATTTCACTCTTGAACAGTTGAATTAATAAGAGATAAAATGCTGGGCAGAGCGCAGGGAAAGAAAAACAATGCAGACGGATGTTATGGCTGACAATCTATCCCCTCTCCCACTCCATACAAAAAAATCCCAGCATGTGACCACATGTACTGTGTATGTTATGTATTACTATTGGTATTTGCTATGTAAACTTATGTTGTGTTGTATATGTGCACTGGAAGCTACAATACCAACACAAATTCCTTGTGTGTATAAGCACACTTGGCAATAAAGCTCTTTCTGATTCTGATTCTGAGTTTGATCTTGTTTTCTCTTTTGAGCTTTAAGTTTACTACTACTTATTGTTTTTCCATTTCCTTTGTTTAGTTCTACTAGTTTCCTGTGTACTAGTTCCACAAAGCTGTTTTGTTTCCACTTTTATGTGCTAGGTTATAGTTTTTTATTTTTCTAGTCTTTTTCTTTTGTCATTAGTTGCTCTCATATGGTTTTATGTTGCATCTTGTTTCATTTATAATCATTTCTCTTTTCTTGCTTTGTTGTCTTGTCTGTTCCTGCCCTGTCCTGCGCCCTGAGAGTTCCTGACCACTGACTCTTCTACCAGGCAGCAAGACTGGGGCCTTGTCTGAGATCTACTAGAAGTTCAGGTCTGGTGTGCTCCTGCTTGGACTCTCCTTTGGGACTGTCTTTCCTGTACTCCTCAGTCCGTTGTCACCCAGGACTGGTCTCAGTTCTCATCATCTCCTCCTGTCTTTGTGTCGTCTACCCCGCCTTGCTTTTTGAATTTTCACACCTCCCTTCCCCTGTGACTTGTCCTCAGTCATGTCAATAAAAACCTCACTTTTCATTTATTTATTTTTTTATTTTTTTGACTCATAGTAACTTTATCTAATCCTGATAAACCACTTCTGATTAAATGGAAAAACATCAGTATGAGAAAAAGGAAGAATGAAAATGGGATTAATCAGAAACTGTATATGATTCTTAGAAGAATCAATATTTAAACAATCGTCTTGCTAAATTTAAACTGTATTTGATGGATTGTATTGATGCAGTGATTCTTTAGTTTAAGCTTTTTCATCTGCAACAAAAACTGACTCTGAAAAGAAACTGTTCTGTTGCAGTGGACTGTATTGTCAGGCATTCAAACCGATGCAAGTTTTATTGTTTTGTTTATTAAACTTATTTCTAAAGCTTCATAAGTTAAATATGTTAAAAATATATAAATATATATAAAATATAAAAAATATATAAATCAGTTTTCTCAACATAATTAATCTACGTTCTTGTTACGTGAAACGTGATAATGTTAATCTACATTGACTCTGCCACGCCCCTCGCACCAGACTCTCACACTCCACCCACTCGTTCCCAGTCACCAGAGTACTGAGCACCTGCACCTGTTCCCAATCAGCACGCACTATATCACCAGCCCTCACCCAGCACTCAGTGTCTGGTTTCACTTATTATCACAGACTCTCAGCATGGCACTCTGAGCTCTACAACTCCCTCTGATCTCTACAACTCCCTCTGATAAAAGACTTCCTTTGAGAAAGACTTCAGCCAAGATTACCACAATGTTCAAAGACTATCTTCGCCTTTTGCCTATAAATGAGCCGCTATTTGTGTTATCACTCATCACTGCTCACCAGTCCACTGTTTTTGTCCCTTATACACAAACATGCATCTGTGTATGTGTTTTTGTCATGTCAGCAGACCAGACCACGGGGCACGCCAAAGCCCCCATCACCGGCATCTCATCCATTCTCTGATCTTGCCCAAGCCAATCCACAGATCATCCATCAGCACTCTTCTCAGTCACTCAGATGGAAAGTTTTGGAATAGTCCATTTCGCACTGAATGACAGGGATGGCTGGAATAGTCCATGTAAGAAGGGGAACACTTTTTACAATCCTGCTCTCCTATTGGTCAGCATCGACCCCACCAGCCTCTGCATGTTCCTCTCCATTTCCTCTCCCATTTTGTCCCACTAACTCTAAAGTTCTTCCGCGCTTTTGCATATAAGTTTTGTTTTCATCATGCTGCATCGCCATTATTTTGTGCCCAGTTAACATAAACTTTTTTCTAATCACTTGCCATGGATGTGAAGATTGTTGCTGAAGTGAAAGTGAAGAAGAGGATGCTCTCCATGAAGTCGAAAAGATAGTTAATTGTGAATTATGAAGCTGGGATACGCTTCGTCCCATGTTGGATATGGTGTTTTCGTAGGGCTTGGAACGGACTAGGCAATTTACATGTGAAAGCCTGTCCGATTTACGAAAATATCGACATTTGAAGCCAACCTCGGAACGGATTAATTTCGTAACTCGGGGTTCTACTGTAATATATATATATACATATACATATATATATATATATATATATATATATGTCACACAGATATCATAAGACATTAAATGAAATTAAAACAGAACATCAATTAAAAGTTTCGAAAAGACAATCATCCATAGACACAAAAGTTTAGAGCAAAAGATTTTAAGATAAATCTTATCTTGTCCTCTGGTTAAATCCAGAGGACAAATTCCAATACAATACTTGACATTTACATGTAACTTCATTTATAATGTAACATCATTCTGCTGCATTGAAAATATTCAGTTGTTTAAATTAAATTGTGAACTGAATGTCTTTTAACATGGTACCTTAGTTGTTAAACAAACTGTATATTTTCACTGAAACAATCAGCATGTAATTTTGAGTTTTGACCTCTTGTTACATTGAATATAGATTGCCCCATTCCTGTCATGCTTGTGTGTAGAAGAATGAGGAAGGCCAGAACAAGGAACAAATTGAAATTTCCTTTAATGAAGAAACTCAAACAATATACTTTAAATACAAAAACAAAAGGGTACTTCCTGTGGAAAGGTATAAATAATAGTTAGACAGGATAAAAGCAGTCTAACGGGACAAAAAACAAAACTAGCTTCCAACATAGACATTGATGGATGAAGACAGAGTGAAACACAGGGGATATATACACAAGGGTTAATTAGACACAGCTGGCAAGAGGTGATTAATGACGTGACAGGTGGATAGAAAAACACTGGGAGAATCACAAGAGGAAACAGGAAGTAGACAGAGATGCGACAGAACAATTCCCAACATGTTCAGAAATTTACTTTAGCTTCCCTGCTCCATCAGTGATTCTCCTCTCAGTGACTTTTTCCATCTCAAACGTACTTGCACATTGCTTCCTGTTAGCCATCATGCCAACCTGATGGTCTCATTTGCAGATTCCTTCTCTTTTCTTTTGCTTTATTCTGTTAAAAAATAATCACTTTGCAAATATGAACATACGTGAATGTCTATTCACAGCAATTATAATGCTAACAAATGTTGAATAGGACTGGAGGGAAAAAGCTTGAACAGATTCAGCCACTTTACCCGATCTCTTGCTCCATCAGAACAATCCAAAGCTAGTATTTCATGTCAACTCTTCAATCAGCCCAAACATACAGAGGAATCAGGAGATCAAGTGATTGTAAATAAAGATTTATTAATTATAGTTGCATCTTTATCAAAGCACAGTCTGATTTCATCTGAGTTTGTATTATTATATTAAGCAAAGAATACAGAGAATTACTGCTACACAACATCATCAAGTGATACTGAAAACCTTCAAATGATCACATTCACTTCCTCCTCTAACTTATAAAGATGATTTAGGCTTCAGCAAAACATTAAACAATATACAGTATAAAGAGTGAAGAACGATCAGAAAAGTACAGTTATAAAATAAGAATACAAACCACATAAATCAAGAGGGACACAAATGTATGGTATGTTTGCTGTCTTCAAGTCACATATTCTACCTGCTATTATACACTCAAATTAGAACCTTTATGATTGATTTGTTCCACATCTAATGTGGCTTGTTCAGGTCCTGCAGTGTCGAGCTGATGAAGCTCAGGCTGTGAAGGATCCTCAGAGCTCATGGGAGGCTTTGATAGTCTGGCCCTTCTCTTCTCCTCCAGCTCCATCTGGATCTTATAGATCGTCTCAGCCAGAAAGTGGTAATATTCATCCTGAACACAAGACATTTATATATAAAAACATAGGCTAAAAACACTAAACAGCTTTTATACTTTAAATAAAGGCAAACAAACAAATAAATAATAAGCGCTGAAATGTAGCATGAGAGTTCAGGTGCTTTACTCTGCTGCTGGCAGACTCGTAGAAGTGCCCTTCCACTTTACATGCATAAGCCACAAAGTTCTCCATGCGTTTGTCCTTCAGAGCTGCAGGGTCTGGGATCGGGAATATGGCTTGAACCCTGAAAGAGAGTTCAAGAGATGACAAAGACTGAAAAGTGCTCAAAAACAACCAAAGACGCCCATTATGATGACATGATGAGAGATGGTGAGAGATGGTTCCTCTTAGACTCACACTTTGTGCACTAGATGATTCCTCAGGTCCTGACTGACGAGCTCCTGCCAGGGCTTCTTCATGCTGGGCATTATCAGAGGAACAGATGCAGAGAGATTCCCTGTGGATGAATGATGAATGTTTTACATGTGATACAATATGGTGCAAGATGAGTTAGTAAATGATGAATGTTGTACATGCCGTTGCTGATGGCGGCCACAGCTGGTTGACTGACCAGAGGAGCCTGAGTGTCAGTGTCAGGAGAGATCAGTGTCACTGTAAACAGCAGAAAAAACACATTAAAACTTAATAAGGATGTCCAAAAATGCATTTGACCTGTTATGCATTTACAGAGGTTTTTAAACATTACTTAAAGTTATTAGATGTTATTTCTGTGGGGTTTAAAAGACAACTTTACATTGGTTCTTTTTTTTTGACAAGTTAAACACCTGCAAAAACATTTCAAAAGTTGTAAGAATTATTATAGTAATGCTTATACATTTTTAATTCCCAGCAGACAATCGATATGCAAACCAGTTTTACAGTAAAGGGTTATGTCTTGTCTCAGACTAAAATGCATGTTTGAGCTGTTTCAACTAAAACCAACTTGCACTGACAAATCTTAAGATAAGTCAGTGCCAGTGTTTTGTCTCAAGATTCACACCAGTAATGTTTATAAAAGCTGATCAAATATCTTGATTAAACTAAGGTCTAACCCTGGCTTAATCCAGGCCCTGTCTATGAAATCAGGCCATAAGCACTTAAATAACAGGCTAAATATTTGATACAGATAAGACTTCACAGTTTTTGATTGATAAAGTTTCTTATAGCATCCAAAATAAAAGTAGACATTTTTTTCAGCACTGCAACGTTTTGTTTTCCCATTACTATCCAGTATCCACTCAATTCCCAAGTAAATTACATCTCTAATGGTAGTTTTGCCTTAAATATTAATGCCTAGACTATTTGTCACTGCAGTTGTGGTTAAATATTAAGTTAGTTGTGAATTCTAGGTGGATCTCCCTGCAGAACATGAGTTAAGCAGGATCTAGTGGCCGGGGCTTGATCTCGTCCCGCTCCACCTCTGTGGATCTAGTGAAGTGCGATCAAATGCCACCAACTGACTGCTAATGTTACTGAAAGCTTGAGGAACGAATGGAAGAAAAACTTTAAATAAAACAAGACATGCATTGAAAATTGATGGAAAAATCTTTGTATCCCGGTGCTCTTTGGATAAACGGTTTTAAATCAAACTAAACGTGCCAAGTGTGAATTAAACCTTATGCTAATATTAAAAACCTGATATTTTACCTGCACTTTAGGGACAGTAATGTTTATGTGCCATTTGGGAACAAACACAATTTCTGATCAAGTCATACTTTGAGGACAAACTGTGATACACACTGGTTAAGGTACATTTTTAGGACTTTGAGGTGACACACACACACTCATACAGAGAGAGAAACACACACACACACACACACACACACACACACACACACACTCATACTCATACAGACCGACACACACCACAAACACCCAAACACACACACTCACTTACAGACGGAGGAACACAAACACACTCTTACAGACAGAGAAAAACACACACACACACACACACACACATACAAACAGAGAAACACACACACACACACTCATACAGACCGACACACCACAAACACTCACTTACAGACGGAGGAACGCAAACACACTCTTACAGACAGACACACATAGAGACAGACACACACACACCACAATCACTGAAACACACATACAGACCGACACACACCACAAACACACACACACACACACACACACACACACACACTTACAGACGGAGGAACGCAAACACACTCTTACAGACAGACACACACACACCACAATCACTGAAACACACAGAGAGGAAACGCATATAAAATTTAAACATTTTTAATCGTTCTGTATCGA
This sequence comes from Rhodeus uyekii, assembly GCA_037043235.1. Lineage (NCBI taxonomy): Eukaryota > Metazoa > Chordata > Actinopteri > Cypriniformes > Acheilognathidae > Rhodeus > Rhodeus uyekii. The sequence goes on from JAWRVZ010000067.1 coordinate 2,694,216, forward strand.
ATTCAGAAAAAGATCCCGGAAGACAAATTCCATTTAGTTCTAAAGCTGGTCAACAGTTCCTTCCTGTTCACATTAATCTCCAAATTACGCCATATTAAGGAAGTAAACAGGGTTTTATAACAGACATTTAACATCTCCGAACGAAACCGGGGTAAAATAACAAAATCATGTTCAGTGTGTACTTGCAGTTTTTCAAGAAGTCCTCTTGCAATGTGAAATCCATTCCGCTGCAGTGAACGCCGAGAGCCTCCGTCAGTTCAGAGACAGTGAACTCCCTGTGAAGACAACAGACGTGTGTGTTTGTGTGAAAACTTTCCCGAGTTAGTTTAAAAAGACCAGTGACTCCACACTACAGTATTTGTAATGGCGAACGAACAGGCTTTTAGACGCGGTGTCATCGTGACATTCAACACGAGCTCTCGGTTTAGTTCTTTCTAAAGGAAAGGGAAGCGAATGTGCGAATCAAAATAATCTGGATAATAATGTATTTATAGATTATATAATAACATTAACATAACCCTTTTCTTAAACACTGTGGTTGAAATGGGATAGTTATTATTTAATAAAAACATTTTGTTTGAGGATGTTATCAATATATTAAAAAAACACATTTCTACCTAAACATTTTCTATTCTAAAATAAGAATTCTATTAAATAATTTCAACTGCTGATTATATATATTTTTCTTTTATAATTTAAAGAGTAAATCTTAAATTTACCTTTAAAAGTTAAGAGTTGATCTTCAGCAACTAATCACAAACTTTTCATCACGAGTTTATGGTTTTATGATTCAGAACCGATAATTACATGTTACAAAGTAGGTTCTACTGGAGGTTCTGACAGGATGTGAGTTGCTGCAGTATATTGACAGAAAAATAGTTAATTAAATTAATTATTGTTGTTATTTGTATTGAATAAATGATTAAATGTCTCCCTCATAAAGACTTCACTTGTTTCATTATTGGATGAATCAATGTTTTTGATTGAATCTCTTTATGAATTATTCAATAGCAAATCGTTATTTTAAAAGTAATTTGCCACCATCTACTGGTGAAACTGATCCCATCTTTATTTGAAAGTGAAAGTCAATACCCACACACACACTCATACAACGTCTCTCTCTCTCTCTCTCTCTCTCTCTCTCTCTCTCTCTCTCTCTCTCTCTCTCTCTCTCTCTCTCTCACACACACACACAAACTCTCTCTCTTGTTTTTGAATGAACACAACATTAAATCTGGTAACCTGAGAACGCAGATTCTGTGATTCAGTGGCTAGAGCTGGAAGAGACTTTATTGCCTTCTTTGTTCAAAATAAGATATTTTAAACAGATATTTTCACAATCATATACTCATAACGATATTCATTTTATCTCAGAAACCTGTTTACAGAGCTGTAAAAAGTACTGAGAAACTGTCAAAACTGTTCTTTTATTCAAAACTCCTAGATATTTCCTTGGAAATGTAGTTAAACTTTTCACTTCTGTCCATCTGTTATTACAATCTATTTTTGTATAGCTTTGTCAGTGTAAAATATAAAAGACTTCTGTTTTATCAGCCAGAGAAACATGATGATAAAATTTCAGTGCAACTTTAATATGAACTAAAACGACTCCTGATATTGCAATTTATTAAAAATGATTCACATTAAATACAGTATCATATTTAATGTAAATTATATTTAATAATGGATACTACACTGACATGATTGCAGACACATTTTGATTCCTGTGTCTTTAAAAAGGTGGAAGAAATTTAAATGCTGATCAGATTAGACAAAACACATCAGACAATATAATAGCCAATTCATGGATATAAGTAATAAAACAAAATCAAATTCATATTAATTGATGTAGGCCTTCATATCCAGTTGACGAAAGTTCAATTTGTACTCACAGGGTTGAAATACCAGTAAAGTCATCAGAAATAAATGAGGATTTCAAAGGATTAAAACATTTCTCAGATCTCCATCTGCACCATCATCATTAACTGAGGATGAACAATAGTATTATTATTTTAATTACAATAGACACTTGTATTTTAATATGATCCCCAAATAGCAGTGTGAACAGCTGATTATGATGCTTTATTGTGGTACTATAGCTCTACATCAGGGGTCTCCAAACTTTTCAGCCCGAGGGCCGCATTAACTGTCAAATAGCATTTCGGGGGCCGACTACACACTCGAGGTCCAAATAAAAAAGAATCAAAACATGATGTTGTTTTTAATTATTTATTTAATATTATTTTATTCAGTTATTACTTAATAACACACTGATACACTACACATGGACACCTGTATAAGTGGGAATGGTGAAATTGTTTCCTGGATGCCAAAATAGCAGACATTTCTGGCTCTAGATTTGATTTCCCTAACATCAACAGTGACCTGAGATTATCATCGGACAAGTTTGTTCTCAAATTGTTCTTCAGGTATTTTATTCTTGAAAATGTTTGTTCACATATGTATGTTGTTCAAGAGATTGAAAGGTGCATTGATGCAAAAGTTTTGACATTCGGAATGTCTTCCTTAGGCATAAACGGAAAGAAAAAAACACTAGTCCTAAGGGCTATCACACATTTTATATGTTTATACATAACATTTTTATACATTTTACATATCACACCCACGAGCTATATGAAGGTGCAAAAAACATGCGTCTGCGGATTATATGCGGGGAAAAATGGTATATCATCTCATTGACGGCGACCGGAAGTAGAAAAAGTAAGCAGCGAATAAGGTTTTGTAATGTAGTGATCGGTTGGAAAACGTCTCCGTTTACTATCGTAACCTCGGTTATTTTTCCATATTCTGTTTAGAGAAGTGTGAAGGAAATATTCTGACGCAATTGTCGCGCTCATGCTATTTATCCGGTCAGAGCCGCATCATGCTACAATTGGCCAGTTGTCAACTGGCTTTATCCTATAAGGTTTCAGAGATTACGTGAAGGGGAGGAGTTCCCAAATGCATTTCATTGCAACATCTCCTTCCCATTCTAGAAAGAGAACGCACTGCTGCGCGCCTCTATTTTAATTCGGTAAAAACATAACGTCCACGTAAGCGGCGGCTGATCTTGGCAGGATACACGTAAAATTATGGATTTTTTTCCGTACACAAAAAGGTTTTCGCGGGCCGGATGAGGATGGGCCGTAGTTTGGAGACCCCTGATATAGAACATGTTATCAGAAAGTATTTCTGGTGATAGTTGGAGCCTGTGCTGAGTTCAGCCTTGGAGAAGCTGTGTATCTGTGTGTGTGTGTGTGTGTGTGTGTGTTAATATGATCTGTATTGGTGAGGTGATTAACTGGCACCATAAGGAGACAGAATGACTTGTTGTTCTCGACAAGCCAGGTGGAAGGTCACTAACCCGTAAACCATGTGATCAACGAAGATATACTTCAGACTGAATAATAATTTTAATCAAAATAATTTTACCTAGAGTAATGGCGTAGTTAGAGCCTCTGTTAGAGTATAATTGCTGTAACAACATTATTGTAAGTGGGGCGGCCAACGAACTTCTTGTGAGACTTGAAGCTTCTGCTGATGAAACTGCAAACTAAGCTTCACTAAAATGTCTTCTATTGACTGCACTTCTGACTCCTGGTCTTCATTCTGGACGTTGGATTTTAACTGTAATTCCCCTACATGACTGTGGCGAGCAGGGCGGGGTTGAGGGACCGTGAGAGCGTCACGAGAGCCGGTGGCATGATTGATAATGAGCGTCACCTGCGAGCCACCGGTCTCTCGTCTCACGGAGGAGTGGAGGCATAAAAGGAGTGACGACAGTGAAGGACGAGAGAGGACCAGGCCTGGACTTTATGTTATGTTTTGTGTTCGTGTAGGCGGCAGTCGTCCGTGAGGGACTGCTGTCATTATGTTTATTTTGTATTTATGTTTTATTTTGTGTATTAAAGTTTGTTAAATGTTCGCGGGTTCCCGCCTCCTTCCTCCCTGAACTTTGAACATTGTTACAATGACGATAACTCATTTTCAAAAACTTGCACTAAGAAACTCTATTTTTACACTTTGCTATTCAAGGCATCCATTCAAATGGCATTTAAAAACAATGCTTTTCAATGCAAAAGGTGCATTGCAAAAAGATGGTACAGATTTTTTGCAGTGCAAACGTCTTTCAAGTGTTTTTAGATTATTATTATCATAATTATTACCATTATTTCCATACTGGGAGAAACTCTTTCAAAATATGAACACTTGTACGGTTTCTCTCTCTTATGGATTATTTCATGTGGTATCAAGGACTTGGCTGCATTAAAGCTTTTTCCACACTCACAGCACACATTCTTTTCACACATGTAACAGGGGTGACCACACTTTTTTGGCTTGTGAGCTACTTATATGAAATGACCAAGTTAAAATGATCAACCTACTATAAAAATACAAAACGTATATTTATTTATGAATGTATTGAGAATTCTTTATATGCACAATATATGTCGGTGTAGCAGCATAACTACATGAAACTATATTGCACAATACAACTCTGTACATCTTTACTTTTGAAGTTAGCTGTGAGAAATTTGACTGTTGTCCGGACAACTGAGATTTTAGTTCCTTCACCCTTCTTCTTCTCAGTTCGCTTTTCGGAGGGAAATCAGTGTCGTAGTTTTTATGAACAGTCTGAAAATGCCACTCCACATTTCCCTTCTTCGGTATAGCGATGACAGACTGACAGATTGAGGCAAACGCACTTCAAACATTACACTGAAGTCCAACTCCCACTTTGTATGGAAGTGATGATGCACAGTGGCCCATGTGTCAGGAGAGTTCAGAGGTCAGACTGGCTGTCCTGAACGTCAATCAAGTGACACATTTCATAGTGAGGACGAATGATGGGCTGGCGTCTACTTTGTTAATTCCATGCGATCTATCCACAACACCTTTGCCATCGACCGGTAGATCGCGATCGACGTATTGAGCAGCCCTGATCTACAAGCAAGATTTTTCGTTGTTAGTCGGCAGCGGAAGCACAGCAACTCCAGTCAAACAATGGCACTCAAAACTGTCCTGTTACTTGAGCTAACATTACAACAACAACATTTCTTGGTTCTGTGAAACAGAACAACCAGTGTTACTTATATGTGGAGCAGAAAAAACACAGCCTCTGCATCTATTTCAGTCCTAAAGCTCATGCCTGATCCCTGAACCCTTCTTTTTGGAGTGATATTACTCTGAGCTTTTCTCTTTTGTAATGTCTCTCAGCCATCTCTTTCTTTCTCACTCTCTCTGCTCCTCCATCATGATTGGACACACTCCTTACTGCCGATTGGCTACAAGTGTGTTGTGCTGCACTTTTAACAGTGTTTCTCCTAATTGCTTCCTGTACTTTTAAATTGCCTTACTGTTGAGTGAGAATAGTGCAGATGAGCTTTGAGACTTGTGTTCCATTTAAATTTCTTCCCACAAAGATGACAAACGTAAGGCATGTCTTCAGTGTGATTTCTCATGTGGCTATTAAATCCTTGTCGACAGGTGAAACTCTTTCCACACTGAGAGCAGGTGAAAGGCTTTTTTCCAGCATGAATTAACATGTGATTCTCAAGGCTTTCTTTACGTGTAAAAGTGTGTTCACACTGAGAGCAGGAGAAAGGCTTTTCCGAAGTGTGGATCACCAAATGGTCCTTAAGGTGTCCTTTATATGTAAAACTCTTTCTACAGTGAGAGCAGGTGAAAGGCTTTACTCCCGTATGAATTCTCATGTGATTCTTGAGGTTTTCTTTCCGTGTGAAAGTGTTTCCACACTGAGAGCAGGAGAAGGGTTTTTCTGAAGAGTGAAATGCCAAATGATCATTAAGTTGTCTCTTCTGGGTAAAACTCTTTCCACACTGAGAGCAGGTGAACGGCTTTTCTGAAGTGTGAATTAGTACATGATCATCAAGTTGTCTTTTCTGGTTAAACTCTTTCCACACTGAGAACAGGTGAAAGGCTTTATTCCAGTATGAGTTCTCATGTGGTTATTAAGGATTACTTTACGTGCAAAAGTGTCTCCACACTGAGAGCAGGAGAAAGGTCTTTTTCCAGTATGAATCAACATGTGATTCCTAAGGCTTCCTTTCCGTGTGAAAGTGTTTCCACACTTAGGGCAGACTTTTCTGAACTGTGAATAATCAAATGATCATTAAGGTGTCCTTTCTGAGTAAAACTCTTGCCACACTGAGAGCAGACGAAAGGCTTTATTCCTGTATGAATTAACATGTGATTCTTAAGGCTACTTTTACATGTAAAAGTGTGTCCACACTGAAAACAGGTGAAAGGCTTTTCAGATGTGTGATTTACCAAATGATCCTCAAGTTGTCTTTTCTGTGTAAAACTCTTTCCACAGTGAGAGCAGGTGAAAGGCTTTATTCCAGCATGAATTAGCATGTGATTCTTAAGGTTTCCCTTACGTGTGAAAGTGTTTCCACACTGAGAGCAGGAGAAAGGCTTTTCTGAAGTGTGTATAAGCACATGCTCATTAAGTTGTCTTTTCGTGGTAAAACTCTTTCCACACTGAGAGCAGGTGAATGGCTTTATTCCAGAATGAGTTCTCATGTGATTCTTAAGGATTCCTTTACGTGCAAAAGTGTCTCCACACTGAGAGCAGGAGAAAGGCCTTTCCCCAGTATGAATTAATACATGACTTATAAGGCTTCCTTTACGTGTGAAACTCTTTCCACACTGAGAACAGGTGAAAGGCCTTTTAACTTCTGTTATCTGAATGTTGTTTTCTGAGCACCAGTTTTCAGTTTTGGTGCAACTCAATGGTTTTTCTCCAGCGGTGACATCATGAGGATTCTGATGCTGATGTTTCTCATCCACTTCATTCAGATCTTGTCTTTCCTCTTTCACTTTAATCAGGCCTAAATTGAAAACATAAAAATTATGAAAATCAATTGGGACAATTGGAAAACGACAGAAACGTATAGTACATTTACACAAAAACGTAATAAAAAAGGAAACATTTTCTTTTGATTTAAAAAAATAATAATATACAGGTGACAACATTGTTTAAATCCCTCTTGCTACATCACAGGCACAGATACACACAATCTTTGTAATGTTTATTTTGGAGTGGGAGCATCCACAGTCAGCATTAGAGGTCACTGGCTGTGTTCAATATGAGCAGTTAACACTGTGTACGTTCCGCTACCGCCTGGCAGTGTTTGATGAAGGCTCACAGGCTTGCGGGTCTCAGGACTCAGGTCCCGCTGCTGCCGAGGCACAGCAGCGATCTTTGTCCTGGGGATCGCAGATGGACCTGTCAGAGGGGTTAGACATGGGCCTTGCCTTCTCTCTGCCCTTACCTGGCAGGTTCGGTGTCCTCTCCTGGGATGTGGAAGTACACTCTTAAGCAGTTTCTTCCAACCCGGCAGAAGCACCAGTGCTGCAGCTATCCAGCTCTGAGGAGCTGGATGTTGCTAGTATTGAGGCTGGATAAACCATCCTGTCAGCAGGGAAAAGTTTAAAGCTAGGCCAGTCACTCACTGAGCAATTCCAGAGACTGCTGGGCCTCATGACAGCGTCAGCTTCCAACGTCATCCGATTAGTTGTCTGTACATGAGGCCCCAACAGTGGTGGCTCAAAACCAGAGGGTTTTCCCCAAGGGCCAACCCATTTTGCACACTTAAGGTCACGAGGCGGTGCCTACACACCTTGGTTGTGAGGAAGAAAACTGGTTTTACCCCAGGAACCTGTGTTGGGAGTTCCCAGTCGTCACAAGTTGTTGTCGCCAGATGCCTCCCGCACAGGGTGGGGAGTGGTCCTGACATCCGTAGGACCCAAAACCTTGGAGCAGACATCCTGTTGATACAGGGGCTGAGGCCCAGGGAATGGAGACTACAGAGGCTATGGCAGAGGTTCGGCCAAGCACAAGTGGATTTATTTGCGTCTCAAAAGACATCTCACTGTCCACTATGGTTCTCCTTCACACACCCAACTCCTCTCGGACTGGATAAGGATACGTCTGTATGTTTCCCTGATCACTCTGCTCCTGGGGGTTCTGGAACCAGGACAAGGTCAGACTCACCCCACATTGGTCAGGCAGAATGTGGTTCACAGATCTAGTGTCTCTCCCTCAACAGAACTCCATGTGAGATTCCGGTCAGGAGGCACCTCTGTTCCCAGGCAGGGGGCTCAATAGTCCTTCCCTGCCCTGAACTTTGGGCTTAGCCTCTGATGGGCCCAGCTCATAGAATCTGGTCTCTCAACTGAGGTTGCTAAGACAATCATCAACTCTAGAGCTCCTTCCATGAGAAAACTGTAGTGGAAGCCCTTCACTTTAGGTGTCATGTCCTTGGGGAGAGACCATCTAGTTACACATATCCTCCGTGGTTGAGGCTTGCAGTAGACAATAGTCCTTGGAATTTGTATTTGGTCCTTCAGGGTCTATCCCAGGCCCACCTTTTGAACCTTTGAGGAGGTTCCAGTTAAGTTTTTAACTTTAAAAGTTCTGTTCTTTCTCACCATTACATTCATAATAGAGAATAGGAGGCCTTCAAGCCCCCCAGCGTAGTACACTCTATCGTACTGCAGACTTTCTGTCCTCCCCCCTTCCATGACCATGACAAGGAGCAAAGAATCTGCTGTGTCCAGTGTGAGCAACCTGGCAAACATGTGAATGCAATCCGTTGCCACTGAAAACAGAAAGCTTTCAGTATAACAATCTCCATTTCAATAATCTAATAACAGAAAAGCGTAGTACTTCAACTCTGCGTTCATTTAACAACGCATTGCTCCATTAACAGTGAAACAGTGAGTTTAACATAACTCTTTAGTGGTGAAACTATTTTACTGATAATAACTTAGGGCTGAAATAACTTGCTGCAGCCAGCAGCAAAGTCACCCTGTTGCCCAAGACTGGTTGCCCACTGAAGCCAAGCAGGGTTGAGCCTTGTTAGTTCCTGGATGGGAGACCTCCTGGGAAAAACTAGGTTGCAGTTGGAAGATATGTTAGTGAGGCCAGCAGGGGGTGCTCACCTTGGGGTCTGTGTGGGTGCTAATGCCTCAGTATAGTGATGGGAAAAAACCACCGTCTTTCAGACAAGACATTAAACTGAGGTCCTGACTCTATGTGGTCATTAAAAATCTCAGGATGTCCTTCATAAATAGTTGAAGTTTAACCTCAGCATCCTGGCCAAATTTGTCCATCATGGCTTCCTAATCATCCCCATACTCTAATTGGCTTCATCGCTCTGTCTCCTCTCCACCAATAAGCTCATGTGTGGTGAGTGTTCTGACGCGGTGGTGATGCACTTTGATGGTGGTTGAGGAGACTCCCCCCATGTAAAGCGCTTTGAGTGCCATGAAATGTAATAACATAAATTTAATTAATAAAAAAAAACGAATCATGTCTGTGCACTGAAAATCCCAGTTACTGAGCAGATTGTGAAATACTCTGACCAGCCCGTCTGGCACCAACAACCATGCCACACTCAAAATTGCTTAAATCACCTTTCTTTCCCATTCTGACATTCAGTTTGGAGTTCAGGAGATTGTCTTGACCAGGACCAACCCCTAAATGCATTGAAGCAACTGCCATGTGATTGGTTGATTAGATAATTGCATTAATGAGAAATTGAACAGGTGTTCCTAATAATCCTTTATGTGAGTGTATGTGTATATACCGTATTTTCCCGCATATAACCCGCGTGTTATACCAGATCTTGCAAACCCCGCGGGGGGGGGGGGGGGGGGGGGGGGTGCGGGTTATATAAGAGTGCAGGCTATATCACTTATTTTTTACACGTAATAATATTTAAATATATTTGTTACGTCCCTAAGGACGTAAGGCTTTTTTTTTTTTTTTTGCTGTATTTTCTTCCTGTTTTTCTTTCTTGCGAGCGTTGTTGTCTCTGGCTCTTGGACTATCACTCTGACAGTTGGCGCTGATAGGCTGTCTGACCTGTCAATCATGCAAGACGACGTGATTGGCTGTGCTGCCATGAGGTCGTGCTCTTCTCATCTCATCCGATAATCAATCAACACACTTCTTAAGGGATGTGCTGCACAGCGGGAGAGACTGCTTATTCTTTTTGTTCTGATTCAGACTGTTTTCTTATTGTTGGAATTTCGCGCACAAGCACTGTGTACCGAGCCTGAACAGTTATGGATAATTGACATCATGCGAACAACATTCGAAATTCGAAACGTGAAATTACACAAAAATAAAGTTCATAAATCTATGGGTGTGGGATATATAAGGGTGTATGTGGGTTATATAAAAGGGGTGAGGGTGAGGGTGCAGATTATCTGCATCTGTGTGTTATATGCGGGAAAATACAGTGTATATATATATATATATATATATATATATATATATACAGTAATTAAACTATCTGAGAATAATAATTGCAATACTTTCAAAAATTCACTTTTTGTTTTTTATTTAATTCAATACACTAATACACTATTAATTTAATAATTTATTGCATTTAAGCAGAAAACTGAAGTTTTGCTATCTTACTGTAGATATATGATGAAGAACTATAGATGAATTATAGATGAATGAAGAACAGACACTAACCTCCTTGTTCCTCATGTTTTGCTCTCCAGGGTTCTGGTTCACTCCTGTCCTCCTCATTCTCCTCTTTAACAAACACCATCTTCACAGGAGCAGATCTCAGATCAGTTGATCCTCTTCCACATAGTCCTGCTGGAATCAACATTTACTCACGACTATGAGGATGGGAATATTACAGGCATTTTTTGCCTGTAATATGCATATGCATCTTTATATATAGTAAATGTGCATTTCTAACAGTTTGTATTAAGCCAGTACCACAACATAACACCAGAGATCATGCTGAACCTCTTCTTCAGAGATTTAATGGTGGTTGATAAACGACCCTTACCGCCACACACTGGACTGGAGTAATACAAAGAAGAAAACACTTAGCTCCTGTCCATAGTGTACTCTTTCTTTTCCTTTAAAAACAGACATGCTTAAATAAATGAAAAGAATTTGGTATTCAAGTTAAATCAATATCATAGGCAAGAAAGAAAGAGAGACAAGAGATTTATTTCAGTCAAATATGTCAGTGAAAATCACAGAAAGTTCCCTAAATATATTTAACGTTTTATAATCATGAACTACATTTTTCAAAAGAACTTAGCAGTTAAACAGGGGTGAAGCAAAATTTTGTCTTTTTTATGCTCAAGGTTTTTGTACCTCTGACTGTTTTTTGAAGGATTAGGTCTTCTGAAATGTTATAAAATGGATCTGAATTGGATCTTAGAGTGTGTATGTGTTTTTTTAAACTATTGATTCACCACAAAGGGACAGGGCTGAAAGAGGTCCATTAAGTGTTTTTGCACTGTATGATTGAGAGTAATAACATGACTGTGCAATCTGGGAGATTTCAAAGGTAGTAAAAATCAATACCGTAGAACACAGACAAAGAATATGCACATTTGTATATATACCGTCAATTTATTTGTGTAGCAATGTGTTACAAGTAAACACATTTACTTCATGTAAAGTCATATATAGTGAACATAAAATGACATTTATGCAAAAAAGAAAAAAAATGGCCAAAAAATGTTGTTCTGGAAGTTCTGAAAAACAACAAATTGTACCTCCTCACACTACGTAAAAGTACAAGTTCGCATTTTCTTGGTGGACTGGGAAAAAAAAATGAGAACCATTGTTTGCATGCTTTTCTGAATGGCTGCACTTAATTGCCTGTGATCACTTTATCAGAGTTGATCTGTCGAGCTACTATTGACTACTAACTAAAAAAATTTCTCCAACTACTGACCTGGCATGAATAAGACTGTTTTTACTCGTTTTTATGGATGCTTGTTTAGACAATTTTGTCTTCTATATGTGAAACTTACGCAACATTAAAGTACCCTTATACTTTGCACCTCGTGAGGTGATGTCAATTAGAGACACTGCATGACTAGACTGAACACGAAATACATAATACATAGTGTCACTGTTTTCCCAAATTTGTATTTTTGTAGTTCACATGGAGAAGATAACTCATTTTCAAAAACATACACTTAGAAAGTTATTTTCAGGCCCCCAAACGAAAAGGTAATTTCCACTTTATGCACCTTGCTATTGTACGTTTCTCTCCCTTATGGATTATTTTATGTGGTATCAAGTACTTGGCTGTATTAAAGCTTTTTCCACACTCACAGCACACATGAGTTTTTTCACACATGTATGAAGAGCTTGTTGTTAGTCAGCAGCAGCAGCACAGTAGCGGCATACCAAACAACATTTCTTGGTTCTGTAAAACTGCTAAACCAATGTTACTCACATGTTGACTAGAAAAAAAATACCCTTTGTTTTCAGGTCTTCGGACCCGCCAAAGCGAAAACTTTTCTAATGTTAAGTCCTAAATTGAGTCCTAAAGCTCTTGCCTGATCCCTGAACCCTTCTTTTTCCAGTGATATTACTCTGAACTTCTAGCGATATTACTTCTCTTTTGTAATGTCTCTCAGCCATTTCTTTCTTTCTCATTCTCTCTCTTGACGATTGACTACAAGTGTGTTGTGCTGCTCTTTTTAACAGTGTTTCTCCTAATTGCTTCCTGTCCCTTTAAATTGCCTGATGAGTGGAAGACCTTTGAGACTCGTGTTCCATTTAAATTTCTTCCCACAAAAATGACAAACGTAAGGCACGTCTTCAGTGTGATTTCTCATGTGGCTATTAAGTCCTTGTCAATAGGTGAATTTCTTTCCACATTGAGAGCAGGTGAAAGGATTTTTCTAGCATGAATTAACATGTGATTCTCAAGGCTTTCTTTACACATGAAAGTGTGTCCACACTGAGAGCAGGAGAAACACTTTTTCGGAGTGTGGATCACCAAATGGTCCTTAAAGCGTCCTTTACATGTAAAACTTTTTCCACAGTAAGAGCAGGTGAAAGGCTTTACTTCCGTATGAATTCTCATGTGATGCTTGAGGTTTTCTATCCGTGTGAAAGTGTTTCCACACTGAGAGCAGGAGAAAGGTTTTTCTGAAGTGTGAATTAGCGTATGATCATCAAGTTGTCTCTTCTGGGTAAAACTCTTTCCACACTGAGAACAGGTGAACGGCTTTTCTGAAGTGTGAATTAACACATGCTCATCAAGTTGTCTTTTCTGGGTAAAACTCTTTCCACACTGAGAGCAGGTGAAAGGCTTTATTCCAGTATGGGTTCTCATGTGATTCCTAAGGCTTCCTTTCCGTGAGAAAATGTTTCCACACTGAAGGCAGGAGAAAGGCTTTTCTGAACTGTGAATAATCAAATGATCATTAAGGTGTCCTTTCTGAGTAAAACTCTTGCCACACTGAGAGCAGACGAAAGGCTTTATTCCTGTATGAATTAACATGTGATTCTTAAGGCTACTTTTATATGTGAAAGTGTGTCCACACTGAAAACAGGTGAAAGGCTTTTCAGATGTGTGATTTACCAAATGATCATCAAGTTGTCTTTTCTGTGTAAAACTCTTTCCACAGTGAGAGCAGGTGAAAGGCTTTATTCCAGCATGAATTAGCATGTGATTCTTAAGGTTTCCTTTACGTGCGAAAGTGTTTCCACACTGAGAGCAGGAGAAAGGCTTTTCTGAAGTGTGTATAAGCACATGCTCATTAAGTTGTCTTTTCGTGGTAAAACTCTTTCCACACTGAGAGCAGGTGAATGGCTTTATTCCAGTATGAGTTCTCATGTGATTCTTAAGGTTTCCTTTATGTGCAAAAGTGTCTCCACACTGAGAGCAGGAGAAAGGCCTTTTCCCAGTATGAATTAATACATGACTTATAAGATTTCCTTTACGTGTGAAACTCTTTCCACATTGAGAACAGGTGAAAGGTCTTTTGACTTCTGTTATCTGAATGTTGTTTTGTGAGCAACAGTTTTCAATTTTGGTGCAACTCAATGGTTTTTCTCCAGCTGTGACATCATGAGGATTCTGATGCTGATGTTTCTCATCCTCTTCATTCATATCTTGTGTTTCCTCTTTCACTTTCATCGGACCTAAATTTAAAACATTAAAATTATGAAAGTCAATTGGGACAATTGGAAAATAAAAGAAATGTATAGTATGATTCCAAGTGCTACTCTCTACTGTTTGAGCTAGATATTTCAAGATTATTTCAAGATATATTTCTCAAGTCTCTGAAGCAATTAACCTATATGCTGAGTTTTGATATAAATGCGCTTAAATTGAATGAACCGTGTGCTAGATGAATCTGTTGCTAAACTCAACATCGAATGGTCAACGGAGAACAAGAACACACACCTTAAAAGTAAACTAGACAAACGTTACCTCCCCTCCTAAACACAACCTCCACATCTGGGCCACATTCTTTCCCAATCCTCACACTAAGGTGTGAAAAACATTTGGGTGTTTGTTCTCAAACTACGCACTATGCCTTGCTAGTAGACACTCAAGAGTATGGTTATGGGATGCTGAAAGTGGAGGCGGTGATTGTGAGCTACCTCTCTCCACAATCTTCATCTTCCCTTACGGTCCCGACATGCCAGTTAGATGCATACTCTCCCTTGAATCAAACTGCAACATGCTTCCACATACGGCATTGCTGCAAACTTACCAGACAAGCAAAGAGACCTTATTGAGGGTGGGGGATTTGGCAGCCGCTCTAAGTACGGCCCTGGTAACCTAACCTATATGAAATAAAGAGTTATGAAACTTTATTTTGGATATCACGATCACAAAAATGCAGCAGCGTTGTTTCAGAAACTGCACCTCCGCCACTCTCAGGTCTCTGAGGCTGCGATGCACTCTTGTGCATCAGGATGCAGTAGTCCCTGGTGAGTCCTCCCAGTTGCCACCTGGAATCCTACAGTCATCAGTAAGCTCGCCCCCTCCGGGGCCCTGGAGTGAATGCTTAAAAAATCCCAGAGGCCAGCCTCAAGTACGCTCTTTTAGTATATTTCTCATTGGTCCTGCGCACCATCACTACTCAGTGCGGGTCTCGCCAGCACTGATTCAACAGGGTGCTGCCCTAGTGGTGTGCCCCGAGTTGGCTCTGGTAAATGGAGCAAGAAGAGCTGCCAATGAGACAACTGGAGATTAAATTCTGGAGATGGATCATTCTGCCAACCCTGACACCTCGTGTGCATCAGGACGTAGTGGTCCCTGGGGAATCCTCCCAGTTGCCACCCGGAATCCTGACGTCACTAGGAAGCTCGCCCCTCCAGTGCCCTGGAGTGAATGCTTAAGAAAAACCAGAGGCCAGCCTCAAGTAAGCACTTTTAGTAGAATTTCTGGCAGCTTGGATACATCTACCAAATAGTTCTCATTGGTCCTGCGCACCATCACTACTCAGTCCGGGTCTCGCCAGCTGAGGTTCAACAGGGTGCTGCCCATGTGGTGTGCCCCACGTAGCCAAGTAGGCTCTGGTAAATGGAGCAAGTAGTAAATATTTCTGATGAACAGGACTTTGCTACCAATTAGACAACTGAAGATAAAGACTCGAGAGACTGCAATCCCCAGCTAGAACAGTCACTTCAGATGTTGCCTGCCTGTAAGCCGCTTCAGGGCACTGGAGTGGGTTTTTTAAAGAATACCAGAGACCAGCCTTGAAATATATCTCAATCCTTCAACTAAACAGAAGTTCCCGAGGGCCGCCTCGGGGACGAGGCATACCAATATCAGTTTCTTCTATTCGACCTAGCTTTAATCACCTCGCATCTTCAAGGGTCTGTGTTCTGAACCACATCTATGCTTGGGTGATCTCATCTCAGTCACGGCAGTTAGCAGTCCGGCATCAACATGTCGTTCCTGCTCTCGTGAAGAAGCTAGGGTTAAGGCCAAACGCTACAAAGACTGTACTTTCTCCTCTTTTGAGGACCACCTCCCTAGGCTCAGTATGGGAATCTGTAACAATGTCTGCACGTCTTTCTCCATAGGCGGCTGAGGCTACGTCTGTACATATCCCCCAATCTCTCTGCTCCTAGGAGTTCTGGAGCCGGAATAAGGTCAGTCTCGCCTTACATTGGCCAGGCAGAATGTGGTTCACAAAACAATTGTCTCTCCTTGACGCAACTTCAGGGGCGATTCCGGTCAAGGGGTACCTCCTGTCCCAGGCAGGGGGCTCAATAGCCCTTCCCTGCCCTGAACTTTGGGCTTAGCCTCTGATGGCGCCCAGCTCAAAGAGTCTGGTCTCTCAACTGAGGTTGCTAAGACAATCCTCAACTCTAGAGCTCCTTCCACAAGAAAAACTGTAGCCAGACCAGACCTCAGGTTGGCATCGTGCTGGAGTTCCTGTAGAACAGAGGTTTTCAAAGTCTGAGACAGTGGGCCTCCCCTTTGACACAACCCAACCGATGCCGCCCCCCCCCCCCCCCAAAGAAAAAAAACGAGTGTTGACCATATCATGCAGTTGATATGGGTTGATCAGAAATTTTTATATTTATTGCTGATTAGAAAACTATTTACATGACAACATCAGCATTGAGCTTCAGATCAATGGTTTTGATCACAAACTAACTATATAGAGAACAAGTTTTGCAACAATTAATCCAACTCATGCGGTTGCAATTATGAAGAAAACTGTAATGAACAAGAGTTTTCATTTAAACATAACTCTTTTTTTTTACTTTAAATTTTTTTATGATCAGTGTAATTTTTATTTATTTATTTCCACACGTGTGTGAGTGAGGGAGAGACAGAGAGAGAGAGGGGGGACTGTGTGTTTTACGGATCACATAGTCTGACGCTGTTTTTAAGATCTGCAAAGTTAATAACTAAACAACTGAATAGAGCAGGAGACGGTTAAAAAAAAAAATCTCTGACAGGCAGGCGCAACGCTAGTCGCACTCTATCAAGCACCACGTCTGAACAAACCCCACGTTTACCAGAACTATACTGGTTAATAAGTACTACAAACAAACCAAAATAAAAAACAAACCTGAAGCTGAAGAAAACCTAAACGTTAACGGAAGACCCGCAAACCTGAGTGACTGAGAGGGAAAGACACCTGTTCTCGTTTCCGCGTTCTGAGCCGCGCACGCGAGACGAATTAAATCTGCATGTGTAGGGGAAGCGCGCCTATCGCAGAACGCAGACACAGTCAGATACCCAATGAGGATTTTTATGTAATCCGAGCACAGATAATTACTCGTATGATACTCGTACTCGGCAAAAGTGCATTATCCGTACCGGATTCTCGTTTCAGCCGAGTATCCGGCTCAACTCTAGTTATTAGACTATAATTTTTTACATCTCTCCGCGCCTCCCCTGGCATGCTCTGGCGCCCCCCAGGGGAGGCGCGCCCCACACTTTGAAAACCCCTGCTGTAGAAGCAATTCAGTATCTATGTGGCTGCCACAGTTCCTTACCACATACCTTTGGGTGTCATGTCCTTGGGGAGAGATCACGTTGTTAGACGTTTTCATAACAGTCCTTGGAACTTGTCCTTGATTGTTCAAGGCCTGTTTAGCGCCTATTCCAGGCCCTATCCCAGGCCCTCTGTTAACCTCCAGTCAAGTTTTTAACTTTAAGTTGTTCTCTCACCATTACATCCCTAATAAAAAAGGAGATTTTAAAGACCACTACCGTAGCACACCCTATCGTACTGCAGAATTTCTGCCCTCCCCCCTTCCATGACCATGACCAGGAGCAGCGAATCTGCTATATCATTTCTGTGCAGATCTACTGTTTGTCTGCTTTGTGGTCCCCATGGGTCCCCAGACTCAAAATAGAGTATAGTTTAAGTGGATATTTGAGGAGCTCGCTCTTGCTTATGAGTCGGATGGATTGCCCGTTCCTATGGCAATCCTAGCCCACTTAACTAGGAGTGTGGTGGCCTCTGAGGCTCTCTTGTCTGGAGTTTCCGTTGGAGAAGTATGTAATGCAGCAGGCTTGTCCTCCCCGCATACTTTTGTTAGGTTTTACCAGTTAGACCTAAACACCGCTCCGTGTAAATTTAAAATTTTAACTTAAAAAAAAAAAAAAAAACATTTTTTTTTTTACAAATGTAACTTTGGTTCCCTGAAGAGGGAATAAGACACTGCGTCACCTTGCCACACCTCCTGTCAGCATTTTGAGGGTCATGACATTTGAGGGTCTTCCTGGGTCATGACCTCGTCCATCTGCAAGTTCTAAGGTTACGTTCGTAACAAAACTGGGGTTTCTTGATAATCAGAGATTCACACTTCAGCAAAATCTTGAAATATCTGCTTAGTGTTTTACTGATTTTTCTCAAACTGGCAACCATGTAAACGCTCTCCATCTCAACCTTAGATAAAAGTACTGGCTTTCTGAAAACTTTGGCAAGCTTTCAGTTTAATGATCTCCAGTTTAATATTGTAATCACAGAAAAGTAGTACATCAAGTCTGAGTTTATGTACGGACCTAAGAGAAAGATTTTGTGCATGTATGAACTACCCAAGTCTTTAATTGAGAGATAATGTAACTTTTCAATGTTGAAGCTATTTTATTGATACAAATTATGGACTGCAACAACTAACTGATCAAATCGGTTATTACCGAGAATGAATTTGATTATTGATTATTCGTGTCAGCGCACTGTGCCCAGGAAACCATCAGTCAGTCACATCGCTTTACAGTAATAAATAAGGTATAATCAATTTTTAAGGACAAAACGCATATGGGAAACAGCAGTGGACACAGAATGAGCTGCAGCATACAGGGTCCAAGCTGTACGAAACATGAGAACGTTTTAAATGCAAGTGGTTCATTCAAAAGTTTCATACACAATCTTCATATTAGTTTCTGTATTGCACAATATCTCTGTGTGCGAAATCTGTGAGTGTGTAAGCACAATAGTTTTTAATGCTTCTAACATATTTAAGAATTTAAATTTAGAGTTTTAATTTGTGCAATGATAACTTAACAGCAATGTAAAGATGATTGTATTAATATATTAGTATATTAACAATATGAATGGCATTCAACATGAATTTATTAGAATGAGTAAAACAATCAGAATATTGTTCCTGGTGGGCAGTTGTCAATATTAACATGAAAAAAAAGTGCACTTGCAGATAACGTAATTAAAATTAAAGGCCACTTAAGTGTGCTTAAACAGAGTAAAGATGATTTTATTAATATATTACAATGAGTACATTAGAGTTTATTAGAATGAGTAAAACAAAAAGAAAACAATCAGAATATATATATATAAAATGTATGCGTGTGTGTGTGTATTTATGGGGAGTACAAATAGTAATATATGAATTGTAATACTTTCCACAATTCAAATTTAGTGGAAATTCAAATTTACACTATTAATTTATTTATTTATAGTTTTGTAACCTTACTGTAGCACAAGAGTGATTATAGATGAATGAAGAACAGACACTAACCCCCTCCTTGTTCCTCATGTTTTGCTCTCCATGGCTCTGGTTCACTCCTGTCCTCATCATTCTCCTCTTTAACAAACACCATCTTCACAGCAGATCTCAGATCAGTTGATCCTCTTCCACATTGTCCTGCTGGAATCAACACTTACTCATTTCTATGAGGATGGGAATATTACAGGCATTTATCGCCCTGATTCAATATGCATCTTTATATATAGTAAATGTGCATTTCTAACAGTTTGTATTAAGCCAGTACCACAACACAACACCAGAGACCATGCTGAACCTCTTCTTCAGAGATTTAATGGTGGTTGATGAACGACCCTTACCGCCACCCACTGGACTGGAGTAATACGAAGAAGAAAACACTTAGCTCCTGTCCATAGTGTACTCTTTCTTTTCCTTTAAAAACAGACATGCTTAAAGAAATGAAAAGGCCTTTGGGAACAGAGACAAGACATTTATTCCAGTTCATCCTCGTCTCCTGTGTTCTGTGTTATGTCAATCAGTTTGTTAATTAATTCAGTAGTTCCCTTTATTTGGTCTGTATTTTATATTTAAATGGAAAGATTCTTCTTTTAGACGATGAGGAAAATCTTACAGCTCGTATAGGTTAAAAATTGTACGGCTCATATAAGTGCCTATATGGCAGTTGCTTTGAACTTAATGCTAGAACTAATCAATTCTACAAGCCGAATCAAGCGACGTGTATACATATTTTTTTTATAATCCATTATGATTATCAATATACATAATTCCCTTTATTGGGGATTTATATGCATATTTGATCATAACACATGATTAAGTGTTTGCATAAATCCCACCCCATTTGAGCTGATTCGCTACATCACTAACATTTACATTTTATGCATTTGGTAGCCACTTGTAGGGGATTTACAGTTAAGACCCGAGGACCAGGGGCCTCATGTACTAACACTTGCGTTGAATTCATACTGACACATTACGTACGGACAAAGTTATGAATGTGCGAAAGCACAAAAAAATCCAGATGTATCAATCTCTGCGTTCGAAGGATCCCACGCATATTCTCTTTGTACATCCCGATTAACGTAAAATTGAGCGCACATGCACGAGCACAACACTCCACCCAGTCTCCTCCCTTAATTAAACTGATTTAAATATGGTAATGAGTCCACTTGGGCAAAAGCAAGCGGCACAAAACGAAAGAGAAAGTACAGAAAGTGAATTGGAGGTGCTACTATCGGAGGTAGAAATTAGAAAAAATGATAATATTTGAAACTTTGTCCTCCGGAATTAATAACAAAAGGAAAAAAATATGAGTGGGAGAGTTTGGCTGATGCCGTCAATGCGGTTGGATCTGAAAGTCGCACTGTAAATGATCTTAAAAAGAAATGGTCTGATAATTGTCTTTAGTGGATAAACGCGTCTCCTGAAGGGTTGTTGTATAATTAAATGCAAATAAATAAAAATAAAAAGTACTATTAGATAGAACCATAACTTTAAATAACATCACTCACCAAGAAGCCACCCATCGCGCACCCTGCCAGCTGTCACCCAACCATGCTGTTTGTAAGGATGTATGAATCATGGGTTGACCCAGGACACCTTGCCACAATATTTTTTAGGCGTATTTGCGCATCACATATAATCTGCACATTTATTGAATGGAAATGTTTCCGATTCACATATGCAAATTCATCTTCAGATGGTGCCTTATATGTGTGTGCAGTCGATCGCTCCGATTACATTAGGGAAACCGGCTATCGCTGCAAATTGCATTTTAATGTTTGGCTGGTCAACTGCATCATATAGGAACCATCAGATGGGCATTGCGCGGCATTGTGCGGCGTTGCGCGGCTCAAAGACGACTCGCTTATTTCTGAGCGGTCTGCCAGTTCCCTTTGGAAATAATCATTTGCCAGGAAACCAAGCGTTGTCAGCACCTGTAACGGAATGGGTATTGCGTGTTTCCTCGCAGTCTCTCTCTCTAGATTCGGACCCAATTAAATTCGGAGGATAGCCCTTGGAAATCTGAAATGGCTGATAAGCCAGTCATCCTGGGCCAGAAAATCATTATGGTCCCTAAAAACTCGTTCTCTTCGGATTCTGCCATTAGCAATGTCCTCTAATATTGCCAAAGCTGCCATTGCCATAGATAGAGTAATTGTTCATTGTACCCTTCAATTTGCACGTGATTTTATATGTTCTTACTTAATTGCATAATTTATAGAATATTCCCATAAGGCTTGTGTGACTATATATATATATATATATATATAAATGATTTTATACATTGCAAATAAATAGCAATGCTTCACACAGACTTATAGGACAATTCGTTGTATAATGTTTGCAGCTTCACTTCATTGCCTGTAGGAGTCGCCAATGGACAAAACAATGAGAAATGTACTTACGCCTGACATGAACTTGCCGTGGAGAAACGCACATTGTCACGTTAGTTTCACTTTTAGTACATCCGACCGTGAGCGTGAAAGCTGGCGAACGCAACGTTTTTGTGCGTAAGTAGTGTTGATACATGAGGCCCCAGATATGTTGAATGAAGACCAGGAGTCAGAAGTGCAGTCAATAGTAGAAATTTTAGTGAAGTTTAGTTTGCAGTTTCATCAGCAGAAGCTTCAGGTTTCACAAGGATTTCGTAGGCCGCCTCACATACAATAACATTGTTACAGCAATTATACTCTAACAGAGGGTGCTAACTACGCCAATGATGACGGTTAAATGATTCTGATTGGCTAAAGAAAGAAAGGTAAACAAAACTAGTAATTTTCCACACAAGAGCAGACAGTCTGAAGCAGATCTTTGTTGATCACATGGTTGACGGGTTCGTGACGTGGATTATCAAGAACAACAAGTCATTCCGTCTGCTTATGATGCCAGTTAATCACCTCACCAATACTGACCATATTAACACACACACACACACACACACACACGCAGATACACAGCTTCTTCAAGGCTGAACTCAGCTCAGGCTCCAACTATCAAGAGAAAGACTCTCAAAACATTCTGATAACATGTTCAATCTGTTGAGACGTACAGAAAATATTCATCCTTACTCTATGGAAAACTACAGAGAAGTAAACTCATTACAAATTCTTCAAATAAGAAAAAGAAAATAATATCTGAACAAATAAGACAAAGAAAAGAAAATATATTTATACAAAATAAGAAAAAGAAAAGAATATATATATATATATATATATATATATATATATATATATATATATATATATATTATATATAGATAAAGCGGCAATTTATTTCCGAATCGTCCCCACACACTTTTATCCAAAGCGACTTACATTGCATTCAAGAAACAAATTGACATTCTAATCAGTTCTTGAAGGGCACATAAACACAGCAGGAATCTATCATCGCTATCTTGACCATGAACGAGGAAGCTCCTGTACAGACACAACCTGTTTTACACACGTCACTAAAACACAGAAGCAGGAAACTTTCAACTTCTCAGTTCACAGAAAGAGAATATTACACATTGCTGAGCTGTTGTGTGTTTGTGTCTCTCTGTATTCATCCAGTAAAATGGCAGGAACCAGAATTTCAGTGGATCAGAATGAGTTCTCCTGTCCAGTGTGTCTGGATCTCCTGAAGGATCCGGTGACCATCCAGTGTGGACACAGTTACTGTAAGAGCTGCATTACGGGCTGCTGGGATCAGGATGATGAGAAGAGAGTCTACAGCTGCCCTCAGTGCAGACAGACCTTCAGTCCAAGACCTGCTTTGGCGAAAAACACCATTCTGGCTGAAATGGTGGAGAAGCTGAAGATGACCAAACTCCCTGCTGACTGTTACGCTGGAGCTGGAGATGTGGAGTGTGACGTCTGTACTGGAAGAAAACACAAAGCCGTCAAATCCTGTCTGGTGTGTCAGGAGTCTTACTGTCAAACTCATTTTGACCGTCATGAGGAGTTTCACTCTCGTAAACCACACAGAGTGATTGATGCCACTGATCGACTGCAGGACATGATCTGCCCTAAACACGATAAAGAGCTAGAAATGTACTGTATCACTGATCAACAGTGCATTTGTGTGCGGTGTGAGGATTATGAACATAAAAACCACGTCACTGTATCGACTGCAGCGCAGAGGACTGAGAACCAGGTAAGAACTGAGAGGGATTATTCATGTAGGGTTAGAAATAAAAGTGCTGTCTTCATTTACTCACAGTCATACCTTTCCAAACCTGTTTTACTTTTTGTGGAATGTAAAATATGGTATTTTAAAAATTCACATCTATTTCTGTCTTTACATTGGAAGTCAATGGAAGGCAACTTCAAAAAGGAACCAAAAGCATAAAGCAATATAAACAACTCCAGTGTTTTTTTAAAGGGGACCATGACGTTCAAAAAACTGACAGAGAACAAGTGAATATACACAACTGCTATATATTTACACACAGGGGCAAACAAGCTTAACAAGATAACAAGGTAAAGACATACAAATGGGAAGAATAACCAACAGGGAAAAACTACAAAGAACTACTATATGCCGCTCAAAACCGTGAGTGGATCAGATCTTGAGACCTGTAGCAACTCCCCAAAAATGTTTAGAGGGCAGATCCTCCTTCACTTCACCCACAGTGAAAGAGTATCCATACAGTCACAGAGTAAAGTCTAAATACTGTGCCAGGGTTCAGCTGGGACCTCCCGCTGGCATCAGTTGGCGATCAGTCCCCTCTAAAAATATTCAATCAGCATAATGTCATCTAATGGAGAACGATGGCAATAAGGCAGAAACTTGATAGATGGGGTGAAGAAAATGGACAATTTCAAAACTGCTTCATGAAGCTTCGAAACCTTTGCAAATCTTTTGATTTGAATCAGTGGTTCGGAGTGTGTATCAAATGGCTTCATTTATGTCAGAACTGCTTTGAAACGTTAAAAAATATCAGAGGTTTACCGCTGAGTGCCAGTGATCTCTGTCAACCCATGAAACCCCCAGAGGCGAAGCATTGAATAAGTGTCTATGGGTTTTATCTGATAAATTTGTAGACGTTTTAATTAGAGGTCAGTAAAATTAAAAGAAATAATACTAGTTAATAGTCTCTTATTGGAACAAACAAACATGCCCTGGAAATATATAAATGAACACATATTATACAGACACTTAAAATGCAATGGTATTACATGATTACTTCTTTGCATTTGATAGATTTTACTTTCAATAAAACATTTTCAATGGGTTTTTAAAGGTGTTTTATGTATGTTTGTCCTTAGTTGTTGTTGTAATTCCCCTGTTCTGGCCAGCAGAGGTCAGCAGCTTGTGGCATTTTGAGCGCTTTGAAACTGAATAATTTTTCTTAGCAAGTGAAAATTGTTCTCATTTTTCTCTGAAAACCTTCATTTCTCCCATCATTTCTCACAGTGTCCTGATTAAATCCTGCTAGATCCAAAGGGGTCAGTTGATCTGTAATGAGACAATAGTCATAAACGATATGAAAAAAAGAAAACAGGGACAATCATATTCAACAAATGACAGAGAACAAGTGAAACACAACGGCTATATATATAGCCGTTATAGCCGTTGTGTTTCACTTGTTCTCTGTCATTTTTTGTCTGATTGTCCCTGTTTTCTCATTATATACCATATTATATAATGTGATTGTGACATGCAAGAACCAATGAGGTTTGATATTTTTTATGTGTCACTACATTTTAATTTATCCTCTGTAAACAGCCGAGACATTCTTCAAAATATCCTCTGTTGTTTCCCAAAATAGACAGAAATTCATACAGGCTTGGAACGTAAATGATGACTATCATTTAAGTAATCATATAAAACCTGGCGCAATAAAATACTACTGACATTTAAGTTTTGTGTTCATTCAGAATTTAATTTCCTTAAACTATGAATTAGTGGTATAGTGGCTTTCCTATAAGCCAGGGCAAGGGAGTAAGATGTTCTTTATGCATAATATGCAATAAACAATGTACAAACGGAGATTTCCATTTCAATATGCTTTGTTGTCCATTCAATGAAACCTATAGGCTATCTTACAGAATATAAAAGCAGTGGTTCTATGGTAAGAATCATATATTCCCGCCACATGTCCGATACAGGTGTGATATTAAAGAGTGACCACACCTACTCCTCTTGTACACACTGCTATCTAGAAGTTGAACAATCGTTACTTTTGGCTCCTATAAGTGGTTTGAACATACAATATAATCTTGCCCTGCTTGATCTTTAAACACTCCACCCATTCTGAATTCATGTAGCTTTATTTTTTGTGTGTAGTTTTCATGTGTCATTTGCTTTGTCCTCCAGAAAGAGTTGAAGGAGATGCAGATGAAGATCCGTCAGAGAATCCAGCGGAGACAGAAAGATCTTCAGCAGCTGAGAGAGGCTGTGGCGTCTCATAAGGTGAGTCTGGAGAAGAAGAGAGGTTTGAGACGTCTCAGTTTGGACTCTGTCAGTCACTGAGTGATTGTGATGTGTGTCCTGACAGATCTCTGCACAGACAGCAGTGAAAGACAGTGAGAGGATCTTCACTGAGCTCATCCGCTCCATTGAGAGGAGCCGCTCTGAGGTCACACAGCGGATCAGAGATCAGGAAAAGATTGCTGTGAGTCGAGCTGAAGGACGACTGGAGCGACTGGAGCAGGAGATCAATGATCTGAGGAGGAGAGACGCTGAGCTGGAGCAGCTTTCACACACACAGCATCACATCCATTTCCTGCAGGTAACAGAGATCTAGAAACACAGGATTATAGTGAACTTGAGCAAGATCCTGGATGACAGAGAAACATTTCATGAGAGCAGAATGAAGCGTTGACTGAGATGAGGCACACAGATACAGTGCAGGTTATTGGCTGAAGTGTGGAGCTTATGAGTTTTGATTTCTGTTTTCTGCAGAGTTTCAAGTCTCTCTCAGCACCTCCTGAATCTACAGATGAGCCCAATGTTCCCTTCAGTTCTTTCTTATCTTTCGATGGCATCAGAAAATCTGTCGAGCAGCTGAGACACAACCTGGAGGATTTCTGCAAAGTGGAGATCAAGAAGATCTCTGACAGTGGTAAAGTCCTGGGCCTCTTTTCAAAAAAATGATCCCATATGGGAAATAGTTTCCAAAATGTTCCACCCGGTTTTTTAAATGTCCATTTGCACTAAAAGCAATGTTCTTAAATGCATTCCACTTTGTAAGGACAGATTATCACAGTTCATCTTTAATTTAGTATATATTGCTCAAAAAAATATAAGGGGACACTTAAATCGCACATTGGAAAAATAATCTCATGAATTAAATATTCAAAATATTCTTTATTTGTATATATTCTATAACATGTTGAGAACAAAATTATGTGACAACAGTCAGTGGAAACTAAAATTATCAACACACTGAGGGCTGGATTCAAAATCATACCAAAAATCTATGTAAAACACTGAAGTTACAATTTCAGTAGTGTAAATGCCCCCAAAATGCCCGTATGCATTCCTGATGAGATGGAGGATGGTGTCCAAGAGAATCTTATCCCAGAACTAGATCAGGGCGGTTCTCAATTGGATTCAGGTCTGGGAAACGTGAGGGCCAGTCAATGGCATCAATGCCTTTGTCATCTAAAAACTCCCTACACACTCTATTCACTCTGTTCACATCAGGCCGGGCATTATCATGAACCAAGAGGAACCCAGAGCTACGGCACCAGTATAAGATCTGACAGTGGCTCTGAGGATTTCATCCCAGTACTGAACAGTAGCAAAGAAGCCATTGGCTCCAAGGATGTTCCTCCCCAGACCATTGGTGACCCACCAAACCGGTCATGCTAGATGATGTTACATGCAACATAACTTTCCCCACGGCATCTCCCGACTCTTTCAATTCTGTCACATGTGCTCAGTGTGAACCTGCTCTCATCCATGAAGAGAATGGGGCGCCAATGGCTTACTTAAATTCTGGTGAATGCCAAATGATCTGCACGGTGCTGATCTGTGAGCACAGGATCCCACTGGAGAACATCGGGCGCTCATGCCGTCCTCATGAAGTCTGTTTCTGACAAGTTGGTCAGAAACATGCACACCTGTTCCTGCTGGAGTTCATTTTGTGGGGCTCTGTCAGCTCCTTGTATTCCTCCTTTCACAAAGGAGCAGACAATGGTCCTGCTGCTGGGGTGTCTTCCACATCCTGTCCACCTCACCTCGTGTAATCTCCTGTCTTCTGGTATCTCCTCCATGCTATTAAAACTGTGCTGGGAGGAACACCTAACCTCCTTGCATCAACACGTATGGATGTGATCCTGGAGGAGCAGGTCAACTTGTGTAACCTGATTGGGTTGCAGGTACTGCCTCATGCTTCAGAGAGTGACAAAACAAATTAAAACTAACAACAAATCAGTCAGGAAGAATAAGGAGAGAACAATTGTCTTGCCGATGCCTGTTATCACTTTCATGTGCATATTCACCATCACATATGCCTTCTAAATGGATTGATATCTCTGAAGTGTAATTGACTTAGTGTTATACAGTGATGATTAAGTGTTCCCATAATATTTTTGAGCATTATATTTTAGGATCAAATCTGACATGTTTTATAAATGAAGCACCTGAGTTTCATCATCATGTAATATCATAGAAAATCATGTTAGAAATGCCTTAGAAATGAATGCATTTTATCATGTCTGCTTATTTCCACAGTGACGTTCACCAACATGAATCCTAAGATCAAGAACAACTTCCTACAATGTAAGTCACTAAAAAATAAACAGACAAATTCAATGTTCATGTGTCACATTCTGGTTAGGCAAAAACAAGAAGGGGATCTAATTGCAGCACTTTTTGAGAAGATAAACCACAATAACCGGAAAACAAATTGCAAAATAAACAACACAAGATAAAGGACTAGCAATCTGAGGACTATATATATATATATACAGTGCTAACAAAGAGAGATAAATGAAATACAGGTGAAACAAATCAATAACAAACGTAATCAATTAACAATGACATGGAACACAGGCAAATAGAAACAGAACAGAAACACAATGAAACTAAACCTAAACACCTCGTTCTTCCAGTAGAAGACGAAAGAAATCATGACCAAAGAGTTGTATAATTGATCATGTAAATGATGATACACTGATGAAACAGTCATGAAGATGTATCAACAGATCAAACAGATGTGTTTCTCTCCATCAGATCTCCATCCGCTCACTCTGGATCTGAACACAGTGAACAAACGCATCCATCTGTCTGAGAGGAACAGAGTGATTACCTACACTGACACAGAGCAGTCGTATCCTGATCATCCAGACAGATTTGATATTTGGCGTCAGGTGTTGTGTAGAGAGAGTGTGTGTGGACGCAGTTACTGGGAGATTGAGTGGAGTGGACATGTGTATATATCAGTGTCATATAAGAGCATCAGCAGGAAGGGGCCATACAATAAGGGTGTGTTTGGATATAATGATCACTCCTGGAGTTTGGACTGCTCTCCCTCCAGATACTCATTCTGGCACAATAAGATAGGCACGGATCTCTCTGAAGGGTCATGCAGTGGTAGAACAGGAGTGTATGTGGATCACAGTGCAGGAACTCTGTCCTTCTACAGCGTCTCTGACACAATGAGCCTCATCTACACAGTCCAGACCACATTCACTGAGCCGCTCTATCCGGGGTTTAGGCCTTGTGCCGTAGGATCATCACTGAAACTATGTTGATGTTTCAGAATAAACTGTGGAGGGATTTTACCCATAATAGTTTGAGGTGCATGATAAATCAGTAACAGTGAGCAGTGTAAGGAGTGCAGATGTGAAATATAAAATAATTTTGGAAATTTTTAATGAATTGTGATGCAGAAGATGCATTTTCTGAGATTTCAGATATTGGATCACAAGTGATGGAAAACATGATCTCTTTAAAAGAAATTAACGACTTTCATAACGTTTGATAAAGTTGATGTGAAATAAATTTTTCCAGATATTGAGAAATGTGTAGTGTCAGTGTTGTTCTGGCAAAACACTGTGATCTCTGAAGTTCTGGATAAAAATAATAGATTCCAGCTGAAAAAGATGCTGAAGAAAATAAGTGTTTTTCTTTAGTCTTTTCCTGTCTTTGCCTGCATCTTGCTTCTCTATACGGGTGAGTGGCGGGTCGGATCATTAGATATTAATAGGCAATAAATTAGTTTTGCACACTTGAATTATGAGACCGTAGACAAGCATGATGAGGTGAAGATCAGATTCGCAGTCATTAAGCAAAACAAAATGACTAAGCGAAACACAAACACATTAACTTGCTGACTGACTATTCTTTAAGAAACTTTTTTCTAGCTGGTCAACTTGAACCTGTTGCTATGCATCTATTCTCAATGTCATTGAATTAAAATGAATGAATAACTATAAAAAAATGAATAACAGTATAACAAAACATGCACCTGTACTTTCTTTTCAGGGATTCACAAATACGGATAAATCGGGAAGTGGGCTAAAATCAGCATATTTTATATTATAATCTCATTATATGTAAGTGAACTCTTGAAATATGTCTTTGTTTTTAATTAATGGTTTGGGAGATTGTGAACAGACTTGAATCAGAAACTGTAAGTAAATGTATCCATTGTAATAACAATTGTCTTCATAAGTTTCTACTGATCAAAATAGATGTTTTTATTCAAACAATAAAACTCATAAAACTTAAAACTGTCTTTCGGTTTCTTAAAAAAAAAAATTCTCAAACAGCTTTTGTTATTTCTGTATTCTTTCAGCCAGCATTAGCTTTTAATTGAGCTATTTTTCAATAATCAACAAATCATAAGTTGTTCTTTCTAAATATTTTAATATTTGACTCAAAAGGACTGAAACTTTGAACGGTTTGTTGCTGTTCTCCGAATAATTTTTGTGGTTTCAGGATCTTTTACCTGATTGACAACCTGCTAGTCACATAAAGTTACAGTTAAAGAGAAACTACAAGGTAAAGTGTTTTCTCTCACACAAACTATCGAGTCTTATATTTAAAAGTAGACTCATAATTTGATTTGGCTGAAAACATTTACTTTTTAAATTAAGAACTATTTTGATACAATATAACGTACATTTTGACATCAATCAATTGAAGTTGAATGACTTTCTGCCTGCTGTGCAGTGAAAATAATGTTTATATACAAGACATCCTAATGACTTCTTGTCATTAATAAATAATAATAATGTTGTGCTCCACAAGAAATCTTACACTACGCTTGCACTGTTTTACATGCCAAATCATATCAACTGTTTTGAACACATCCTAAAATGTGAGGAGACCCTGATTTTTGCCAAGAGATGTTCCTGGATCATATGTTGTTTAACCTGGAACAACATATATATATATATTAAGAGAAGGGAAATGATGGGTCAACAACACTGATATAGAAGCACCAAACCTGTAACAGTCTTGTCGCGTCTGTCACATCCGGGTCCCTTTATGTATCTTCCAGGTCCTGTACGCTCCCATCTGTGTCTAATCACTCCCTAAAGTCTTGTCCGCTGTTTCCCAATTGCCCCCATGTGTATTCATACCCTCCTGTGTTCCCTTGTCTTGGTCAGATGTTAACGTTATGTGGATGCCGCTCCGTGTCTCATTGTTCTTCCCGAGATCGCACTGAGAAGTGCCGTTTTGGTTTAGTTTTCTTATTAAAGTATTTTCAGTTGGATATCTGCGTCTCCTCGTCTCTCCGCATCACACACCAGCATCTCCTTATTGTGACAAAACCCTAGTTGTAAAACTAAAATTGGCATGAACTGTAAACTTGACTCTGACTGATAGGAATGTTGTTCCAGGAACACGTTGGATTTGTTGAAATCTTGTTCAGCAGATTGACAGACATACAGACAAACAGGACTCTAGACAAGAACAATATCATATTTATTTAGAGATGTATAAGTTACTTTCATTTCAAAGATGAAAAAGGAGCAGAAATCAACTTATTCTTTAAAAAAACGGTTGATTCTCAAAAAAATTAGCCGAAGTGCAATGTTTGTTTATGACATTTTAAATGGTGTATTAATCATTGACATCACAGAAAGTCAGCTATGAAACAACAACTACATGAAGGTACAGGAGTTTCAGCTGAGAGAAACTGTAAATGTTTGTGTACAGCTGAACTGAGTGCAACACGTTATTAAAGGAAGGTGTCCTTCATAACGCCAGGCCGCTCAAACGCAGCTTTCCTGCGAGCCGACGCTTCCAGGATCTTTTTGCGCGGCCCCAGCTGGATGCGGATGCCTTTAAGATCATCATCTGAGCAGAGCATCAGGGCATCAAGATCCAAGTGTTCACGGGTGAAGACAGGACCAAAGTCCAACAGGCCGATTGATGCCAAGAACGACTCCAAGTGTGAGGTCTCCTCTTCCTCATCTAGACCGATCTCCTCTTGATTCCACGGCAGATCTGAATCCTCATCCAAACCCTCCAGTCCTTCCTCCACAGTGTCAAACAGCTCTTGACGGATGAGGTACCCCATGTCTTCTGTATTACCAATGGGGATGTCTTCCGGGTCCATGGCCATTTCCATGGAGAAGTTCCTACGAAACACCATTTTCCCAAGACCAGGCCTTTCGAAAATAGACTTCACCTGACTGGCTCCTTCATCATCCGATCCTCTCTCGCCATCGACATCATCATCCTGAATTTCATCATTCTCATTGAAGACGTCAACAAAACCAGGTTTCTCTTGAAAGCCGCTGTCTTGTTTGACAAAAATGACATTGCTGTCGCCTTGTCTGCTCACTGTCCCTTTGTCCTTCTTCCCAAATTTACGCTGGAGGGTCCCCTTGATCGTCGAAGAGACAGATCCATTAGTGTCAGCGGCAATGATTTTGGAGAATTGATCACTGTTCACGCTGCTTAAGGTACCCGTGCTGGAAAACAAACTTCCCTCTGAGACCGAGCCACCATGGGACATCTTGTCCATCTTACTCTGATGTCTCTTCTTGACCCGTTCGCACTGCTTCACTCTGCGCTCTGCATCTTTAGCGGCCTGATCTTTTAGACGCGCCACTCTTTTGGCGTTCTGGCCTGTCTGTTGGGCGGCCGCAGTGTCCAGGAAGCGGACGCAGTCCATGTGGTCTCGAGAGGCAGCCACGTCCATGGGATTGTGGAAATCATTATCCAGAGCGAAGAGGTTGGCTCCAAAGTTCACCAGGAAGCTGACGATCTGCATGTGACCGTTCGCAGAGGCGTGATGCAAAGGCGTGTTCCCCCAGATGTCACTTTTGTTCGGATCGCCCCTACAAAACACAGAAT
This sequence comes from Rhodeus uyekii, assembly GCA_037043235.1. Lineage (NCBI taxonomy): Eukaryota > Metazoa > Chordata > Actinopteri > Cypriniformes > Acheilognathidae > Rhodeus > Rhodeus uyekii. The sequence goes on from JAWRVZ010000067.1 coordinate 2,726,731, forward strand.
AATAAACAATCATTTACATTTATGCATTTGGCAGAGGCTTTTATCCAAAGCGACTTACATTGCATTCAAGGAACACATTGAATCAGTTCTTGCTTTCCCTGGGTTCAAACCCATAACCTTGGCGTTTTTAACACCAATGCTCTACTGATTGAGCTACAGGAAAAAATTATTCTACATATATTGTTCAGAGTAGAAAATCAAGTCAGAAAATTTATAATTGAGACATTTCTATGCAAGGGATTTGTCCATGTGCTTTTACTATGGATATAATTAGCTCCTCAGATATTTACTGCCTGTTGGAAAGAGGTGCCCGAATGATCGGTGTGGCAATGATATATCGAGCAGATAATTCACATTACACTGAAGGAGGGACTTAAGCCATATCTAGAGAATATCATAACAACTTGAGGATAGGCTCTTTTGAAACCACAGAGAATGACCTAGAAACCCAACAGTAATGAAGTCCTTGAGGCCGGACTTGGTCCATCTCGAGTCTCCAGTCTCCAGTTCAAGACCATACTCTCATTGTCTTGGTTTTGTCATGGACTTTTTCTTGAGTACTTAAACACTACATGTACACTTTTGTCTTCTGTACAGCCCATCGCATCTGATTCACCAAGACCAGGCTTTATTCACTCCAAAGGAAAGCATATTAATACATATTAACAACATCTCTGCTCAAAAGTCCTGCATTGCTGGTCAACTGCGAAACCAGGTTTTGCGGAGACCAGATACACCAGTTCAGTTTTCCTTGAGAACAGCATGACTATGCAAGACCACCAGTGCTAACCAACATAAACCAGCTGTGGAACATGGAATTCTGTGAATTCCAACATGGAATTCTGTGAATTCCAACATGGAATTCACAGATTTAATGCTGTTTGAAGTTGCTCATGAATCCTCAGAAGCTGAAAACCGATTATGGTAAAGGGCATTACATTTCCCACACAAGCTCTAAGCAGTTTAAGAATCACAACTGATTGAGCCAACTGACCAATCAGAGAAGACCGGGTGTTTCGGAAGGAGTTAAAATAGAGTTGCAGTCAGAGAGTGAAAAGAGGTGCTGCATTAATGCTGTAACAGATGGGGCTCACAGGCAGGGGTCCAATAGCGTGTCTTTAATAAGAATGGTCGTACAGGCGGATAGTCAGGACAGGCAGAGATCAAACATAAACGATAATCCAGGCAAAGGTCGAGGCTGGCAGACAGAATCAGGGTTGTAGTACAGGCGGGGAAGTTAAGACAGGCAGAGAACAATCACGAGCGATAATTCAAACAAAGGTCGAAGCAGGCAGACAGAATCAGTAACGGGAAAACAAGACAGGAATATAACCACTCAGAAGGATCACCACAACAAATCAAGACTTCGCAATGACAGTGCGTGTGTGTGTGTGAGTCTTTTATAGTCCAGGTGATGGTTCGCAGCTGGTGCGATAATCTGTCCAATGTACGGGCTTGTGGGAAATTTAGTGTGTGTATATAAGTGTGAGAGCTCTCTCCGGTGGCCAGAGAGGGGAAGCGCGGAGCTTGTCATCATAACAAATGCACAGTATGAGGAAAATAAAGCGTTTGTTGAACTTTAAATCATGTAATTGTATACATTTTCTTCAAAAATAAAACGATTTACTATTAAAGGAGCATAAGAAAAAAGCTTTAAGAATAAAGCAACATCAATCTTTGGTATCTCTCATACTCGTTTGTCTCTAGCAGCACTTAAAATTCCACCCTCACATATTTTCTCATAACTCATATGATGTTTGAAGCTATAAACATCCGAAGAGTTAATATGTCACCTGCTGTAAAATGAAAGTCCAAAGTTACAGCCATAAAATCTCTGATTACAATATCTGCAAGAGTTTATCTCTCTGAACACCATCTGTTCATCATTTCATTCACAGGTGGTGAAAAGTATCATTAAAACGGGAGAAAAACACATAACATCCATGACCAGAAACACGTCTCACTGGCTTGGCTTTCCTCAAGCAGCGCATTTAGGAAGATGCGTGTACTGTTTCAGAGCCAAGCATGGCAATCAGTGCTGTATGATCGAGAGCGGCCCCAATGTTGCATTGAATAAATAAACTCAACCCTGAGCTCATGCTGAATAAACCGTGGATTCATGAAGAGGCCTTTTGTTCTAGATTTGCATAACTAATTTGGCTGATTAAACTCTTGGCATCAACTCTGGGAATTTTACAAACAATGCTTGTGAGAAAGGAAGTCAGACGAGGATACAGAGCTAAACAAATAGTTTTAAATTGTTGCAATATATAGGACCTTTATGTGATTTACTCTAGTAAACGTCAAGAGTGATGATTGATTTTCTCATAAAGCCTCTAAAGGAGCCGCCCAAAGTCCACAGATCTGCGTTAATCCAGGGATTATTTAATCTGTTGTAAAGTATAATAACACCTTGTGAAAAAGAAATGCAATTAAGCATTATTTTACAAGAGCACTTAACACAGAAATAATACACTTTAAAAAAGGACTCTTAAGTGTGAAATGAATGTAATGTTTTCATTCATATTATTCCATGTTAGTTGCCTTTATATTAAAATCTTTTATATTTTACATTTATACTAAATGCAATTATTTCCTTTTGACCCACTTAAGTATGACTTCTATTGTCTTCATGATATGGTAAGCATTTATGTTAAACTAAAATATACATTAAATTAATTTATGTTATGTATATTATGTTACGTTGTAACTTTTATGTCATGTAATTGTGTGTAAACTAGATCTATTAAATTAAATCTTTTAACAGTAAGTGTAATATTAAATAACAGGAGAGTTAAAAATACAATCAAGTACTTGAGTTTGTTAGTCAATGCATCAAAATAAGTTCTTTAAAGCTCAAAAAAAGAATAATTAAACAAGATGATTTAAAATGTAATTTACGGTAAAAGTGCAGTTTTCAGAAGTGTATTTCAGTGTGTTAAGAAAGTCATTAAGTGCATTTAAATGGCCTTTTATTGTATTAATATTATGTTCTGCAAGTACCGTTTTTAAAAAATAAACTAAAACTGTGCTAAAAGCACTCAAATGTTTCACAAGCAACCCATAAATTAATTAAAAGTCCTAGTTACAAACGGATCAAGATCACAATTTGCTTATAATAATAGATTACAGATTGATTATGTAACATGAATATCAACAATTATATTTATGTTATATTTACGTTGAAACATACGTCATATAATTGTGTGCAAACTAGTAAAATTAAAATACATTAACTGTAAATGTAATATTAAATAACAGGAGACTAAAAATAAAAAATCCAGTACTTTCCATGTAGTTTCAAGTAGTTTCCATGTGTTAAGTGTGTTAGTCAATGCATCTAAATAAGTGCAATTCTTTAAATCACGACAAAATAATAATTAAATGAATTTAAATGGCCTTTTATTGTATTAATATTATATTATGCAAGTACCATTTTTAAAAAAATATGCTAAAACTGCAATAAAAACGCTTAAATGTTTCACAAGCAACCCATAAATAAATTATATAACCACATAAAATGTATAAGTACAGTTTGCTTATAATAATAGATTATTTGATTATGTAACATGAATACAATGGCCTTCAACGATAAAAAAACAGTGAAAGACTCACAAAGCAAAGCAACAATCAAATTTACAATTAATTTACAGTAAGACTCATTGAAAGCTGACTTGATTACACGTTTAAAGCTCGTCATGGGTCCACTGCACATGATCAGTTTTGGGTTTCTGAGCTCACCCTCTGCTGCAGATCAGCTGCAGCGCCTCGATGTGCCCGTGGTACGCGGCCCAGAGAGTGGGGGTCATGCCGTCCTCGTCCGGCGAGTTCAGGTCCTTCCTCGTGGCTTCCTTCAGCAGATCCAGATAGCCATCGATCGCAGCTTTGTGATATCGAGACATGGCTGTGTTTGACCCTCTCTGTCTTCAGCAGGTGAAGTGTGTTATGAAGAGTCAGAGGAGCATCACTCCCGACATCTCCTGTGTGTGTGTGAGTGTGTGTGTGTGTGTGTGTGTGTGTGAGGGAGGAGAAGTTCTGACACGACACCATATCACTGCCATAAACTAAAGTCCAGATTGAGCTGTAATGGTTTACAGACGCTCAGAGTTTGACTGAGATGTGAAGAGGGGAAACTGTGTGCTGTATTATTGTTTTCATTCTGTTAGTGTTTTCATCTGATCGGTTTCTTGAATAGCTCATGATTTTAGAGGTCAGGAAAGTTATTTCTGTGTTTTAATGGAGCAGATTTTATTTCTGTCTGATTTTTGGTGTACCAATTTCAGAGCAATTTGATCTCTCTCTTTATAAACTGTATATACTTATTTTTCAATATTAATATCAATATCAATTTAAATATCACCCCTCCTTCCCTCCCTCCCTCCTCCTCATTCACTCCCTCCTCCTCACCCTCTCCTCTCCTCTCATTTTTCCCCAACATCAAGTAGTCATTTTTTCCAACACCTCCCTCTCCCACCCTCCTCTTCCTTCCTCCTCCTCCTCCCTCCCTCAATCTCTCCTCATGCCCTCCTCTTCCTCCTCCTCTCCCTCCATCCCTCCTCCTCTCCCCTCTTAACCCCTCCCTCCTTCTCCTCCTTCTCCTCCTCCTCCTCTCCTCTCATTTTTTCCAACACCAAGTAATAGTCCAGATTTGTGGGTGGTCAGAGTGATCCAATCCGATTTTGCTTTGAAAAATAACCTGACCTTGGATAACAAAACATGGGATTTCCAAACCCTTACACCTCACACCTTAGATTACACCAATTTCGCCCAGGTGTGGGTGACATTAGTCCAGACCGATGGCTGAATGGAGGAGTCTGATGTCCGAGCCTCCAGCTCCCCCTGCAGGAAGAAGAGCCGCCACTCTTCCTCCTCCTCCTCAGTCGCGCGCCTGCAGTCCCGCACCGCGCCGCTCGGGGAGATGAAGAGCAGCACAGAATCAAACGAGTGTTTCTGACGCGGAAGTTGAGCGTGATTCTGCTACAGTGCATGTGAATTAACCCGGTGAATCAGTAGCGATGACTGTCATCTAATCTCCACAGATCCAAGACGCATTGCTCGTGTTTTGTGTGCCGAAGCGAGAGTGACGATGGCGGACAGCAGCAGATCAGTCGCCCTGCTCTCATACGAGACGCTCGTGCACGCGATGGCCGGAGCGATGGTGAGATAAACACCGGACACACACACACACACACACACACACACACACACACCTTCATTCATGCATGCAGTGACTCTGAGAGTGTGTGAAACTGTGTGTGGTTGCGTTGAAGGGCAGTGTGACAGCAATGACAGTGTTTTTCCCTCTGGACACAGCCCGGATCAGACTTCAGGGTCAGTTCCCCCCCATGCATGAACACACACACTGTCCGACACCGATTTACTGCGTGCAACGATCATTTAACAACGTAAGTTTATGTTTAACGCAGTAAAGCTGAGTGGTAATGGATGCTATGGAGCTGAAAAACAATCCTAAAAGAAAATGCTGTTCAATAATAATAATTGTTTTAGTGAATAAACACTTTTTAGCTGTGCTGTGATTAAAATATTGATAGAAATTTGTGTAAAGTCAGTATAAATATATAAAATAAAGCCTATCATATTTAATATAAATTTCTTAGGCTTGTAAAGTATTAAAAAGTCGCTAAAATCATGTTGCACACAATCTACTACAGGCCTTCTGTCGTCTGATTGATAGTTTATAATTTTTTTAGCAAGTAAAAGATTATTTAGTGTAATTGTTAAAACATCCACCTTCAGTTTGTGGTTCAAGTGTCTTTTTAGTGTGAAATCTGTACTGGTTTTTATAAAGCAAACGTCAGAATAACTACAATATTGTTAATAATACTTCAAGTTCACTTACTGGACTGAAGTTTACTTGATTATCCATCATTTTTTATTTTTTAGAAACATCATGGTATAAATTAATTATTGTATTGCATTATATGTTTTAAAACTACAGAGTTTTGATCATGAAACTAATCATTTAAACCTCACTAAAACATTCTCACTAAAACATTATTGACCGATATAGAGTAATAACTGATGTTTATATGCATTTTATGTAAGTAATCTTCTATACTGTTACAATGTCTTGCATTAAAAGCATTAGAAATTAATCTTATGTTTTTGCCATATAAGCCAAAGTAATAAAATGTATTTTTTTTTCCTCCTTGAATTTGAGCTCCATTGTGTCACTCCGTAAAAGCCTGACGAATCGAACATGATAATTAACAAAAACAAATGCGTATATTTTGTCAAATCCGTTGTTTCTGACACTTATGTCAGGCTTAACAAGTTTAAGTATAAATCTTGCACGCGTCTCATTCTCTCAGTGATTAAAGGCATGTGCATGGATTAAAGGTGTGTCTTTTGTGGTTGTTTTCAGTGGATGAGAACCGGAAGTCCCAGTCCACCCCCATCATTCTGGCGGAGATTGCGAAGGAGGAAGGCATGTGAGTGACTCTTCATCAGTGTGCTCAGGCTTTGAGCTGGAGATGTCAGGCTTGTTTGAGATGTTGTGTGATTGTGTTGCAGACTGTCTCTGTATCGAGGCTGGTTTCCGGTCATTTCCAGCCTGTGCTGCTCTAACTTTGTGTACTTCTACACGTTCAACACGCTGAAGAGAGTGATGGTGTCGGACCGGCCCAAACCTGCCACAGACCTGCTCATGGGCTTCATATCAGGTGAGGGAACGCTGTCGTCTCTCGTCTTCACTCGCGCCCTTCCTTTGCTCTCACTTCTGCACAATTCAGCACAATACAACTGGAATAAGTGCGATTATCAGATGGCATTAAATCAGTAATTGAGCTGCGTATTTCAGAGTAAAAGGCTCTAAATAAAAGTTTTATAGTTTATTGTTTGAAAGATGAATAAAGAAACAAATATCAGTATTATAATTTTCTAGTTGTGATCTGTGTTGTTATTGTCAACTAAAACTATTGCAAATATTTCTTGTAAAGGAAATGAAGCATGAAAATGTAAATATTAGTTGGAAATTTTTAACTAAATGGAAATTAGAAATGTTGCCTTAGTAATGAACTGAAATGAGTTTAAGCTGAAGCACTATACAGGGAGTGCAGAATTATTAGGCAAATGAGTATTTTGACCACATCATCCTCGTTATGCATGTTGTCTTACTCCAAGCTGTATAGGCTGGAAAGCCTACTACCAATTAAGCATATTAGGTGATGTGCATCTCTGTAATGAGAAGGGGTGTGGTCTAATGACATCAACACCCTATATCAGGTGTGCATAATTATTAGGCAACTTCCTTTCCTTTGGCAAAATGGGTCAAAAGAAGGACTTGACAAGCTCAGAAAAGTCAAAAATAGTGAGATATATTGCAGAGGGATGCAGCAGTCTTAAAATAGCCAAGCTTCTGAAGCGTGATCATCGAACAATCAAGCGTTTCATTCAAAATAGTCAACAGGGTCACAAGAAGCGTGCGGAAAAACCAAGGCGCAAAATAACTGCCCGTGAACTGAGAAAAGTCAAGCGTGCAGCTGCCAAGATGCCACTTGCCACCAGTTTGGCCATATTTCAGAGCTGCAACATCACTGGAGTGCCCAAAAGCACAAGGTGTGCAATACTCAGAGACATGGCCAAGGTAAGAAAGGCAGAAAGTCGACCACCACTGAACAAGACACACAAGCTGAAACGTCAAGACTGGGCCAAGAAATATCTCAAGACTGATTTTTCTAAGGTTCTATGGACTGATGAAATGAGAGTGAGTCTTGATGGGCCTGTGGATGGATTGGTAAAGGCCAGAGAGCTCCAGTCCGACTCAGACGCCAGCAAGGTGGAGGTGGAGTACTGGTTTGGGCTGGTATCATCAAAGATGAGCTTGTGGGGCCTTTTCGGGTTGAGGATGGAGTCAAGCTCAACTCCCAGTCCTACTGCCAGTTTCTGGAAGACACCTTCTTCAAGCAGTGGTACAGGAAGAAGTCTGCATCCTTCAAGCAAAACATGATTTTCATGCAGGACAATGCTCCATCACACGCGTCCAAGTACTCCACAGCGTGGCTGGCAAGAAAGGGTATAAAAGAAGAAAATCTAATGATATGGCCTCCTTGTTCACCTGATCTGAACCCCATTGAGAACCTGTGGTCCATCATCAAATGTGCGATTTACAAGGAGGGAAAACAGTACACCTCTCTGAACAGTGTCTGGGAGGCTGTGGTTGCTGCTGCACGCAATGTTGATGGTGAACAGATCAAAACACTGACAGAATCCATGGATGGCAGGCTTTTGAGTGTCCTTGCAAAGAAAGGTGGCTATATTGGTCACTGATTTGTTTTTGTTTGGTTTTTGAATGTCAGAAACGTATATTTGTGAATGTTGAGATGTTATATTGGTTTCACTGGTAAAAATAAATAATTGAAATGGGTATAAAATTGTTTTTTGTTAAGTTGCCTAATAATTATGCACAGTAATAGTCACCTGCACACACAGATATCCCCCTAAAATAGCTAAAACTAAAAACTACTCAAAATATTGATACAAAAATATTCAGCTTTGATATTGAGTTTTTTGTGTTCAGTGAGAACATGGTTGTTGTTCAATAATAAAATTAATCCTCAAAAATACAACTTGCCTAATAATTCTGCACTCCCTGTATATATACAAATATAGAAATAAAAGTTGAAAAATAAATTAAACCTCATTAGTTATATTATTTAAATATAGACAATGAACTAAATTTTTATTAGTTTTACAATAAAATAAAAATTAAATAACACTGGTTGTAATATAAAATATTACATTATTTTTCTGAAATACTTTTATTTTACAGTGAAATATTAAATAGTAGTTTTTTTATTGTTTGTGATTTGTATGTAATAGTTTTTATATATATATATATATATATTACATACAAATCACTAAAAAAATACTACAAAAAATATATCATGTATATAGACACTTAAATACACTTTTTTTAAATATAATATATATATCGCATATCATTTTTTTGGGTCAGTTTTATGAAATAATTTATCGATAATTTTTGTAATCACATTTGCAGTTTTTATTAGGCATATCAAAAATGTTATTTTTTTCCCAAGGTTGTTACATTGGGTTAATTTGCAGTGTTATTTTGACCTCACCTGTGAGCAGTTATGCAGTCATTGAGACGATCATATTCACGTCCTTCTTCCTGCTGTTGTTTAATATGTCCCTCAGGTGCCGTGAACGTGCTGCTGACGACCCCCATGTGGGTGGTGAACACCCGCCTCAAGCTTCAGGGGGCAAAGTTCAGGAACGAGGAGCTGCATCAGACCCACTATAAGGGCATATTTGGTCAGAACCGCTCACACACTCATTTATTACTAACATTTAATTTAACCATTAAAAACAGAATCCAGAAACATTACAGATTAAAAATAACATGTAAAAAAACTCAATACAATTTAATTTGGTGGAAAAAACTAAATTGATTTTATAAAGTATTTAAGGAAGAAAAATAAGGAGATAAAGAGTTTTTTTTTTGTCAATTTGAGGGTTAAAATTTAATTTTAATTTTTAATTTTAGTTTTATAAATTATTTAATTTATTACATTTATTAATTTATAAATGTAATTTGCTAAACTTTTAAATATAATTTGGTAGAAAAAAAACTGCTTTTATAAAGTCTTTAAGGAGTTGGAAAGTGCAAGATTGTCAATTTGAGATGTGTGTCAATCAATTAAGAATGAACAGATTCAGTGCTATAAAGCAGTCATATCAGAAGTAGGTGTGCAGTAAATATATAAATATATAATGGATGTGCAGTAAATGAAGTGTTGTTGTCGTGTGCAGACGCGTTCTCTCAGATAATGGTCAGTGAGGGTGTGGGGGCGCTCTGGAACGGGACGCTGCCGTCTCTCGTTCTGGTGTTCAACCCCGCCGTGCAGTTCATGTTCTACGAGGCTATGAAGCGACGAGCGGGACGTGGAGGCAGGAAGGTGAGCGACCACAAGTACCATCATTCATACGGAAATTAGTGAAATAACTCAAATGTTTCATGTTTCGCGGCAGATTTCGTCACTCGAGATCTTTCTCATCGGTGCCGTCGCTAAAGCCGTTGCTACAACTGCGACGTATCCTCTGCAGACGGTCCAGGCCATCCTCAGGGTAAAGAGTGCATTATGTTTGATAATGTAATGTGTAATAGAGCTGTCTGTGAATGTAAAAGGTCTGATAAATGGAGTTATTGTCTCCTAAAATAAGAAGTGATTTGAAGTGCCTGAGACGAGTCGCCGTGATTCAGTCGCACTTCCTGCTCAAACATATGTAGGTTTGTAACAGATTTGCATAATGCCAGCCTGTGCTCTTCTTTGGCTTTAGTGGCGCTCGACCTACCGATTGTAGGAGACGTCCAGAACAACATTAGGAATCTTTGAAATGGCATAATTGGGGCCTTTCAGTGCATCGCATTACAATACACACATGTAAAGTAGTCATTGTGTGAAATCTGTCCCATTGCTTCCTCTGCAGTTTGGCCAGTATAAGTCTGATGGGAAAGGGGGTCTGGTGGGCAGCTTGGGGAATGTGATTTCATTGCTGATGGACCGGATCAAGTAAGTCACCTGTATTTTAGTGTCAGTGTAAGAGAATGTCAGATCCCGGGCGCCTTAGTTCACCGCTGAGGGAAAATAAGGCCTGTGGTAAATATAACTTGGCCTTACTTTGATTTTTTTTGTTCTACAAAGTAAATTACACACACCCATAGTGAAAACACACCTTTTGAAGCATGTTATGTTTCTAATAAGTAACTAGATAAAATTGTTGTGTGTGCAGTTTTTGTTGTACAACAAAATCTCAAAGTATCGTCAAGTTTTTACCACAGACCTTTTTTTTACTCATAAATTGAAAAAACGCCACTTTATAGGGTCACTATAGTAATTTAAAACTAAAGCATTTAAATATTTTTTAAATAGATAATGATAATATAATTTTATATATATATATATATATATATATATATTTTATTTCCGGAAAAAAAATATTTTAAAGGAAAAATGTCTCATTTTCATTTAATTTAGCTTGATTTACCTAAAACTAAAACTGCAATTGAAATAAACTAAATAGACTTAAAACTATAATATTTAATATATTTTTAAACTATAGAGATTAAAAAATTCATTGTCAGTAAAAATTAAAAACTTATTCAAAAAAAGTAATTTAAAAACTAATATTAACCATCAACCAATATTATTCACTTAGATTTATGCGTGTATTATGTATATATGTGTATTATGTGTGTGAAAATGCATCTTTGAAAATGTGAGTTGAAAAACTCAAAATGTGAACCTCATTCAGTTGGTTAATTTGTACTATTTTAATATAATTAACTGTAGCTCAATATAGCTTTCCTGTAGTTCAAACAGTAGAGAGTGGCGCTTGCAACGCCAGGGTCAGGGTTCGATTCCCATGGAAAGCAAGAACTGATTAGAACATTAATGTGTTTCTTGAATGTAAATAACGAATAATGCATAACATTACACTTCCATTTATTGGCTGCCAGCCATAAGATCAATATAATTTCTTGTTTAGTTACCAGAATGGTAATATTTGTCCATCATAAAAGCACAGTTGATGTCTGCAGTGTTTGAAGTTTAATAAAACTCTCTTTGGCCGCTGGAGTGACCCGTGTGGTCTGTGTGACAGGAGGCACGGGCTGCTGGGTTTATATAAAGGGCTGGAGGCGAAGCTCCTGCAGACGGTGCTGACGGCGGCGCTCATGTTCGTGGTGTATGAGAAGATCACTGCTGCCACCTTCAAAACTCATGGGCCTGCAGAGGAAACTCAAGCACTGACACACTGTAGCCGTCACTCGGGACTACCTCTCTAACACACACACACACACACACGTCCCATCAGTCACTGCTCCACTAACACACGCTCATCTGGGTAAGGTCCAGTCCTTCCTCAACACAGGTCAGTTTAAAGCAAGACAAAAGGTCATATTTTGAACATATTGCCTTTTATTAAAGTTTACATGATCAAGTTTCTTTGATCAGAATCTTAGAGAAAAAGGTTTACTGATTTGTGCCACAGAAACATCTTAATCTTAACGTCTTAATCCAAAGCAAATCGTGACGTTGAGTGTTTCTGAATTGTGAAGGTTAAAGCTTAAATTAAAACCCTGTCATTTACTCACTCTGACGTCATTTACACCAGTATCGGTCATGTAAACTAAAACTGGCTACTTTCCACATTTCCAGCTCTCAGAAGTGGAAGTCATCATAGTTGAGTAAACGTCTTTACTGGAAGCGACAGCAAATGCATAAAAATACATGTTTTATTCACATTAGTCTATTATAACTCGCCTATGACTCTCCAGAGGAGGGATAAAATACTGAGAATCTGCTTATGTTGGCCGTTTATTAGAAACGCTCTCAAAGCAGAGTTGATTTAAACATGTAAAGTTAAAAAATGTAAAAGAGTTAAAAAAAAAAAACATTTAGTTAAAGTGCTAAAATGACTAAAACTTGGAAATTAAGCTAAATAGGAATATAATAGACAAAGGCACATAACAAAATTACTAAAACTAGTCGAATATAAATAATTCTAAAGTATTTCCTCTTATGTACATGAAAGATGTTTCTTTGCCCAAGCTTTTATAGGAAAAGCCGACATTAACCTTGATGTGCTCCGTAAAGAAGTTAAACAGAGAGCCTGAAATGTACATCAGTGCTCTTCAGGCCGGATTAAATGTGTAGGTGTGAATGAAATGCTTTGGAGGACCTTGAATGGAGATTTTACGGTGCAGTTTTAGTATTGAAAGAGCAGCGGGAACATTCATGTTTCACAAAAAGAGTTTGTAATGCATTAGGGTGAGTAAATGAGGACAGAATTGATTTGGGTTCGCTGATTTCATGGCACTAGTTGATAAATCCCAGTTTTAATCCCGGAATAAAAGGTTCTGAAAGTGCTTTGTTGGATTTTAAGTGTATATTATATTTAAGATCTCCTAAAATGTAGCTGCACGATTAATCGTAAAAACATCACAGTCTTATTCCTTAAATGGAAATGATTCAGCTCTGTCTATTAAACCTTTGACTGGTACGATCACAGCGAACATTCAGTTCTGCGTTGGTATGAAACGGTCTTTTCAACCACAAAATATCATTATTTTTGTCCTGCAATAATTCACATTATCACAGAAGTATTGGGAGAATAGTTGGTAGTTTGGATAGAAACACTGATGTCGATCAGAATGGAACTTTTTAATGTAACTTAAAATTTGAAATAAAGATTATATCACTTATACACCAGTAGGTGGCGACTGTTAAAAACACGTATTTGTCGTTGAATCAGTCATTCAAAAACACTGATTCATTAAACAAGTGAAGTCATGATGAGTGAGTCATTGAATCATTCACGCAAACGATTAACATTTTAATTACCTGCAGCAATTAACATTTTGTCAGATCCTCTAATAAATGACAAATTTCTAATGTTTCAATTCATAATCGCGGGGAGAATCGTGATTGAAACAACTTTTTTTCTGTTTCTTAAAAGAATCGTGCAGCTCTAACTTGAATGTGATAAATATCAATGTAGCGTTCATGAAAGGCATTTAAAAACAACCTTGAGGTCAAGGTGAATTTATTCACTCCATACTTGCCTTAAATATGCATTTTTGAGAGAAAAGCTTCTCGTCAACACGAGTCTTACCTGCTGTGTGTCGATGAAACTGGTTTGTCTTGTAATATAATATTAAGAGCTAAACGAGTTTACACTATGAACTTACAAATAAGACTTTGTACTTAAGTTTCTTTATTTCTAAATTTGTAGCATATATTTTGTACTTTCGTTTGTATAACCCTGTTATTTAACTGCACTTGTACTTTTGGCATGTTTAAATGAATTGGAAACTTAAAGTGAATATGCAATAAAATCTTTGGACGTAGAACTTGTCTCTAATGATTTCTCAGAGATTATATAAACAAATCGTGACACAAATGTACAGTTTGTGAGGAGAGGACTGTGATTCAAGAGTTTGACATTACATTTAAATCAGCACATATTGTCACTAACTATTGTTATTATTATTATTAAGTTTCATTCCCTTCATGTTTCATGGTAACTTGCATAGGGATTTTGAATTGAACATAACTCTGGATCACAATATCATAGAGGCAGGGGTGAGGGCTCGTTTCACTCTACTACTTTTACTTGAGTGTCTCAGGATCACTATGAAGCTATTGTAGGGGAATTTACAGTTAAGACCCGAGGACCAGATATGTTGAATGAAGACCAGGAGTCAGAAGTGCAGTCAATAGAAGAAATTTTAGTGAAGTTTAGTTTGCAGTTTCATCAGCAGAAGCTTCAGGTCTCACAAGGAGTTCGTAGGCCGCCCCACTTACAATAACATTGTTACAGCAATTATACTCTAACAGAGGGTGCTAACTACGTCAATGATGACGTTTAAATGATTCTGATTGGCTAAGAAAGAAAGAAAGAAAAACAAAACTAGTAATTTTCCACACAAGAGCAGACAGTCTGAAGCATATCTTCGTTGATCACGTGGTTGACGGGTTCGTGACGTGGCTTGTCGAGAACAACAAGTTTTATGGTGCCAGCTAATCACCTCACCAATACAGACCATATTAACGCACACACAGATTCACAGCTTCTCCAAGGCTGAACTCGGCTCAGGCTCCAACAATCAACAGAACCTTCCCAAAACATTCTGATAACACCATTGAGAACTGTTGAGCCGTGCAGACAATATTCATCCTTACACGATGGAAAACTACAGAAAAGTAAAGAAAGGATATAACTAATAGAAATCCCTAACTTGATTATAAATCACTCTTTACAACTATATTGAAATAAGAAAGGGAAAAGAACATGTGAAAAATAAAACAAAGAAACATGAAAATTAAGACAAAGAAAAGAATATAGGTACAAATAAGAAAAAAATGAAAGAATATATATTTACAAGCGGCAATGGATTTCCGAATCGTCCCCACAACTTCCCCCTATTAGACCAAATGTGTAGTAAAACAACACATCTGGGCTATCAATTAATGCCGCTACAAATTGATATATTCACCCTTGCTCTAATTCCGGTTACAATTTAATAAAACAGAGCACAGAGTGTGTTATTGACCTTCAAAACAAAAGACATGGTTGTATAAACATCTTATTGTTATTATGAATATTGGCTATTTTAGTTTATAATAAAATTAAATGGATTTAAAAATTAAATACATTTTTATTCTCTAGAAGCCGAAATAAATGGGAAAATAGTTTTACATCCCCAACAAAATCCCCACACCAGGTATTAGATTAAAAGTGTCACGTCTACTGGTATAATCACCCATCATTGCATGAAAATATCAAGATATACACTTTGTTGTTGTTGTTGTAAATAAACCAAAAACAAAACAATTTCCAATTCATTGTAGAATACATGAAATAAGAGGGTAAATCTATTTCACTACACCAATTAAAATCAAAGGTGGTCTAAATAAAAATAAACAATGAAAGAATAAATAAATCCCATAATAATCCGTCTTAAGCTCTGAGTTTCTACTGAAAGTGTCATTCATTTAACAGGCAAATAGCATCTACCATCTTAATTGCAGAACATTTTCAAACACAGAAATAAAAAATGAAACAAATTCAAATAATCATTTCAATAATTATTTCCACTGAAACAAAATAATTTCACAGTATTCAAACCATGTTAACATTCCAAAATTCAAAATCAAATAATAATGATTTCCTTTAGTCAATTTTGTTCTCAGTATCTCAGTTTGTTAAACCTGCTTATGCGTTATGACCAAAATCTAAACATTGTCATTTGGCTCATCAGATACCCATTAGGTTTGTTATCTTTCAAATTTGTTATAAGTTGAACAAGAACTGTCTGATTTTCACAATATATTAATTTAAAAGTGTTCTTAAATTGATCCAAATTCATATCTGAATTTTTCTGTTCACAACGTTCATTTTATTTATTTTCATTTTAATTACTTGTCAAGGTATTTCTCTTTCAAATGTTTAGACTTTCTGATCCCACAAATATTATCAGCATTGCCTCAAAAACAAAAATATGATATTAACTCAACTCAACCTTATTTATAAAGCACTTTCAACACCACTATGTGGAAACCAAAGTGCTAACAAAATAAAAATTAATGAAAGCATAAATAAAGCATAATACACACTAACAAACGGCAGATTTCAAAATACTTTCAAATGCTATTGAAAACAGATGAGTTTTTAGCACACTATGAAATAAACCGAGAGTAGAAGAAGATTTATCAGAGAGAGATAGTCTTAGAGCTGCAACAGAGAAGGCCCAATCACCTTTGCATTTTAGGCGAGATCAAGGAATCATTAGTTGTAATTGATCTTTTGAACGCAGGGACCTATTTGAGTGATGCAGAATGATTAGATCTGAAATATTCTCTGGTTCTAACCCATGTAAAGCTTTAAAAACATATAGCAACACTTTATAATGAATTCTGAAACGTATAGGAAGCCATTGTTGTTAGATAAGCACTGGAATGTGTTCTCTCTCTTCGTAGTTAGAAACCTAGCAGCTGAATTCTGAACGAGCTGCAGGAGAGAGAGAGACCTGACTCACACCCAGATACAGTATAGTAATTCAAACAAAATAGCATAAAGGCACGCACAATTTTCTCCATGTCATAAAAACAGAGGATAGACTTCAACTTAGATATAGAGCTAAGATGATTAAAACTGTTTTTAACAAATGCATTAATTTTGGCGATCAAATTTGAGCTCAGAGTCAAAAATGACTCCTAGGTTTTTTAAACTATAAAGATTTTTCCCTGAAAGGAATCCCAGGCAGTCAATGACATCATAAAGACATCCCTTGTTTCCAAATAAAATAAACTCAGACTCATTCATCTGGAGAAAATTGTCAGCCAGCACTTAACGTTATCTAAACATTCAAACAAAGATTGAATGGATATTTGATAATAAATGTGAGTCATCAGCATACAAATGATAATGAGTAGCATATTTTTCAAAGATCACTGCCAAAGGGAGCATATAGAGGGAGAATAAAACTGGTTCCAAAATTGAGCCATGAGGGACCCCATACAAGAGAGGGGTAACGGATGAAAAGAAAGTCCCAGGATTGACTAAAATAAGTCCTATCTTTTAGATATGAGTAATACCATTCCAGGGCTAAACCCTCAATGCCAACCAAATCTCAAAGACAATCAATGAAAATCTTATGGTCAACGGTATCAAATGATGCAGTTAGATTTAACAGTAATGAAAAACAACTCGTGTGTTGGGCTAGAAACATACTGTAAAAAATCAAAAGGCTCTAATAAAGGTACAAAATCTTTCACCAAGGACTTTAAAGGACCACAAACATTTATGTTGAAGTCTCTCAAAATTAAAAATATTGTCAAAAGAAGGGGCCGTAACCAATAAAAGTTCAGAGAACTCACGTATAAAATCTCCATTCCTGTTTGGAGGTCTATATATTAGGGCAGATAACAGATTTAGACGAATTCAATATTATTAACTGAGTTTCAAACCTTCTAATTACTCAGTAAGTAAATGTTCTGCCCTTGAATTTATCTTTAAAAATATTACTTGTGCTTTAATCCCTAAGTAACACAGACAGTCTCATAGCTGCTGTTTCATTAACCCTTTTGTATGAATGGCTGATCTAATGTCATGCATCCTCTTAATGGATGAAAATCAACAAAAACTTTTTATAAGTTTTATTTACTCTGATCGCCCACCGGCCTTCATAAATGTGAGGGTGCTCTCTGGATAATTTGGAGGGTGACTTTAGCCAATGTGTCACACTATCTCTGCCGTCAAGTCTTATAACGTCAAGTCTATAACACTCGGATCACTCATAGTTGATAGTATTTAAATTTAGACCCTCAGTTGAATTTAGACAAGGGTTTTAAACCCCATAATGGACGGCAATCTTCAGCTTCACAATTTCAACTTACACAATTATTTAAACTAATCCAGAGAATAACTTGAAATTAACATCATAAATGACAAAATTAGTCATATTTACCACTAGCAGACCGAGCTGGATATTCAGTCCAATTAAAGCTCGTCCCATGTTTTGTATCGTCGTTTCATCAGATCCCATCAGAATTATCGGCTTCTGTATAGATTGTCAATTCGCTTAACCCATCTGTAATGATCAAACACTCATTCCAGAGGTTAATGACACATATTCACACTATGGGGACATACAAAACTCACACACACTCAGACATGAATACAAATCGCTCATATTCAAGGTTTACTTCTGGTATTTATTCTACAAAGATTTAAGCTTTAAAATCTTCTCTAGGTTTAACTTATTCAGTTTAAAAGCATGTCTGTTTATACTTGTTTTTAGAAAAGTTTTCTAGGTTGTTTTATTTCCTTTATCAGTTCGATAACAGAGTGGCATACCCACCTCCACTCACAATCTCTCTCTCAGCCAACAGTTTTCCTCAGCAGTCTAAGACTGTAACTTTTTGGCAGAATGCAATAGTAAATTATTTGCCATTTAGAAACCATAATCATTCACAAATTTCTTAAATGTAAATATGTAACTCTCAATTAGACCCATTTTGATAATCTCAAATAAAGTATGCTAGGAGCATTACTAAGTTTAGTTTGTTAAAAATTCACTTAACCTTTGTTATCCAGACCATCTTTAATCTGTAAAAACACTCTTCATCTTTAGTCACCACCATGTCTAACGACCTGCAGGAGTGAAAACTATGATAGAGACATATTAGTTCAGTTTCACTATTAATTTTCAGTTAATTCCCATAAGCCAACCCAATATCATGTTCTTGGTATTATAAAGTTTTGTTATGGTCTCCACAACAACTAAAGGTCAATCACATCATGTTCTCAGCCAGCTCTTGAAAGCACATTCCCATTATCTCTTTATAAACAACCTCTTCAGGGTCTCCCCCTGGCATCTTCTACAAGTTGGGGACACTTGTCAAGGAATGCGGTTGCAGTGACCTGGTATGGAGGAACTCAGTTTTGGGGCAGACTTCTGCAATTTAACAGGTCCCCCCTCTGAAGGATGCTACTAGCCAACCACAGACATCCTCTCAACTCTCATCCAGCTGTCACATAAAACATCTCCCTTCCCCTGTTTTTGGGTAGATGCCCAGGAGCGGCGGCGAAAGCCTGCCTTAGGTTGTCCCTCTATGTGGCCATTAGGGGATCTTACCCGTCTTTGGCATTCGCCCTCGTGCTCACTGTCCCGCCATTTGCGGATCTTCGAGTTTTCTTCAGGTTCAGGTATTCTCTGGAGCTTAGGGAAGGTGCATTCAAGAACCACCAGAGTTATTTCGACTGCCTGATAGTGTTCAAAACAGGGAGACCAGTTAATAACAGCAGTATGTTATCAGTAAAACCCATTAACATATTCAAAACAACAGCATAGCTTATTCTCTGTGTTTAATCTCAGCATCGCTATCACCATTGTCTACTCCATCAGCCTTGTACCATGGTGGAGACTAAGATGAGACAAAAACAAAAATTACTGGTCATAACAATTTAATCAAACAATTTAATCTCCCTTTTATAATCAGGTCTTAATTTTTATTTAACTTATTTAAATTTATTTTAAAACTCCTCTTTAAAGGCATTTGTTGAAACTTTTAACAACAAATTTAATGTGCATAATCATAAATGTGGAACTTTTAAAAGTTTTGAACTGCCTGTAACAGGATTTCCTTTAACTTCTCTGTGTCTATGATTTTCACTGGAACACTTCCTGTAAATTGTTTATCACTGATGACACAGACTGAGATAACAGCAGTTAGCTGACTTTGAATGAGAGAGAGAGAAACTCTGGACTGGATTCAAGGACTGGAACACTGCATTTTTGTAAACATTTAACATTTATCTACTTTATTGTGACTCTGGCCTGCTTCAGAAATCTTTGCCCAAAAACTACGTTTTCAAAGAATTATAATTTTTATAGTGGTCTTTTTGCGAATTACATATTACTGAAACTCCCATCTTTTGAAGTCATTGTCTGTAATTTGACGCAATTTAACTCGTCCATTCACTATAAAACTTCTCATTACAAATCTTTCTTTCAAAAGAATTCCTTAAGACTTTAATCTTATTTTTGTTCTTTTCTAGACGAAAACGTAAATGTTGGTATATCAGACACTGATCTTCTTTTCAAATCTAAACACCAGAAATGTCACTTTATCCCATCTAGCAGACATTTATATCGTTCAGGCTCTTTCTTTGCTCACACTTTCCAATCAAATTAAAACTAGGAGCATTTTCTTACTGAGCTCTGAAATTTTGCTTTTGAAAAGCAGAGCTGTGTACAGCCTTTAATATCTTCTCTTCTCCGTTTCGTTATTTTATCATGTCTTCCAACCTTATTTTTACAATCAGAATTAAAAACACAGACTGACCATTTTCCTCCTGAGCTCTGAAAATTCACTTTGAGAAGCAGCGCTGTTTACAGATCTTTGAATAACACAGCTGTGGCTTCTGCGTGATGAAACTACAAAGTATACTACAAAAACACCAAGTCCCATATCCTGATCCAAACCAATTCGGGTCACAAAATTTTCTCGTAAAATTTACTTTTGCAGGAATCGTTCCAGAGGCATCCCAGGCAAACAAGTTAGCCCTATATTAATTCATATTATTATTTTATAACTAACTAATGGTTTAGTCCCTAACTGCCTGAATCACTAAATTCGGGGTACCCCTATCTGAAGTGGAAGTGATCAAGTCAGGTTCACAGTGACACGGACCTGTGGAACCTGGAATCTCCTTGTGAGATTCTTCTGGATTCTAACCAGCGTTCCTATCCAGTGTTCTATACACTTTCCCTTAAAGACTTCCCCAAATCCCTTTTAAAGTGTATTAATGCGATGCCTTCCGGTTACGGCGTCCCTGGCATTTAACCAGTCCCATACGGATCCCAGCGACTATTACACCATCAAAACCGAATGATCATAAAAATCATAAAGCTGGTATAATTATTTGTACCTCCATTCTGGTTTTAAGCAGTTTCGGTACTCCCCACTCACTTCTGAGTGGAGCTCTCCCGATCCCCTGTCCAGTCACTTCCACTCAGACAGCCCTAACACTTTCTACCTTGTTTGTTGTTCGACCAGGGATGTCATCGAAGAATGAACTGCCCGCATTCTCCACCATTAACTGTAGGGGAATTTACAGTTAAGACCCGAGGACCAGATATGTTGAATGAAGACCAGGAGTCAGAAGTGCAGTCAATAGAAGAAATTTTAGTGAAGTTTAGTTTGCAGTTTCATCAGCAGAAGCCAGCTTCAGGTCTCACAAGGAGTTCGTAGGCCGCCCCACTTACAATAACATTGTTACAGCAATTATACTCTAACAGAGGGTGCTAACTACGTCAATGATGACGTTTAAATGATTCTGATTGGCTAAGAAAGAAAGAAAGAAAAACAAAACTAGTAATTTTCCACACAAGAGCAGACAGTCTGAAGCATATCTTCGTTGATCACGTGGTTGACGGGTTCGTGACGTGGCTTGTCGAGAACAACAAGTTTTATGGTGCCAGCTAATCACCTCACCAATACAGACCATATTAACGCACACACAGATTCACAGCTTCTCCAAGGCTGAACTCGGCTCAGGCTCCAACAATCAACAGAACCTTCCCAAAACATTCTGATAACACCATTGAGAACTGTTGAGCCGTGCAGACAATATTCATCCTTACACGATGGAAAACTACAGAAAAGTAAAGAAAGGATATAACTAATAGAAATCCCTAACTTGATTATAAATCACTCTTTACAACTATATTGAAATAAGAAAGGGAAAAGAACATGTGAAAAATAAAACAAAGAAACATGAAAATTAAGACAAAGAAAAGAATATAGGTACAAATAAGAAAAAAATGAAAGAATATATATTTACAAGCGGCAATGGATTTCCGAATCGTCCCCACACTATCAAGCCATGCCCTAGCAACCATTTAGCGCACCTTAGCAACCGATCCCATAGACTTGCATTGAAAGAGATCAAATTCTATCTCTGGATAGAAAAGTCACAGAAACATGAGGGTGAGTTCGATTAACTCCAATCACCTCCAATCGACTGTCTTAAGCCAACTTCTAAAGATTGTCTCAACGAACTTTATTCTCCAAGGCATTTCAGAGCTTTTCATGAGAAATTTTACATGAGTACAACAAAGAATGATTGTTTCATTATGATTTATTTCATTTACTATTCATACTTTTATCATTATTTCAATTAAAGTGTGTGGATTATATATAACTTCTTTTATTATAGCTTCTCGTAAGCAGGTGGTTGATGAGGCATTGATAAATATGGTGAAAGTCTCTCAACTGTTGGTTTGAGGACGAGGGTTTCATGCAGCTCATCCGGACCCTGGACCCGTCCTGCATCATCTCATGTGAGTATGAATATAGCAGAGGCCAAACTAGATTTTGATGTGTAATCTACACTTTACTCTTACTTTTGTTGTGAAAATGGTGGTTTCCAAATATGAAGAAGTAAAGAGAAAGGCCAAGGCTGAGATGGAAAACGCTGCTGCTGTGTCTCTAACATCAGATATGAGGACGTCAGTTAACATGGATGCATATCTGACCATAACCTGCCGTTATATTGATGACTTCGATAAGTCTTGTTGGATGTTGAGAAGGTCCCAAATAGACACACAGTGGAAAATGTGGCCTTGGTGGAAACAAGGACAAAGTGAAGTGTAGCAAACATCGTGCTAGAAGTGAGACATTCAGTTTGCATTGCATATCTTCTAAACAGCATGATTAAAAACTCTTGTGATCGAGGATCTGCCGTCTGTGACATCGGGAACAAAGCAAAGAAAGTGGTCAGAGAAATGTTGACTCAGATGTTCATAGGAGCTGCACAGACAGTTCTGAGCTGATCAATGAAGGGGAAACACACTGAACAGCACTTTCCACCTCCTTCTACGGCTGCGTGATGAAAAACAAGCTGGGAGCATCCCTTGCCTCGCTTACAACCGATGTCTCTTCATGCACTGGATCCTGAAGCCATAGAGCAGTTTTTGTGCGAGTGCGAATTTTGAGAGTGGCTCCTTCACTGAAAATGATTCACCATTCTTTACAGGGTGCACAAATGTTGTATTAATTTTAAGTTAACAACAGTCCTCATTAACAAAAGTAATCAGTATTTTGGTGAAATAACTCTTAATTCTTCTGCCACCATTATCAGTTTCATAATCACATTTAATCTCACACCTTATTCTCTTTCTATAAATTTGTCATGTTGAATCATATTAACTTATATTGGAAATTACTGCCACACTTTAATGGGTAAATGAATTTATTAGATTGAGAAATTCAATACACACATGCGCGTTAGGCTTTTATTTGTACACAGGACATGGAAACTATATATGGAGTGAGTATACGGCTCTTCCACAGGCTTCTGGCTGCTATACTTTTTTACTAACCAGCAGAAGACGCCGTTTAAAACTCTCGAAGCTGAAAACCTTTTCCCAGGGGAAAGTCTCAGTGCTTCATTTACCAATACCTACTGTCGCCACAATTTAAACGAGGGAACGAATCAATAAAACATGGTAACAAATATCTTTGGAACAAGTTCTTAATTTGTGCCCATGATATCCGATTTTTCTATTGCAAAATCTGGACGTTTCTAGAGTCACATTCTTCAAAATCTTAAAATGTCAAAAAAAAATCGAATGTATTTACATAGGAACCGTTTTACAAGAAATTCATTGTGCTTCCCATAGTGTCACTTTATAGAACTGTTAAAATGATAAAAAAAATCATTGACTTTAAACATTTAACAAAGAAAAAATGTACATATTTAAAAGACATTTTGAAGCCATCATTGTAACAAAGGCTAAAGTAAAAAAAAGACAGTGCACATGGACGTCAAGTCAATGTTTGTTAAAACCGTCCTTTCCAAAGTCCCAAACCAAATCCAGAAAACACAAGCAATGCAAAGTGGTGTATATCTCCGATAAAAAAACGCCAGATCTCCCGAGTAAGCTCAGCACGTCAGCGGTGAGATGTCCTTCACGTACCAGTCTGGTAAGAATGTAAAGGGAGAGTCTCTGTGGACGGTGTAGGTCACGTCTCTGTGTGGAGTCCATTCAAACAGATACACCAGCCTGAAAAACAACACACCCATTTTACTTGAGTAATCATACTTCTAAGTAAAACTAAGTCTAGGATGGGTCTTGAGTTTGAGGAATACCTTGGGTCGTCCTCTTTCACCACTGACTTGACGAAGGACAAGAAATCGTTGCAGAAATTCATACAGACTGTTGGTTTCCAGCAGTTGACCTCGTTCTGCAGAGAGTAAAGAGAAATGAAAACATCTCACTTGTTCTACGACATCAAAATGTGCATCCGGCAAAGGTACCGAAAGCATTTCTGCAATGATATATTTCAATTTCATTCAACAAGACATATGGTAGTGTGAAATGGTAGCTTAGTTAACGCTACTTAATCATGAGTGGAGTTTTCCTGTGCTTTTCATGTGATCGTTGTCTTATTCCTATTGAATCCTTGACTCCCATTGATACTCAGTCAATATAAATTGTGATCTCCTACATTTCCATTTTTGTAGCTTCACATCGCTGCGCTTTAGAAGACTATGTAAGTATTTCTTTGTCCGGTTTGAAACTGAGCTCTAGTTTTAGACTAAACCAAGCAGGACTGAAGCTTTTAATATGTGGTTGTTTAAAGCAAACCTTGATCAGTTGTGATATTTTCGAGGTTTGGAAGGTCTCAACAGACACCACTATCCCATCATGGTCTCGAAACCCAGCCACTATCTGCGGCACTCCAGGAAGAAACGACTGCGCCCACCATTTCAGCAGCTTGTACCTAGAAGAGGAAAACATACATGAACATACAAATATTTTATGTAAGCAAACATACCAAGAACATTCACATTTTTTTACATTCATGCATTTATCAGATGCTTTTATCCAAAGCAGCTTGCATTGCATTCAAGAAACACATTGACACTATAATCAGTTCTTGCTTTCCCTGGGAATCAAACCCATGACATTGACGTTGCAAGCGCCACTCTCTACAGTTTGAGTGACAAGAAAGCCAGAACAGGAACATGCATGTTTCTAAGAGGCTGGCTGTTGTTTTCACTCCAACTTTTCAGTAACGTCTCAAATTTAAACAACCCTTGAAAAGAAACTCTAAAATGGCACTTGACCACATCAATAATATTTGTTGAAATGTGAAGAAATTACCGTATTTTCCACACTATAAGACGCACCTAAAAGACGTACATTTTCTCAAAAATCGGCTGTGCGCCTTATACTCCGGTGCGCCTTATGTGTGGACTGAGTTCCAAAATATCAATGATATTATTTTCGCATAGCAAACACACAGAACTGCGCAAAGTTTTGAGTACACTTAAATTAATACAAAGAGATAAGGAGGATCCATCCTTAATTATGGATTAAGTACAGAAATAGACCCGTAATTGAGACTGCGCCTTATAATCCGGTGCACCTTATGGTGCGGAAAATGCGGTAAGTGTTGTAATAACATGGAGCCAAACATTTAATGTCCTAAAAGTTCATAAAGAGATTGTAAATCTAATCCATGTGGATTGATCGGTTTAGTTTAGCGGCTTAATTTTCTGAAGAGACGCAATCGCTTTATATGATGAACAGATTCAATTTAGGCTTTTATTCACATAATCATTGATCAGCGAACATAAACAGAAGCTCAACAAACTTGCGTAATGAACCTCGTTGGTCAAGCGAACATGCATGAGCTTCTGTTTACCAACAACTGATGAATGTTTATTTGTGAATTAAAGCCTGAATTCAATCCGGAAAATTACAACTGAGCCTTTAGCCTTGACTAGAGATATAAGTGCTGGAGCAGCCCTCCCTTCTTCATCACACTCTGCAGGGCAGCTTCAGATGTCTGAATGACTGTTGACCTTTTATTGCAAGAAAATAAACCTTTATAAATTACAATTGGGATATTTGTCTCTTATTCAGAATTGCTAAAGGATTTTGCCGCCACAAACTAAATCAAGAAGAAATTACAACACTGTCACAATTTGAATCTCAGAATTAGCAAATGATCTACAGATCTGAAAAGCCCCACCTGTGGAAGTTACTGCGTTGTTTCGGGGTGCAGATCTCCGCGGAGGTCTTGAGCTCCACGTAACACCCTGGAGCCGGAGCGGTGGGGTCTTTGACACGGCAGTCCACCTCCCCAGAGAAGAGCAGCTTATGGTCGGCCAGCCGGGTCTGAACCACCGTACAGAACGCCTCGTTGGTGTTCACGACGCCCCCCGGGTCTGGAGCCCCATCCACATCATCTTAAAACACAGCACAGTGGAGGATCAGCGGCGAGACCCGTCACAACCAGCAGTCTGACAACACTCGACGGTCCCAAACCTGCACAGGCGTATTGCTCAAACTTGTAGCCCCAGTACATCATCTCCTCCTGCCGCTCTGACCGGGTCACTCGACTCACTCGGGCCGCCTCCGTCTCCACCTCACTGATGTAGATGGTGCCTCTGAACTTGGAGGCGGCCAGCATCCATCCCTCCTGACTCTCGTACGGGGTGGTCAGCACTTTGGTCAGATGTCCTCTCCATGTCACAAAGTCCACACCTAGAGCACTGCAAACACACTCAATAACTCAACCGCAGGAACACGACATCTGTGCATCCCTGTTAGTTTAGCATTATTGTGTGTGTGTGTTTGACTAAACCGCTCAATTCATACGGATTACTTTAACAGTCTCTTCTTGATCTTTTCAAAGTGTTGTGTAGACTGTCAATGGAGAGAAGAGAAATCTCTCTGATTTTATTTACATTTATGCAATTACGTTTTTTTCCAAATCAGACGCTTTTATGCATTCAAGAAACACATTGACATTCTAATCAGTTCTTGCTTTCCCTGAGAGTCGAACCAAGACCTTGGCGTTGCAAGCTCTACTCTTTGAGCTAAAGCTGGGGAACAATAGTCTGTTATTGGGGAGAAAGGGAAGAAGGGGGATGAAGAGGGACGAGAGAAAGAAGATGAAAAAAGGGAAAAGGAGAGGAAATTTTACGACTTTGTCCCCCAAACAGAAATGTTTTTGAAAGTCTACACTTACCATAAATTATTAAAAGTTCCCCCCTCCCCCTATAAATTTAAATGGGATTAAAGTGTTCGAATCCCACTTTTATAGTTAAATAATTACATAACTGGTATCCTCATTACTGAAATTACTTCTGTCGTGCCATTTTACAAAATAAAATGACATTGTATTAATTATATAGTGCCAATTTAATGTATTTACAGTTGTTAATTTTTTGTTGAGTATATTTGTGTTTTCTATTGTTTAAAAACGAGTCAATCCGTCACATTTTAGCAATTCCACACGCGCCTATAATTTTTGATCGATCTTATCGCACTCATATTGCCATTATATCCTTAATACAATGTTATTTTATTTTTTTGAGTGCGATAAGATAGTTCAAAAGTTATAAGGATATAATATCAATTGAATATATTTACAGGTTTTTGTTTTTAGCTTTAAGAACATGTGTTTGCTATTGTTAAAAAAACTGGAAATCAGGAAAGTTGATTTTCAGATATAAATGTTGTGTGCTTATGGGTTTGGAGCAACATAAGGGTGGAAAATTGGAGGATTTTCATAACCCTTCATTAATTCATAGCATTTATAAAGAGAAAGGCATGTGTGTCTCACCTCTGAGCTCATTATGGGCCTGTATGAAATCATACATCACTCTTTAAACCCATATTCATAGAGCATTAAAGAGTCTCTTACCAGCTGGAGGCTGAGGTTTGGTCTCTGGTTTTGATCTTGTCTCTGTTGGCCAGAATCCACTTCAGCAAGTGATCCAGCCTCTCTTTCACGCCATCATCTCTTTTAACGAAGCGGTTGGTGTATCCATCCCTTAAGTTGAACTCTGGGCTTTTTCTGGGCTCGACATAATATCGCATCTGCCTCTGATCGTTGAAGAAGTTCCTGCGGGCGTCCAGGGAGAAGCTGCCCACCTCCACCGGCTGCTTATACAGGGGGAAGTTCCTCTCGTACAGCGGCCGATGGGCGCTCAGACTCTCCGCGGGTCTGCGCTGGCTCTCCTCGGACGCCCGGGCTCGTTTATCGCTGTTAGGATCCCCACTGGAGCCTCTGGATCGCTTATGCACAGAATCATGATGATGATCTCTGCGGTAGCTTTGGGCCATGGCGTGCTTGTATCAGTTAAAACCCCCTTAATGCTTATTTGCGAACACAGACAGTGAATTGCAATGCGTAGAGAGCCATGCAGTGTTGGAGGCTATTACTCTCATCAGCCAGCATGTCTTCCTCACAAACAACAGCGGTCATGCAGCTCGCGTGTGTTATATGTGACCCCGAACGAGGACTTTGATTAGGATTAAATGTGTATCTCACTCTGATCGCATCCCTGCTAGCTTATCAAGCGTGTAAACAACGGCCATGGAGAATCGTCTTCAAAATAAAGCTCCTCTGAAGTCACTCTTCACAGTAAAAGTCCCCAGCAGACGCGCATCTGGAAGTGTTAGTCACCTTGAAATCAAAATTGACTTTTTTATTATTCTTATATGCAATATTGCATTGCATCATTAATGTGCCAAAATAACTCTTTACCCTCATCCCTCTTCTCTGAGTATGTGTTTACTGATAATGGAAAAAAATTGATCGAAGACCTTTTTTTTGTGTGTGTAGTCACTCCACTTCACTTAAAATATTCATACAGTTTTAAACTAAATCAATTCATTTCTACGGTCACACATTGTTGCTTCTTAGAAAACAATTTTTTTAATGGAAATGTCAATTTGTTCCTCATTAATATTCCCCTTTTTTAAATTGTTAAATCAGAAATGGGACTGAGTTGCTCTAAGGACAATATTTATATTGTATATATATATGTATATATATATATATATAAAGATGGAATTATTGTTCTATTTTACTACTTAAACTATATATACATGTATGATTTGTACCTCTTTAATTGTATTATTATGAACAGCGAGTCTGTTTTATGCACAATACAATCTCACCTAATTAGACGATTCCTGTCATTTGTTTGACTAAAATATCTGCCATTTGTCAAGTTTAATTGGTGCAGAAATAGAAAATAACAGGCATCAGGCTGTCATGTAATTTGAAGTTTAAAATGGCTTGTAGAAAAAGCACAGGCTGCATCTGAAATCACACACTTTCATACTATACAGTGGGTGAAAAATGTATCTCTGAATTTACAGCACTCATAAAAGAGTGAGCAAAAATGACCCGGATGACTTATTACTTCTAGTGGGATTCGGAAGTGTGTATATAATGGACACTTTACTGTCCTATGAGGCCACAGGAGAGAATTTATAAATGGAAATGAAGCGAAACAACTGAAACTGGTTGGTCACGTGATAATGACAACATGGCAGATGTAGTACATACAAATTAAATTCATACTTCACACACTCTTAGTATATAGAACATATTTCTTTTAAAGGTCGCAAAATAATTACTTTCAAAATAATTCAAAATAAGTACCTACTCAGAGTATGCGGTTTCAGACACAGCCAAAGCCCCTTTAAGGGCAAGTCATTTCAGTCTGTAGCAGCAAAATTCAGTCACATGAATGCAGCTCTTTTCTCTCTGAATTGGGAACCTTCAAATTCTCCAAAGCTGTTCACCAAACTTACATTTCAATCTAAAATATAAAATCACCAACAAAATCTGACGAGAACTGTGTTATGAATGATTTCTTATGATAAAATATCATTAAATAAAGCTTATTTTGCAGGCTAGACCAGTTAATGCCCAGGTGTAGTCCTAAACTTGCATTGGTGTTCCCCAGGGCTCGGTTCTTGGACCTTTACTCTTCATCATCTACATGCTTCCATTAGGTAAAACATCCATCATCATGATGACACAAATTTAAATCCACTCTCAACGCAATGCTCCTTTCCCCACCGCCTTGTTTTGATGATGTAAATGCTTGTCATTTTCTCAAACTCAACACTGATAAAACAGATCAAATTCGAGTTGGTTCACCTCATATTACATCCCATAACTGTGCTGACAATGTTAATATTGCTGGAGTTTTATTTCGCCTTACTAACAATTCTGCCTTCGTTCACCTCCATAATATTGCTCATTTACATCCGTTTTTAAATGTCAATGCAGCGGAGATGCTAGTTCATGCTTTCCTTACTTCTCAACTTGATTACTGTAATTCTCTAATTTTCTATGGCTTACTAACACAACAGTAATTCACTCCAGAACTCCACAGCTACAAAAATTCCCATATAAATAACCATTCGTTTTTGTATCCCCTCTCCTTGTTTTACATATAAGGCATTTTATACGCACTTTCTTTCTAAGTTTCTTTCACTTTCTTTCTAATTTCTAAGTAATATGTGTGTGCCATATTTGTATATTTTTTCTGGTAAAAAATGTCAAACAAATTACACTTTTGGTGAAACTGGAATGAAGTAAAACTCCCAACAGATACTGTAGCAAATGCTTTAATTTCACAATGGCAGTTGACATCAAAAGCATCAGTTCCCAAGATTTGGCATGTGCATTTCTGAATCCTTTACAAAAGAGTGTTTAAGTTTAAAAGAACAGATATGCGGGAACCAGCAAGAGTACAAGAGCTTGTCAATTTACAAAGTATACATTGGCCAGCAGCAGCAAACATTCCTTAGAGCTCAAAGATTATATAACAAACTAATTAACAAGCATTCTTTGAGGACATTTTCATTCATATTCATGGTTAATGCATCACAGAAATCCAAACCAAGAACATATAAAGTAGAACAGGATACTCAGTTACATGGCAGATGCTCCTCAATCTAACAAATATATTATGAAGATAACCTACATTATGTACAGACGTGTATTAGTTCATATAGTCTAACAATGGACCAAGCAAAAGGGCCAGGTCAGAAAAATTGGTATCACTTGGGTTTGAGTCCATGGGAATGGGACAGATCAAAGTTAAAGACAAGAGCATAGTGAAACCACTATCAAATTGACCCCTACAGTCGCAGAAATTAGGTATTTACAGTACATGTCAAACACATTAATCTTAGTGAAGACTGAAGATAAAGTCACGTTAACGTAATATATATGACTGAAATATTAAATGAGCAGAATATACCAGTAAATACAACACTACAGCAAAAACAACAGTGGCTACAAATCCTCTCCATATTCAACATATGTAGGAAAAAATGGCTCAGCAGGAAGGAAATTGGAAAAAGGTAAAAGATTCAGCTCTGTCTATCAATGGGACAACTCCTGAGATATTTTTAACAGTGATCTGTAATGTTTCCGTAAGTTAGAATGCACTTTTTGGCCTATTGTAAATTAACTCCCAGTGTAAAATATGAGGTCGCACTGGTTGAAAAGCCACTCTGTGCTTGTGTGTGTGTGTTTAGGAAACCTTAAGTAACTCTCAGCATTTAAAGAGAGATTGATTCACATTGTGTCAAGCAAACACGTTACTGGGGTGTGTTTTCAGAAACTAAGGCCAGAACTGTGGTTTACTGAGGTTGTGGGGAGCTGGAACCCCAGGAAAAGAGACTGGGAAGGCGGAAGGCAGAGTCTCTTCGTGCAGGGTCGGGAAGAGTCAGGGTCTCCGGGGCGGACTTCTTCCTTGGTCTGTCCTTGGGCACAGATAGGAAGTCTGGGGCTTCGGTGGAGAGGGGTGTAGAGGGGGCGCTGGAAGGCCCGCTGCGGGCGCAGGCTGGCAGGGGCGTCTGGCTGATGGAAATTGCAGGGGGGAAGGTGCCCAGCTTCTTATTGGTGGCTTCCTGAGTGGCTCGCTCATATTCTCTCACTTCCTCCATCGTCATGTCTTCAAACATCCAAGCAAAGAAATTTCTATTAGTGGGGTATAGTGGACATCTGAAACATGGAGGCAATGTCTCCTCAATCAAATCCAACTTACAGTAATACCTTGAGATACGAGCGTCCCGACATACGAGTATTCCGAGATACGAGTAAATATTCGAGCAAATTTTTGCCTTGAGATATGAGCATCCCGACATACGAGTCTTTCAAGATACGAGCAAGCCTTCGAACAAATGTTTTGCCTTGAGATACGAGTAAATATTTGAGATACGAGCAGCTTACAGAAGCCGACGCTAGGTGTTCAGCACTTAAAGCAGCTCAAGCGCCTCATTTATGGGGTAACTGCATATGATCTCCACTAGAGGGCCACCTTGGTTTTACAGCGGGAGGTTACAAAAAATGATTTGAGATACGAGTAATTGGAGTTATGAGCTCTGTCCTGGAATGGATTATGCTTGTATCTCAAGGTATTACTGTATATTGTACTAAACCAGGTGTGTCTAACACATGCTCCGACACACATAGCTGTAGTTTTCAAGCAACCCTGAAGAACTTAATGAGCTGGATGATGTGCGTTTAATTGGGCTTGAAGCTAAACTCTGCAGTACTATAGTACGACTATAGCGGAGTTTTCACGGAGTACGACTCCAGAAACGGAGTTTCACAGCCCTGGACAAACATAAATTCATAAGATTTCCATTCACAAGCTACAGCAACATCTATTTGTTTCTACAGGCTGTTGTTTGCCTTTAATTTATTATAGTCTTCCTTTTGGACCAATAGTCAACAATTCCTGGCTAATGATGTCGTGAGAGTCATGAGGGGTGTCTTTAATTCAAGGCTGTCTGGTCCTTCTGGAGGGCCTGCTTCCTACAGAGTTTAGTTCCAACCTATCTGACTAGACGTTTCTAGTAATCATGAAGACATTGATTGGCCCTCCAAAAGCTGGAGGCCTCCTTCTCTAATTCAACCAACCACACTTTCACACATTTCCGGAGTTCACTAAGAACGCAATAAGATTGAAAGAGTCAAAAGAAACGCCTCCCTCCCTCTTGCTGCTCCTCTATTGAGGCTGGAATAGCTCTGCTTTCGAAGTCTTGTCATTTGCACGCTTTCAGTGTTCATGACTGAACCATTGGTTCATGAAGTGTCATCTAATCAGTTTGGTCAAGGTCCTCAATGAGAACACTAACAACTTTATAGATGAATTTCTTAGCTGAAATATCTCTTTTCTGTTCATTTATTTTTTCAGTGACTCATGCAAGAACTAAACACTGTTATGAGTAATGGATCACGACATGCTTCGGCATGCATGAGGTTTGTTAGTCATAACTCTGGGAAGGAGTCAACACAAAAGAAACCAGCATGAATGTAAAGAGATGAACAAACAGCAAGACTGATTAGATGATTCATTTATCAATGCCAAACTTACCAATCCACTCGTCAACCCAAGCAAAAGCCTGTCTATGACCCAGCAACAGCACGTCTCGCACCACCTACAGAAAGACAGGTCAAAATATATGGTGATTGTGAGGTTGCAAATTAGGACATGTCTAGAAATTTACTTTGTTAAAAAAGAACAAATAAAAAAAAAACATACTCCTATTCTTCCATAACCCCAGTTCTAACAGTAACCCTAACCAAGTACTGAAATCATAAATAAATTAAAGGTTAACAGGAATTTTGTTGAAGCTCCAGCACAAAGCTAACCTTAAAATTTGATTGGTCAACAGGAACGCTGTTCTAGAATAATTAAAAAAGATGCTGATCCATTAACTTGTTGTAAGCACAGCTAGATTGGCAGATCTATCTATAGACCTGCGATCTGCAGTAAGAGAAACTGCAAGGTTGGGATATGCATGTCGAAAGGTGGAAATGACCTTGTGCACAAACTGCTCCACACGTGTCTGAAGTCCCCACACCTCGAACTTCACTGTCACTAGCTTATAGGAGCACATAATGGGGTCCTGGGTGTCTCTCCATCCCTCCGGCAGCAAACCCCTGGATGTCTTCTCGGATTTAAAGTGTCGTGGGTCCTGAAGTGAAATACAAGTTAATTAATTTTATATGCAATATCCTCAAATGTAATATTTGAACCCTTTTGAGACTTATCATTTACAGCAGAATAGAAAGAAGACTGGACATGATAGAAAGAAAAGGTGGGGACCAGATCTGGAAATTTCATGAAACAGCACATTCAATGCAAAACTCTAAACCAAGGCTCTGACATTTGGATATTCCATTATACAGTTAAATCCTAAATGTTAAATCACTCTCCAGTCCAACTCTAAATTCCACTTAAAAGTGAATATTGCTTTGCTCTACTCACTCTAGAGGGCAGAGCACTTGAATTGAGTGCTCTACACACCAACTACCCACCGGTGTGCCACAGGGTTCAGTACCTGGCCCATTTACACTCTCCCTTATCACCAAATCACTTTGCAAAATTATCATCTCTCAGAGCTCCCCCCCCCATCATTCATATGCAGATGATACTCAATTAATTCTCTTTTCGCCTTCTAACAACTAATTACCATCATCGTATTTCTGTCTGCATAACTGAACTTATTAAATACTGAGTTGCTGATAATCCTGGCCGAGAGCCAAACCTGCCGAGACTTTGTCTTTTAAACAGACAACAAAATCATTTCACAAGAACAGAATGCCAATAATCAAAGAGGTCTAATTGCACCTGGAGTCATCTTTTTGTTCTTGTTAATGGCAGTTTTGAAATTCTTCCATCTTTTCTCATGGTACACAATTGTTTTTGACACAATGACCTGAGCTGTAAATGCCATTTGACTAATGTGGAAAAAAAACTTCTTTGTCTCAGCATAAATGGCAAAAATAATTCCTTCAATTGACCATGACTGGCACATAACCCCAAAGTACACCTCAGTTTTAATGTGAATGCTAACCTTTGTGTACAGCAAAACGTGTAAAGTATACTCCATTTGATAGCACTAGAAGGATTAATTCTTGTCTAGTGTCTGCACCATTTCTCTCCAGAAGTTATGACCAAAAAAATGTCTTTACACTATGTTTATGGGTATCTCTTTACCCCCTCACACCAACAGGTCAACGTGGGTGTCTATTGTTGTTGCAGCTGTTGGAGAAATTCATATATCACTGAAAACTTAAATGTAGAGCTAGTGAGAACATTTAACCTTCTAGATAATGCAAACGTATGATTGATGGATAATACCAGGTCTGCTGCAGAAAAAGTCATTAAAAACTGTGCAAATGATGCATGGGACAATGATAAATTGCAAAAAGCACTTAAAGACGACACCTTTTAAAGGCTCTTCTACCGATATAACCTAAATGTATGTGGAATTGTAATTTATGGAGGCAGAATGACAAGAATGAGCTAACAGAAAAAGAGGTTTGGAATATTTACTATTGGACATGGAAAGATAAGAAAAACATATATAATGTGATGTTTTGGAGCCAGAAAACAGATGCATGGTCATCTGGATCCAGATGTAAATCTATCATCTCACTTTTGAAGAATATCTTCTTAGAGACCTGGAGCTTACGACTCTTAGCCTTTTTTTTCTTTGATTGAACCAGTGAGAAAACTTAGACTCTACAGATTTGCCACAACACAGATTTTAGTAGTTTATTGTTATTTTCTTTTTCGTTTTAGACAATGAAACAACGGGCCAGGTTAG
The DNA here is from genome assembly GCA_037043235.1 of Rhodeus uyekii. Classification (NCBI taxonomy): domain Eukaryota; kingdom Metazoa; phylum Chordata; class Actinopteri; order Cypriniformes; family Acheilognathidae; genus Rhodeus; species Rhodeus uyekii. The sequence goes on from JAWRVZ010000067.1 coordinate 2,762,246, forward strand.
GGTTGCCACCTTGTAAACAAACCAATTGGCACACATGTAGATTCTACGCTGTTGATGAAAAGTGCATCACGCTCACTACACGCATATCACAACCAATGCGTAAAAAACAAAGGACACTTTGAACTAACAGAGGAGGATAAGGGACCTTTGCTTACTTTTGTTTGGCACGATCTATCAAATAGCATCCCCTTCCCGCAGTGTCCTTCAAGCTCACATATATTCCAGCTGGAACTTCTCCAGAGTTGGATCTTTGCTGTCATTGACTGAGATCCACACAAAAAAAGCTGCTGGGAGACTTATGGTGGATGGTATTTCTTATTCCCTTGAAACACACCTTTTGTCACTCTCCATTTAAAACCATCATACCTTGCAATGCATTGGGGGTGCATTACACAAACTGACAGTTTAACACCATGTCATAACTAGATGAGGCTCAGTTTACTGGTGTTTAACTCTTTCAGCTAAAACAGTCAATATACTATAAACCCCAAAATACTATGATTATATTACAGTAGTACCTTGAGATACAAGCGTCCAGACATATGAGTATTCAGAGATAAGAGCAAGCCTTTGAGCAAAATTTTGCTTTGACATACGAGTAAAAATTTGAGATACGAGCAGCTTACAGACGCTGATACTAGGTGTTTAAGCACTCGGAGCAGCTCAAGCGCCTCACTCCTTCACTTCACGTGTTCACTGACTTCCGTCAGCATCTCCTGTGAGTTTTCCTGTGGTTATAAAGGTCATGTTATATAGATTTATGGGGTAATGGCATATGATCTCCACTAGAGGCAGCTTGGTTTTACAGCAGGAGGTTACCGGGGGCGACGAGTGACTCACAAGTATTAAGCTGGGAGCAGCACTGAGTTATGAGTGTTATGATTATGCTCGTATCTCAAATTATTTGATTCACACTGTTGATATTTTGCAATGTTATTGTTTCTCTTGTCATATTCCATTCAAATAATTTACTTCACAACACTTTTTTTTTTTTGTCGGACAAAATAAACATTGACAAAACTAACATTACTTGCTATATTGCATTGTGCCACATTAGGACAATGCAAGTGCATAATTGATTTTATTTTACTTAATGACAAGAGTGATCACTCGTCAGTCGCAGAACTGCAGCTGTTCTTTTCCCTTCCACATCTAATTCCACATCTAATTCCTTTTTTTATTCTTCAAACAGAAGCACTGCTGGCCCGGATCCTCAGATAGCAGCAAGCTCCTGCCAGAGAAAGATAACACTGCACTCCTCTCATCCGTCTACGCTTACCTCTGCAGGAGGAGAGAGACAGTATGTGAAAATGAATTACTGCAGCGGTACAGTGGAGAGGTGATTCTGAGTCTCGCGTGTATATCCAGTAGAGATCTCAACAGGGCCTTTTTAATAATTCAGCATTGGCTTAAAAATAGCCCATACTCCTTTGTTTTCTTCTATGTGGGAGAAGCACTCCCCTGTTTCTTCAAAACAAAATCCCATCAGCACTAAATACCATATCAACCGAGCTCAAATGAATAAATCATAGAGGTCAGTGAGGAAAATATTGGAAGTGAATATGAAATACGAAGGTGAATATGAGCACGTACTGTACTTTAGAGGGAAATATGTAGATTGGATGTTTGTATTGCTTATAAAATATTTATAATTTTTATATTTCTTTAATGATTATGCATACATTTTTGTAATATCTTACCTCAGACTCCTTATAGTAGCGCTCTGGTATCTCGTCGTAGGCGATGTCAACAAAACACACCTCCGTCTCTTCATCTCTGAGCTCCGTATCAAAGATCTAGAGCAAGACGTTAGAAAGAAAATGAGTGAGAGCAAAACAACAGCTACCACTGAATCAAATCAGTCTTAACCAGATGTGACGCAATAAGTTTCCTTCATCTCCCCACACTGAAAGAAAAAAATGATGTGAGATGCAGCACAATCAGCGCATATTTAATGTGTAAAATACAGATTTGTGGAGCGGAGGAGATTTCACTGTGGGTGGAGTGACAGAACAACAGAATTAGAAACCAAGCAACCAACAAAACATCTTGAGGCTCATTGCAATCACGCGTTCTTAATGAACAGATTAACTGAAGGTCGCTGTATTAACGGTGGCCAGATAAGACTCAGACGTCACATCCACAGTCTGAGAGTCGGATACATATCGCAAACAAAACTGAACAACAGGTTTTTAAACAGTCCACCAAGAAACAAAGTCAGGTTTAGAAGATCCCAGGAATTTTTGACCATGTTGACCAGAATAAGCTGCCGTGTGTCATGTGACTAGTTGGTGAGCGCCACTATCTGCTCTCCCATTGGTAGTTGATGCGTCACATTAGCATACCGTGGCTCATCACTTTTGCTCAGATTTGACGCTTAGTTGCCAAATGTCAGCGGGAGTCTGCAGAAAAACAAAAGAGTCAGCAGACTCGTCTTTTATTCCATGCAGATGGAGGATATTCAAATGTGTTTGATATTTTTGTGTGGCTAAGTCTGGTTTCACAGACCGAGTATTAGAATAAGCCAGGATTAGTTTAATAAGCCTTAGTTTAATTCGAGCATTTAGGTCGCTTTATAAACGTTCTTTAGAAAAAAAAACACATTAATGGTGTGAATCTTGAGACGAAACAATCGCACTGACATATTTTAAAATATATCAGTGCAAGTTGCTATAAGTTGAAACATCTCGAACATGGATTTTAGACTGGGACTGTAAGCTTTCCTGTATCTCAAACAGTAGAGTGTGGCGCTTGCAACACCAAGGTCATGGGTTCAATTCCCAGGTAAAGCGAGAACTGATTAGAATGTCAATGTGTTTCTTAAATGCAATGCAAGTCGCTTTGGATAAAAGCGTCTGATAAATGCAGAAATGTATAAATGAGTAGACCGGAGGCTAGTGTTTTAGTTGTATGTTTTCCAACCTTTAGTTCATCACAAATCTTTGACTCTTACTGACAGTGTATGACGTCCGGTTGCTTTGTTTACAAGCTTTTCCATGTATTATTGCCAGGATATAACTATATGAATAAGTCTTTCTGTTGTGGATAAGCCACCGTCAGCAGGCTCCAACACTTCTACAGCTGCAGACTTGATGCTCTCCACAGGAAGGAGCTCTCGGTCTGCACGTGAGTCTCTGTCAGCGAGTGCCACTCATCCGAGCGCCCGTGCTCGCAGCCTAACAAAGACTCTAATGGGTGCGAGCGAGCGCTCCGCTTCAAAGGATCAGGTGCTTTCAGGTAAGAGAACGGCTCTCCTGTTGTCTGCCGCCTATGTGGTTCTGCCAATTACATTGTAATTCTTTTCATACCTAACTGACAGTAAGCTTCAGGGACGACATGGAGAGAAATGTATAAAACCTCTTTATTTTAAAATGTAGACACAAAGGAGAGAGTGTACTAGCTGTGAGAGCAAGGGACGGATGGGCTGAAATTGTACAACAAAGAATGAAAGGGGGTGACATGACAGTAGTTGAACATTTATAAAATAAGGTGGTGGATCTCTCTTATCGAGAGAGATGGAGAGGACGGCAGAACAGGACTTGAATGATGGCTCTAATAGATATCAACCTTAATTTCTGAGATGTAGCTTCACAGAGTCAAAGCACAAAGAGCAAAATGCAACAACAACTCTAACGACTCCCAATGTCGGTGATGAGCAACATTAAAGTAGACTCCTGCTTCAACTCAGACTAATGCATGCTGGAGTACACAGTTTAAGCTTCAAAGAAGCCAACATGGCTCAAATGTAGGGAAAACATCAGAAACCGTCTCAATGTGGAGGCGGAATACAGATCAAGGATTTGTTTTCTCCTCTTAAAGATGCAGACGGAGATCTGCAGGTGCAAACGACAAATGAGGGGGTGGGTTCAAATATCTCTCCACCGAAGACTGCAAAGTGCTGCCCCTTGTACCGAGGTCGATTAAGCAAAAAGCAAACCCATAAAGAAATGATTAAAGGAGTCTGGTGTGGAAGAACTTGACTGGTCTGCACACCTGGACCCCACTGAACCCCTTCAGGAGCGAGACAAGAGCAAATCCCTTCATCCATTTTCCAACGTCTAGTGGAAAGTCTTCTCAAAATAGACGTGGAAAGAATTGCCCATGGTTCTGTCATTGAACGCTCATCAAGCACATATACAGTAAGATACACATAAGGTATAGGCTAAATAACTAGAAGAAGAATAAAGTGCACTATTTGTGTTTTAATCCAGTGTGTGAGCATGAGAAGTTAAAATACGTAATATGATAAGAAATTCAAATTTGCATTATGAAGCAGCATAACAGACTATTTTTGTCTACATGTAAAATAACTGAATGATAACGAAAGCCTGACGCATTCAACGGTCGTGCGGCTCTAATGTTAAAGATAAGGTGGATGGTGTTTCACTTGCCATGTTTCCATTCATCTATTTTATGCACATTTTGATATATTGCATAAGAAAGAAACTGGGGTTGGAAATGCCAAGATGTGCATAAATTCTAAAAGGTAGAATTGTTTTATCTAATAAGATGATTATGAGCATAAACCTCTGCAGTACAATGGCAACACATTTCCTGAATAAATCCCTTGATGATGTGATTGGAGGTCTGGACTGAACAGTGGACCAATTTAATTTCACAGCATCTCAAATGTTGGTTTGAATCGCCTGAGTTCAGGTCAGTCGTCAGAATGGTTGGGTTTAACGTGGGTTAATTCTCTTCCAGGTGCATCTCGTATGATTGAGTTCCCAAACACCAGCATCTGAACTCAAGATAACTTTACCGTTTCTTGCGTTTTGTCTGCGTCTCTGAGCCACCAGTCATTTATGATGTACAGTAACACCTTGAGATACGAGCGTCCTGACATACGAGTATTCTGAGATATGAGCAAGTCTTTTTGCTTTGAGATACGAGTAAAGACTTGAGATACGAGCAGTTTAGAGACGCGACACTAGAGGTGTTCAAGCACTCTGAGCCCATGCCGCCTCACTCCTTCACTTCACGTGTTCCTCGACTTCCATACGCATCTCCCGCGAGTCTTCCTGTGGTGTGTGTTATATACATTTATGGGGTAATTGCATATGATCTCCACTAGAGGCAGCTTGGTTTTACAGCGGGGGTTACCGGGGGCGACGAGTGACTCACCAGTATTAAGCTGGGAGCAGCACGAGTTATGAGTGTTCAATAATAATAAATATGAGTCTATCCAATACATTTATTTTATATCACAGGAAGCCTTATATAATATAATTCTGTGTGTGTGTGTGTGTGTGTGTGTGTCTCTATAGCAATTAAAAACATTTTTTTTCTCCCATTGTTATTAGCACTAATAAGGGAGTTTTTAATAAGGGAGAATATACTTTTTTTCTGTTATTTCTTATGGGAAAATTGATTTGAGATATGAGCAACTCGAGTTACAAGCTCATCCTGGAACGGATTACGCTCGTATCTCAAGGTATTACTGTACAAATAAAGTTTCTTCCCCGATTGCAGCAACTTCAATTTTTATTACAAATATTTTGCGGCAATTGCCCAGGAAGTGACGATTTTGTCCTCTTGAAGACATGGGATGAAAATGCTGCTTTAGTCACAAATGTTTTATACGATATTCCAGTTTTTGTTAAATTCGCTACTTTGAATGGAAACATAGCAACTGTCCACATCTCGTGCTTTTGCACTGAAAACAAAATAGATATTGGAATTGGGGGAGACAAGGTTTATAGATGCATTTTTTTAAAGTTAAATGTATAATTTGAGTGTTTTTTTTTTTTTAGAAGAGCTGCAAAAGACGTGAGCACACTGATTAAACACACCCGTCTACTGCATTTCTACATTAAAAATCAATGGAAAAGTACTGTAGTGCTCTGTTCTCAGGTTATGAATCTTTAGTTATAAATTATCTGCCAAAGATCCAGTTTTGTTTGGCTGTTTTGCATAACTGTCTTACAGCAGCTTAAAAATCAGCATTATATTAAAACTTTATTTACTTTGTGAAGGCATGTTCCTGGTTTGTATTGTGCATAATATACAGGTGCACAGTAATCCAAATAAATGAAATTGTTTTCTTAATCTCATCAAAATGTAATAATAAATGTTCCTTTTTTTGGTTGACATCACAAATCTCTCTTATTTTCCAACCACCTGCATCAATAGCACAGGACTTGTACAGGACAGGTGGCTCAGCAGAAGCCATTTACTGTAAAAGAACCACGTGGAAGCACGTTTGGATCAGAGCAAAACGCATAATGGCGGTCCATCTGTGATTTAGTGGTCAGATGAAACTGAAAAGCTTTTAGCTGAAATTCAAAGAGACATGGAGGCATTTTAACACTGCCCACACCTCAAAAACACTACAGCTTCATGCTGCCTCTCCTCAGCAGGAACCGGGAGAAAGCTTGTTAAAACAGAAGGATTAATGGTGCAATATACAGAGGAATGAGGCAGGGAAATCTGCTTTAGTCTGACAAAAACTGATGCTCTGCATAAAACCTAAACTTTTAAAGGTTGCCAGGATTGGGCAACATCGAAAGAGCATTCAAAGCAATTCAAAAGTTTCATTGCTGCAATAGTATGTGGACTGAACATTCAGATTTAAAGCGTAATGACCTGAGATCAAATAATTCATTTGAATGTTTTCACAAGCGATCGGTCTGTTGATTTCAGCACCATGGACAAGGCCAATCAAAGGAGATTTCCTGCTCATCAGCCGAAGTTTCTGCAGACGTGCCTCAGCCGTGTGAGAATGCAATGTTCTGTTATTCTCACCCGCAGATGCAGAAACAGCCTCGAGGCGAAGCGTCCCGCACCCCTGCCCCGCTCCTTACACCTCTCCGTTACTGTGCCACAGGCATGTCCATCTTTCATTCAATCATGTTGTCTGCAATCAATCATTTGTCTCGTTTTTCATTTGTTTTCCAGTGCATTTGGTATGAAAAACTGACTGTATATATACAGTCATATAAGATATATTCTCGGTAGTGTGTGTGTGTCTGCCTGGCCCAAACATAAATAAATAAAAAATTAAATATTCGCTGTTTGTTGAAGCACATCATTCACAAATGATAGGTCTTCAAACACACACCGACAAACTCCTCATTAGATCACAGAAGAGGAAACACTATCTTAAAATGCTCTCATTTGGACCAGAGTATAAAAGCGGTACTCTGTCAAGAGCCAAAGAAGACAACAAAGAGAAACTGTTTCTGAGTGAGTGAGCATGTGAGCGGAGACTCGAACAGAAGTTCAGACGGAGCGCAGCAGCCACCTGGAACAATCCCGACGCATGCAAGCGCTCAGACCGACTGCAGACCAGCTTTATTAAAAATTCAGACTCGCACAGAACTCTGAGTCTGAATCCACCGGCGGATTTTGGCTTGTGGGTATTCCAGAAAATATGAACACAATATCTGTCAAAAAAACTGTCATAATTCACTGAACTCATGCTGTTTTAAACCTGTATGAGTTTCAGAACAGAACCTCCCGCCTGCTCTTTTCAACACAATAAAAAGCATAGCAGATGTAGGGTGGAAACCTTATATCTCCATATTTTGTTTTGTGTCATTTTGTTTTTCATAAATCATTTTTATTAGTCGCCCTTTATATCCAATGAAAAGTGTTAAAAAGAGCTTGTGACTAAACCTTGTAACTCCATTGGATTCTCAAACTGTCAGTCAAACCTCATAACTCCACCTTACCGTATACCTTGAGATATGAGTGTCCTGACATACGAGTGTTTCGAGATACAAGCAAGCCTTCAAGCTATTTTTTGCTTTGAGATACGAGTAAAGATTTGAGAAACGAGCAGCTTACAGACGCCGATGCTAATGTTTGATCACTCAGAGCCCACACCGCCTCACTCGTTCACTTCACGTGTTCATCGACTAAAATAAAAGTGTTTGCGCGACCAAAAACAGCAATCGAGAGAAGATCGAGCGCGTGTGGGGAATGTTCGCTCATGTTGTGTATTGCATGCAGATGAGATGTCAAATTAGGGATTAAAATGAGTTTGCGGGCTCCTGTTTTTTCGGATTATGCTCGTATCTCAAGGTATTACTGTATATATATACAGTAGTACCTCAAGATACGAAAGGCTCAACTTACGAAAAATCCAAGTTACGAAAGCAAAGACGAAAATTTTTACTGCTCTAAATACGAAAAGTTTTCAAGATACGAAAGGTTTCTGAAAGTCCGACATTCGCCCCATAACAATTTTGAAACTCGCGCCGCACGCCACCATCTTAGTTATAGTAGACTCGCCACCATCCTCCTGCTCTCCCATTGGTTCCTGATGCTAGCCAAGCCATGAGATCCTTCTCTCTAATTGGACAGCATCCCTCCCATCATGCATCTTCTATACGTACGTGCTGGCGTGCTTTAGCTCAGCCACTCCGCACCCGAAACTTTACATTTTTTATGTGTTTTCGTAAAGTTAAGTGTATGTACGTACGTTATCTGCCGTTTGTCCTCCTCCTCCTCTGCCGCCACTTTCGGAGATAGCCTCACTCGAAAGGTAAGCTTCGACATTTTACGTCATTTCATTGTTTATAGGTCAATTTAGCTTTATTATGAAATTTAATGGGGTGTTTTTGGAGGGCTTGGAACGGATTAGCCATTTTACATGTAAAATGTGTTCCAAGATACGAAAAACTCATTATACGAAGGCCGCCTCGGAACGGATTAATTTTGTATAAGAGGTATACTGTATATATATATATATATATATATGTGTGTGTGTGTGTGTGTGTAAGTATGAAGGATAATATTTTATGTATTTGAAGAGAGGAGAAAAGAGTCTTAGTCTAATATTTGTCTTTGAGTGAGCCAATAAAAATATCTCACATATCTCTACAATAATCTTTATAACCAGTAAGCTGATGAAAATGTAATGCGATGCACTTTTTGCCTCAGAAAAGGCTATTCTAATGACGGACAAAACACGAAATCCGCTGGACAAAAACCGTAAGCTTGATTTTGGTAAAATGTTAATAATAGATTATTCCACGGCTCTGTGGAATACTTGATTCTGATTGGTCAATCTCGGCATCCAGTAATCTGTTATTCCTCGATAACAGCCGGTATAAACTGATAACACAGACTCATCTGGGTAACTGTCCCTGAAGTCTATACACTTGCTGGTTGTTTTGCAAAGTTTTGTGTTTGGTGAGGTAATAAAATATTAAAACTCAGACCAATATTACGTGTATTACGTGTAATGATATTTATATCATCCAGTATCACAGACTCACTCTCTCATTTTACACAAATGCAGCTTCTGCCTGTTTCCTACGACTGTTTTGAACACTGTAATGGATTATAAAGTTAACAAACAGGTACGATTTGTAAACTGTTCTGACAACGATCACCAAAAATGCATCATAAAAGTATTAAAATATACATTAGAGATTTGTGAGTGACCTCCTATGAACTGGTGAGTAACAGATGACAGAAAATTCATTTTCAGGTAAACGCTCACTTTAAAAACGAACGCATATATCAATAATTATCAAGGGCAGACCCACAACACTAAAAACTTTGATTAGGTCTAATTTCATTCAATTGCAACTCAGGGAATCTACAGAGCAACGCTTACTAATTGGTAATCTCAATCAAGTTTACAATCAACTGTTCTCGCGACAGAAAAGATTTATATACATGAAAGAGGATTGCGAAAAGACCAGGAAAGATGAAATCATACACAAACATGCAGTATACATACATTGTCGCTGATGCCTTTGTTGTCTTCATACTTTGTCTCAACGTGGATGGAGAACTTTGGCAGGAAAGAACACTAAAAAAAGAAGAGAGAAAAAGGTTAAATCCGTCAAAGATGAACTAACACAAAAACAATGGTCTCACTAATGCAAAGCAAGCTTTTCTCTTGACTAACATCCCTGTCTTTCAATCATGAAATCAGTTCAAACAAAGGATCTATCAACATTATCAACCCACAATGACTATCGTTTTTGTGCGAGTTCTGTTGTTGTTACACTTTATTTTGATGCACTTTTATTAAAGTGCACTGTAGACATTCTACTAACTATCAGAAACTTTGAAACTATCAGAATCTCTCATTAATCTGCAACAACACGTCCGCTAACTTAGTAGATTGTACATTTCCTTAAGCACACGTTTTGAGTATTTATGCTTTACCCGAGAATTATTTTTCTGGAAACTTATGACTGTAATTGCATCACTACTTTTCACTCCTATTACGATCGTCAAAGTCTAAATTTGTTTATATGTAGCAGCTTTGAAAGTCAGTAGATGATTTTTTTTCTTCTTTAAAAAGTGATTTATTTTTTGTTTGTTTTTATTGGTAATTGCTCTTGTAGGGTTACGTGAAGTTCAGTTCAGATTTTTTGAATATTGATGCCAAAGCAGAAGACTGCATTACTTTGTTTCCTGAAAATATTACGGATTAATTTTGTTTAAACGTTTGCTTTTTTTGCCTAAAACAAACCCATCGCAGACTTCAAAAAACTCGCCATCCAACGAGAAGTTTGAAATGGAAATGGTCTGTGCTTTTAGAGCTGAAGTAATGAAGCAAGATTCATTTTTTATAGACAAATAACAATTTCTAAATAACTACACAGGAAAATTACATTTACATTTATGCATTTATCAGACGCTTTTATCCAAAGCAACTTGCATTGCATTCAAAAAACACATTGACATTCTAATCAGTTCTTGCTTGCTGGGAATCAAACCCATGACCTTGGTGTTGGAAACACCAATGCTCTACTGATTGAGCTACAGGAAAGCTACAATAGTAAAAGTGCATTGTATTTAGTGGAGTAAGTAATTTTCCACATCGATCACGAGAGGTCAAAGTTCAGATGATGAGGCTGCATGCATGCTCTCTGCACGCTTCAGTGCGATCGTGTTTTATGAGCCTGGCGTTCGGCTGTAATGATGAGCTCTTTTCTGCCTCACTTGATTTACAGCCACCCCTCCTTCTCCTCTTCCTCCTCTCTCCTCCCCACACGTCCTGAAGCTGCAGCCCCTCTGAGACCCAACACACTGCTGGCTGATTAGATTAAGCATTGCTCCCGCAATCGCTATGGAGATCAATAGAGGCCGAGTTACGTAACGCTGGAGGAAGTGCGGTTGCAGAGGGGGAAGGGCAAAGGACCAAGAAGAAGAGAAGAACTGCAAATCTGTTTGTGGAAGAGTTACGGCTCTGTCTCAAAACCTAACAAGCCTCCTCGTTGTGTAAGTAATGAGCTACTTTGTCTCAATCCGTAGAGAGTGGTGCTTGCAACGCCAAGGTCATGGGTTCGATTCCCAGGGAAAGCAAGAACTGATTAGAATGTCAATGTGTTTCTTGAATGCAATGCAAGTCTCTTTAGATAAAAGCGTTTGATATACTCAAATATATAATTTATAGCGTAAAATATAACATGGTGGTGTTTTTTATCAATTTTTTTTACTTTTAAATCACCATCGTTTGTCAAAGAAATAGTAAAATATCTTGATTTCTTGGCTCAAAAAAAAAAGAATGATTTTCACATTCATTTTAAATATTTTTTTTATTCAATAATCAATCTTGAAAACTTAAGGAAACATATTGAACACCCATTGTGGCGTGTTTGTTCCCGGAAGAAAACGCAAGAATAACTCCCTTTGGAGAGACTTTGTAACTTTGCAGACCTTCTTCATGCGCAAACATAAACATTACACACTCGAGAAAAGCAGAATGAGTCCCTTTTAATATATTTCAAACACTCAATCTTAAAGTGCACATTTATACAGCTATATGATCGGTTTGGTCAGTTTTATCCACTATAATCCAGCACACACTACATTAAAAGACATAACAGAGACTCCAATAACGATGGGTTACATAATGTATCCTAATAAAAGGAAATTAGTGTAAAGGGAATATATTGCAAGTGTCTTTTTTGGCAATAGAGAGCAGCGAACACCCACGTCTTCTGCAGCTTTGAGCCAGCAGTATTTTTGCCATTTATTTTCTTCAAGGTGATTTGAAAAGATTCTTTATTAAAGTCTTCCAAGACGAGACCAGCTCAACTTTATACAGTATTACAATTATAGTGGAAAAAATAGTGAATGCGTGATTGATCAAACAACGAATCACTTAAAGTTACAGTGTATAGAGACAAACTCGATCACATGATCACACTGAGCTCTCTGATTGGTGGATCTCTCTTCAGGATTATAGGTAGTGTAGTAGAATTGATTGATTTCTTCTTATGTTGAAATTTTGCTTACTCGTGGCATATCCCATGAGTGAAATATCCTCTAAGCTCATGGCTGATCCGTCTTGAAAGGTTTATGTTGCTGCAAAAAATCGATATCTCTATGACAAGAATAAATCAGGAGCTCTACTGTTGCACTCTATTAAATTAGCGACGGATAAAATAAAAGATTAAAACTTTGATATGTCGACTGCAATTTCCTTCGCACAGGGACAAAAAACCTCACCCAAGATGTCAAAGGGAAATATAAATGCATTTTTGTCTCAGCCAATAAATGAGTGCGTTTTAAAGCTGCTCAAACAGCCTAATGTAGAAAAAGTGACTGTAGCCGTTTTCATTTTGCGCTCGTTTTTTTACATCCTTTGGGCCTTTCTCATCTTCCACTGTTCTCATTTGAGCATTTTGTGTCCTGTTGTTCCTGGCATATGGTTGATTATGATAATAGTATTCGGTTGAAGAGCTCTCTCATTCATGTCTAGGTACAGATACGACACGCAGAGACACTCACGATTTACTGCCGTCCAGCTTAAGTTAAGCTTTAATCCCCGACCCATCTCCACCTCTCATTTAAACCAGCCTGTCATGTCATACATGCAAATCAAATAAATACATCTGAAATGTAGGCCTAAATATTTTCAGAGTGTGCATGCAGACGGAAATGGATAAGTGTAGCTGTATAGAAGGAGAAAGCCATTTTTTCTGCTTTTTCATTTACATTTCTGCATTTATCAGACGCTTTTATCCAAAGCAACTTCTATTGCATTCAAGAAACACATTGACATTCTAATCAGTTCTTGCTTTCCCTGGGAATCGAACCCATGACCTTGATGTTGCAAGCAGCAATGCTCTACTGGCTGAGCTACAGAAAAGCTCAACACTTTTCATAGTTTTTCTATCGTAAAAATGTACTAGATGGACGTCTTTGACTGTTGCGCTAACATCTTTTGATATGCCGTCCTAAAACTGCAAGTTAAGAGATGCTCAACTTTTTAAAAAAAACACATTTTCCTCCACTCCCATTATAAATGCAAAAACACGCTCTGTGTGAACGGCCCCTAAGATCCCAAAACCTCCTACTTTCAATATATTCATAAGGCTCCGAGGAGTCCTAAGTTGTTAAAATGTATTTTGGTGTTTCGAATAAGCACAAGGTTTTCCATGAAACCTAATATGGTCTCCAAGGAGCTTTAAGACACCTGGTCTGCAAGGTTTTCCAATACACTCTAATTATAATACAGCACAGCAAGAGACAACAAGAACGGTGCATTCTGGGATAGCATAGCAACATGGTTGGTGGTTAAGGGGAATCAGCTAACAGACACTTTATCTCGGTCCAAAACCTAGTGAGCTTAATGTGAGCCATCAACAGAGGAAATAATTGAAACAGAACCAGAAGTGTGAGTGATTGAGAGCCCTCTTAAAGGACGAGGTGGGAGGATTAGTTTTAAAACGTATTATTTTATAGTTACTTCATAAAAAAGGTATTCAGTAATGTAATCCAAGCACCACAAGATAAAAGTAATGTAATCCGATTACTTTTGGATTTCTTCAAGGTCACACATGTAAATAAAGTCACTATTTAAGTGAATGATTGTGCACCAGTAGTGTAAGTCGCTTTGGATAAAATCATCTGCTAAATTAATAAATGTAAAATGAATGGCAACAGATCAGTTCTAACGTTCAACCGAAGATACTGTTGATATAAATAAATCACTCGTTTCCCACAATATCCAGACCTATGAATCACATTACAATTACTCTAATTCTCAGTTATGATGTGGTCACATTTTACACTGAAAGCTGCTTTTAAATGAACATGTATTTTAAGTAAAAGTTCTTCTTTGGAAAAATTACATTTCCTTAATAGCCTAAACACATACTTTACTTCCTTTAAACATAAATTAACACTGTTTTCCATTACTGCAACTTCCCAAACACACACACAAGAAATTAAACGTTCCTCCCAAGCAAAGACTGGCTTTATGAGTTTATGTTCATATTTAACGGCTGTATATCACACACTCATCACCCAATTCGTCCTGGTTAACCGTTTCAGTAAAATGCTCCAACATAGAAGATTACTTTTCTTTCCTTCCTTTTCAAAACTTTTCTTGGATCTGTTTTGCCATTTAAACAAGTAAACCCCGGCACCAGCTTAAAGAGAGATTGCAAACTAGAGCCTGATGGAAAATTAAGCTTTAAACACGTTAATATTTCCATTAACATTCTTATCAGAATAATGTGTATATTTTTAGGAAGCTATTAACAGCGTTATTCAGCAGTAATGTAGTTAGGCATGCGTTTTCCCTGATTGGTTTTCCCTGAAGAGATATATGTTGTTGAAACATATTGACAGTGAAGCATGTTTGTGGCGTGAGATGAGAGTTTGGTGTGTTTACATTATAATGATTTATCTTTCATCGATCCATGACCCTCCCGCAAATAATTGGGATGTTATTTTTTTGCCTGCCCAACCCACAGATTATCTATAATTGTATATAACCATTTTTTACAAAATATACCTAATTTGATTTCTTAGTTTTTTTAACCAACTGTAACGAAATATAGATTTTTTTTAAAATCCTGATTATGTAATGCTGCAACCCTGCTTAATTATACCACCTTTTAGAAGTAATACAAGTCTCAGGTGTTCCCAGAATGTGTTTGTGAAGTTTCAGCTCAAAATACCATGTTGTAAATGCTTCCAATCCTCTGCCAAAAACTAAAATATATTTTATGTTCTCTATCGCGGTCACTCGAAATTGCATTTCTTCATCATCATGAAAGTCTATTATCTGCATGCATTTTAAAGTTGTATCAGTCTAAACTTTAGTACATGGTTTTCTGAGCGCAAGCACCCGAAGCACACACACAGAAAACTGGACGTCAGACGGAGCGCCCCATGAGTGTTAAATTCTCTTCCACATGTTGTTGTCAATTGTCAAATACACACAAGGTTATGTCAAAATCACACAAAGTTCATATAAACACACTCGGTTATGCTTGTGAAGGTGTTATGCTTCTGGATTGTTGACACCTTAACTAGCAACACTATACTCTGAACATGAGCACTGCTCGCAACTGATTCCAACTGAATTTGGCTTTAATATGTTGCTATGCAAACATCAATAATCATAAATTGCATAAGACCATTATTTAGTGTAAATTAGAGTGCCCAACAGCATTTCATCTGACATTCTGGGTTTCAGTTCCAGGCACATGAATAAAAGAAGAAAACATACTCACTGTATACTCTGGGAGTCAGTGGTGGGGGAGGAAACAGCCAGGGAGAAAGACAGAGAAAGAAATACTTAATGTCATGATTCAGGCAACAAACATGATAGTCTTAAAACAATCAAACATTCAAATCAAAGGAAATGCA
This sequence comes from Rhodeus uyekii, assembly GCA_037043235.1. Taxonomy (NCBI): domain Eukaryota; kingdom Metazoa; phylum Chordata; class Actinopteri; order Cypriniformes; family Acheilognathidae; genus Rhodeus; species Rhodeus uyekii. The sequence goes on from JAWRVZ010000067.1 coordinate 2,777,825, forward strand.
TTTCCTCAAGGAAAAAGAAGTCGGTAACGTTAAACGTTACGTCAGAACGACTGATGAACTGGGATCTCGCCTGGGAGCCCATTTGCCTTAGATTGGAAACTAAATGAGCCAATGGCACATTGGCATGCAAGATTTGCATTGCGCACCCCACCCCGCGAAGCAAGTGTATAAGAAATAGTGCGTCGAATTGCACATTCAACTTTGTGCTTTTGAGCCAAGTGGTTGTTTCATCCTGTGGGACATCCTGTTCACTTTGTGACTTTAAAGAGTCACAATCACTGCCTAAGCTGTCTGGGCTGAAAACATGCGTTAAAACATGGCGTTTGTGAATGAATCCTGTACCCACTGTGGAAAGATGACCATCTTGGTACTGCGGTTGAGACTCTAATACATCCAAAGAGTGCCCTCTTCAATGCCCCAATACCTGATGGATCACAGTAGGGGCTAACTTGCCGAGGCAATCTTCATGGGCCTCAATGGTTCTCAACTCCTCTAGCGCACCACAGGCTGTGAGAACAGAGCTGTGGGAAATCTCCTGAGAGCCCAATCACCTTCACGTGTAAACTAAGTGTGCGTTGGCGAGAGAGATTTGCATTGCGCACCCTCCCCTGTGAAGTGTGTATACAATGAGTAGGAGAATGCCGTGGAATTATACACATATGGGATCGCTGTAGGGATCCCATACATCATATGGGCACTAAGCTACGAGTGTTTGGGTTGGACATCTCAACCACGTATAACAGCCACAAGGTGCTGGATAAACCCCAACCCGGGTTCGCCAGTCGGAGAACTCACCTGAGGAGCAAGATAAGCTCTACAGATGTCTGCTAGCAGCTAGCCGTACGCCAGTGCCCAGAAGGAAGCACACTCCCAGTAGAGTGTGCCCTCACCCCAAAGTGTCACAAGTGTCACCTCCTTGGCTGTCACAAGGAGCATGACTTGAGGGAACCAGGTCCTGTTGGGCCAGTAGGGCACAACAAGTAAGACCTGCTTCTCCCTGACTTTGCACAGTGTCTGTGCGAGAAGATTCACTGGGGTAAACCCATAAAATGCCCGGAGCCACCTCTGTGCCAGCGTGTCCATGCCGAGGGTACCCTCGGTCTGAGAGTATAACAACTGGCAGAGCTCAACAAGCTGTGTTGCTGCATGCTCAATTTATTTTAAGAAACGCTCTCATTTTTATAACAGACATTATATGGCTTCCCATCATGGATCATTTTATGAATGTAGTTTGAACTCATTTTTTACTTTAAATTTTGTACTTAAACAACTCACAAAAATAATTAATAGGAAAAACAGGAAATAACCCATTAAACAAGAAAGTGTTCAATAATTTAAGACCCTTAATATATAGATAGCTTTTGGCATAAAGGTTCTTTAAAACGGAGTCAAGAACCCTAGGGTTCTATATATCACGACACTGAACCCTTTTTTCTTAGTTTAAGCACTCACACTTCCTCATGTAATATTCATTAATTATCATGAAGTAAATTAAAGTCATCTTCTATGGCTACTTTTCAATTACTGTCAATGACTAACATGACAGAGCAACAGTATGAACAGTATCTTGCTGAGCAGTTTAGATGAAGTTGAAGTTTGTTTCTGCCACAGTATCATAAGATGTATGTTAAGCAATTACAACAGGACTGTATGCTTGCAAGTAAACAGCTGTAGTTACCGGTGATGGTGTAGGGATAATAATTCCATGCTTTCTCCGTCACATAGAAGATCTTGGGCACCACAGCTCTGGCCCAGCTGGGCAGCTTGCTGAAAGAGACAAAACAGGAAGAATAAGTATTGAGAAGAAACTGGAGAGTGCCAGCTCACTGCACCAATGCCAAACGACTCGTTCCCCCCGCTGCAATAACAGTGGTAATGACAGACTAATAGCTGCAGTGAGGAAGTGCTGATGGCCTCTCAGGGAGGAAGATGCACTTTCATTCTCTCAGAGATCAGGTTTCCTTAATCGCTGCCAAAATCTCCTTAAGAGCAGCTGCAAAAATGGTCTTCAATCAGTCACTCAAACCTAATAGATGGCTGTGAATGTGAATGGTAAGTTTGATTGCTAAACAGACAACATATCAGTCCCTGAAGAGATCTGCAATCATCAGTGCCACAATGATTCTTGAGATACGGGACAACATAGGGTACAGTGGTGCAACAATACAGTTTGATTTGGAATAAATATGTCTAACAACTTCAGATATTATGCTTCCACTTTCACAGCCTGCTATCCATGTCAAAAGTTTATTATGCATGCTGAAAAAAAATCAAACCTTCCACTTAATGAACTGAGAATACAGAAAGCTGCAATCCAACAACTGCTTTCATTTTTAAGACAAAAATCCTAAGGTTTCTACAGCTTGTTACATTGACAACATAACATTTTGCAGTATTTTGCAATATCCAGTTTTGTACTGAATGAACTCCTGAAAATGTCAGGTAGCAACAACCCCATTTACAAAACTTCTATGCAGTCAATGACACAGTTAATTAAGCATGCGTCAGAGATTTGTCTCTCCTGAAATCACAGCCGCACAACCTTGACTTCTTTGTGTTGCCAGAAAAATGCGATCAAGAACAAGTGCATAATAAACAGAGATCAATCCAAATGTTTTTTTTTTTAAACAAATCAAAATATCACGATCCGCACCTGCTCACTTTAATAATTCCATAAACCCGATAGATATATGAGGCAAGCTCAAGCAACCCCAAGTATGATTAAAGTAAGTGCACATGGCAAACCTCCAAGAATGCTCTCTGTGCCGCCTTTCAAACATAAATAAAACACCATGCCTCTTTAGTTAAAATTCCTGAACATAATTCTATAGCGGATACCAAACACGCGACATGCCAGAATATTGCCATTACTGCTATCAATCAATGCAACTTTGGGAGTGAGTCATTGTGATGGACTTTTATAAATTATATATTTTCTTTTTATTCTTATGTATGATTATATTTTGTTTCTTGATTTATTTATTATTGTGTGACATTAATTTTACTTTCTATTCTGTAGAATCTAGAATGTAAAACTCATATGGTATGTAGGGAGCTACACATCACACCTACAGGTATAGAGAGGGTAATGTGTTCCTGATATGGAGAGGAAAATTACAACTGTTTTAGGAGCCTTTAGCCTTGAAGATTAGAGATATTAGTGCTGGAGGAGCCCTCCCTTCTTTATCACACTCTGCAGGGCAGCTTCGGATGTATGTATGACTGCTGACCTTTTCTTACAAGATAATAAACCTTTATAAAGACAATTGGGATATTTGTCTCTTATTCAGAATTGATAAAAGATTTTGCCACCACAGTCATATTCTGTACATACACGGAACAATAATTTAGGGGATTCGTGTTTCAATGCAGTTGTTAAATGTGTGCGCGTGACCTATGTAACTTTTGGCCCTGTAGTGGTTAAAAACAAAAACTATATACACTTTGCAGAAGAACATTGTTTTGGATGTGCTCCAGCTCTGCGTGACTCTGCGGATGAAAATGGTTATCATGCTGCTCAAAAAACATTGACTACTAGGCTTAAGAGATATAACAAGATTTGATGGGTAGGATCTCAAGCTGACTAACTGAAGATGTTACTGTAGCTTTACCCATTAATAGACATGCTACATCCTTAAAATCCCAGCACAGCCATAAAAACAAAATGAAAATGACCTTTCACAATAGATAATGCCAAGCAATGTACTCTATTGGAGAGCTTCATATGGCAATTTATCTGTTCAATACAATGCCTTTCTCACCAGTTGAGCAATAAAAACACCCTCTCTGCATCACTTTTACAATATTTCAAATCCCTTAGTCCTCATCAACTCCATAAAGCCAAGTCAATGTTGATTCTTGTTTTATTACAAGCTGGGTCACGTTCTCTCTTTGCCAGCAGACTCTCCTCTGTTTGACGGTTGTTTTAAACAGGTTATTCACAGAGGTTGGAGATTTAACTGCTCTATGTTATCCTTTCTTACTCATTGTAACAACTAATCTCTGCAATTCCCACACCATACAAAGTAGCCAGAGCAAGTTGTGTTATATATTGATGCAAACATATTGATGTATGCAATTTCCTCTGAAAACCATCCTGTCAGGTCTAAAATATAAACACTTACCATAGTGATTAAGTACAGTAAGTAATAAGTAAGACAAAACACGTTTTGGGAGATGGATTGATGTATTGACTCATCATTTAAATTGTGTTAATTTTGATTAAAAAAACAGTTAAATGGTGTACATTTAACAAAAGGAAAATAGAATCAAATTACAGTGTGTGTTTTAATTATTACACTTCAGATATTTAACAGTGTTTTTATTTTGTTGATTAAAACAATAAAAAAGGTCTTGATCTGGAACATGATTGATCCTGGAAGTTGCTGAAATATGCCTTTACAATACAGTGCCTGTTTTTGATTTTAATAAATTAGTTATCACACATCTGTTTTTGTTTTGTTATTATGGGGTGCAGATTATTGTGAAAAAAGTCCTTTAAATAAGTTTAGCATAAGGCTTCAGCATGACAAAATGTGAAAAATAAATAAATAATTAAAAATGATACTTTGCAAGGAACTGTATATTTTCCCCCCACATGTACAGTACAATTAGCTTCCGAATATCAAATGTGTTTAACCAGCAGCTCTCCACAACCGCTGGCCTCAAACAGCATTTCATTCATTGAGATTTCATACCGTTTGAGCTTCAGTGTAATTCTACCACACAGCAATTATAATAAGACTTTAGTTTTGCTAAATGCCTCACATGGATTAAATTTCAGTAAATTAGCCATTTTATTTTGACTAAATCACACAGAACAGAATGAATCATTTTGATGAAATTTAATTAATACCTTAACTGTGCTAAAATATATTTAACCATTTAAACGTTTAATTAATTTCAAACCAACATGTGTGTGATGATACTTGGCATTGAAGAAAAAACACAAAATAGTGAAAGGTGTGTTTCAATTGGACTAAATAGTCTATTTTCGTCTTTCAAAAAGGGACAATAAAAACTAGGACCGCTTTCATCATTTTCACTTTTATCTTTTTTCTTTATTTCCGTGCACTGACTTGTTCGCCAAGCTGAGCAGCCAATCAGAGCTCTCTCTTTCACTGATGGCCTGAACCCGATTGATGAATCAGCCCCCAAAAAACCCAGCCGTGTCCGACTAGAGCCAATGGTGTGGACCGACACTCAAAAGCAGTCCAACGGGTATGAAACTTTCAAAACACTGTAAAATCTTCTTCCAAACACTCATTTAAGATGAGTTTCAGGAACTAGGCAAGTAAGGCAACAACAGCAAATTGTAAATAACTGGAAACTAGTGAAATGTTTAATTTCAAGTCGGAAGTACATCATGAAGCTCATTGCAAGTAGTCTATTACATAAAATGATAAAAAGAGATTGTGAGACATTGCTGAACTCAACAAATCCTAATATTCATGTAAAAAACTCACAAACTTTATATTAAAAGTAAGACTTTATTTAAAGATTTAGGCTATAACATCATCTGTTCTCAAAGTCCTAATACTGATATAATATTGTTAAAGTAAGGAAAGGTATATGCCTGCAAGTGGCAACAATTTGGACAGTTACTTGACAGACAGATTAGTTATTTGATCATTAGATTTGGCAAAACTCAAGGATTTTAATCTATTCCACAAAGCGCCAATGAGACATACAGACAAAACTGTAAATGCATTTATAATAGACGTTTACATTTATGCGTTTGGCGCACAAAGTGACTTGCATTGCATTCAAGAAACACATTGACATTCTAATCAGTTCTTGCTTTCCCTGGGGATCAAACCCATGACCTTGATGTTGCAAGCACCACTCTCTCCTATATGAGCTACAGGAGAGCCTGTACAATAGCTGAATTTCTCTTGCCTCAGCAGTGTGTGACATTCAGGATCGTTTCATTTATGGCTCTGCACATGACAGTATCTGATGCCCAGTCAATTTTAGATAATAAAAAAAACACAATAAGTGTTCCTGCCCCCTAAAATCTGCTGAAAAAGATGACACAAAATGCTGCGTTTGTCCTAGAACATTCTAGAGATCCTCTCTGCTTCATTTCTGTGTGAAAGCTTTGCGGTTTTCAAACCTAATGGCAGATAAAATTGTGGAACATCTTTTGTCCCGTCTCAACAATCAGTGGTTGTGATTTATTAAAATGAATATTCTGTTTATTACTTACTCACCCTCGTCTCATTACAAATCTATAAGCTATTTTGTTTATGGAACACAAAAGAAGAAATGACTGTCATGCAGTATTTGTCATATAACAATAGTTCATAATAACTAGGAGCTAATCAAGATGTAATCCCAGACCAAAATTAAAGTCAATATTACATTTATTTATCTCGCCCTCCCCCAAAACATGTCTACCATCCATGGGGAGTAAATAACAACATACATCTTATCCTTAACTTAATCTTATTATTGCTGGGTGTGACGGTAAAACCAATAAAATCAATGATGTGTTGGGGAAGCGTGATAAATTCTCATCTTGATGTAATAAGCCCATGGAGATGAAGTTGTTCTCATGCCCTTCCTCAGTTCTGTCCTAAATAAACCAGATGCAGAGTGGATGAAACTGGGACGAGTGCCAGTCCTGAAAGCCTGAGCAACGGGAATAAAGCAAGGTTTATGCAGGCCTTGCAGATTTCACTGGCGCATGACTCGGCACATCTGTGATGTTAACCTGAAGGAACCGAACCTTATCCTCATCCTGAGGGCTTTAAAATGAAAAAGGATTGTCAAAAAGGAGCCTAAATTAACTCTCATATGCCCATACACCACTTCATTCAAACTAAACCTCAATATACAGCAATGCCTTGAGATACGAGTGTCCCGACATTTTTTGCTTTGAGATACGAGTAAAGATTTGAGATACAAGCAGCTTACTGACGTTAGGTGTTCGTGCACTCGGAGCAGATCAAGCGCCTCATTTATGGGGTAATTGCATATAATCTCCACTAGAGGCAGCTTGGTTTTACAGCGGGGGTTACCGGGGGCAACGAGTGATTCACGAGTTTTAAGCTGGGAGCAGCACGAGTTATGAGTGTTCAATAATAATAAATATGAGTTTTATTACGATACACTTCCGTATTGTGTTTGCATTATCTACATCATCCCTCCTTTTCCTCCTCCGCACATGTCGTCATTAGCCGCTACTGTATCGTCTGTCTCGAAGGTAAGAACTAGTAATTAAAACCACATTTTATTTTATATCACAGAATCCTTATATACTGTTACACTGTTCCTGTCTGTCTGGGTCTTCTCTGTCACTTCCTGTCAATCTTGTCATTGTTTCACTTCCTGTCTCTCGGGTTATTGTTTCACTCCCTGCACCTGTCTTGTAATCACTTCCTCGTTAGTCTCCCAGGTGTTGTTGATTCCCCTTGTGTATAAATCACTTGTGCATTTCCCTGGTGTTGGTCAGTTGCTAAAGAAGTAATGTCTGTGTTAACAGTGTGTGGATGTTCTGCCTGTTTCCTGAGTTCCCAAGTTTTTGCCTAAGTTTAGTTTTGCACAAGTGTGCTCTTTTGTTTTGTTATTTAAAGTGTTTTGTTTTCATTTATATTAAAGCTCAGTTTCAGTTGAAAGCCTGCCTTTGTTGCCTTGTTCAGCATCACACACCGACCCCACCGTAACATATACTATAATTTTCTGTGTGTGTGTCTCTATAGCAATTAAAAACATGTTTTTTCCATTGTTATTAGCACTAATAAGGGAGTTTTTTAGAGGGCTAGAACGGATTAATTTCTTTTCTGTTATTTCTTATGGGAAAAAATGATTTGAGATACGAGCAACTCGAGTTACAAGCTCGTCCTGGAACGGATTATGCTCGTATCTCAAGGTATTACTGTATATACATGTATGTGGTGGATTCATTAGTTTCAATCCATTCAAAAAATAATAAACCCATCGATTTCAGCGTGAAACATGTCCTAGAGTTGGTCTGTGAAGTCCTGTATGACGGATCCAGTTTGCGTAAGCGTCATGGCATGTACGAGCGCAAAAGCAGGTGGCCCGTGGGCGAAATGCAGGTACATCTTCCCACCGCAAATCTCAAATTATGCACATGCTCTAACGGCGGGAGCTCAGCCGTCTCCATCCCACGCACATCTCAACCTCCCCACACGCAGTCTTATTTTCTCTCTTCCTTCTGTCTTTTTTGGTCTCATGTGAGCTCCATTTTGACTATTCCTCCTCACTAGGTCTTTTATCCCCTTGATTTATCTCTAGTTTATCAAGGCTTTTGAAAGGGAATTATTTTTATTCTGTTTGTTGTAAGTGCTAATGAAGTTATGCTACAGTGAAACCGGATATTTTAGGCTTGAAAACAAAAATCGACACTGAACCAGGGCAGCTCTCATCCCACACATTTGTAGACACTTTAATATAATGGCATTTTTTATGAAGCAAGCGCTGAGCTACTGAAGCATCACAACTAAATATAGTCAGAGCCTCAGACAGTGGGTCAAAGGTTAGAAAATTGTTTTTAATGTGTGGGTTTAATTAAAAAACACCAATGGGCAAAAACAGAAGAAAAAAAATTAATAAATCTGGATTTCCGCAGTAATTATTTGTCTCACTGGGTATATTTACAGTGCCCCTATTTTGCTTTTCGGATGTTGTCTTTCATCAAGTGTGTAATATAGCAGTAATATAGTTAATATAGTGTAATATAGTTTTTGAATGCAGATAAATGGAGTTATTGACTCTTAAAAGATATACATGACGTTGAAAATGTAAACAAATTTAGCAGATAAAAAAATAGCTGATAAAAATCAATATGAAAAGGCATTTGCAACCATTTTTACATCTGTGACATTTTCAAATGAAATATTTATCCATTTTATCCATTTGGAGACGCTTTTGACATTTTTACTAGGTTTGTTAATATGTTTGTCTTTGAGCAGAACTACAGGTCTGAATTAATTTATTTGTGGGAAAAGAAAAAAAAAGACCAAGCATGAAGAGTGGAGGTGATAAAAGCATTTAGAGCTTCACGAAACACATTCACAGAAGTCCAAAAGCTTTTACCCAGGGTCTGAACCGGCGAGAAGTGATGTCATGACCACCTCTCAGCCAATCATGAGCCCTAGAGGAACAATTTAATCAAGCCGGTCCCGGGGGGACTGATGTCTCGGGTCAATAAAACCACATCTGCATGAGTGACTGATTATCAGTGTCCAGAATGGCCAGTGTCCTGGGGGTGCTGTGTCCTGTCAACCCGTTCGCTGGCTATTTTTGGGAAAGTGTTTGGGTCTCTAGTCATGCCCTCACTTATTCTTGTTAAACTAGCCGCAGTGAGAATGAACTGAACATCTCCGCTGGACTGCATTGACCCCGACTGAGGCTCAATGTCAATGTACTAAAAGACATTTACAAAAACGAAAGACAAACAACAGGGAGAGAAAAAGGAGATTAGCAGATAATGGATAAAAGACATTTTCAACCCATTTTACTTTACAGTGACATATTTCCTAATGATATTGAAGTAGAAAAAAAATAAACAGGCCTGACTTTATCTATTAGGAAATGACAAGACCTGAATTAAAGCTAAATAATTGATCGGCTGAAGGTAAACAGTGTAGGTGATGTCAGCTAAAAGGGAAAGTCAAGCATTTAACTCTTTCCCCACCAGCGCTAAAAAAAAAGAAAGAACAAAAATTGGTCAGACACCGCCAGCATGTTTGATAATTTTCACAAACGTTTCAGAATATTTAGTTATATGAATATCTGAACATGCAAAAAAGAAGCCAAAATTATATAATACAGAATATTATCCACTATACAATTAAAAAACCTGTTTTATTGTAGCTTCATGCATTGCTTATCACTTGAATGTGTGTACATTTCATAAAAAAGCAACATTTTGAGCAAAAAACTGAGAAAAATCACGTTTTTTTTTTCAGAACGATGATTAAAACACAGATGGAGTCGATGGAGTCCATTAGAAGCCCCAAAAGCTTCAGTCCTAAAGCTCGTTCTGGATCCTCATTTCATTCAGTATCATTACGCAGTTTTAAATGCTGTCTAATGTTGATGATCAAGTTATCAACGAAGATCTGCTTCAGACTGTCTGCTCTTGTGTGGAAAATTACTAGTTTTGTTTATCTTTCTTTCTTAGCCAATCAGAATCATTTAACCGTCATCATTGGCGTAGTTAGCAACCTCTGTTAGAGTATAATTGCTGTAACAATGTTATTGTATTTGGGGTGGCCTACGAACTCCTTGTGAGACCTGAAGCTTCTGCTGATGAAACTGCAAACTAAACTTCACTAAAATGTCTTCTTTTGACTGCACTTCTGACTCCTGGTCTTCATTCAACATATCTGGTCCTCGGGTCTTAACTGTAAATCCCCTACAATATGAACTAATTTGAATGAATAATATAACATACTGATGAATGATGCATAATAAAACCCTGTTGGGTCACTGATTTGTATTAATCTTTTTTTTTTGACAGAAAGTAAGCAATGCTTTTATTCAGCAAGGACACAAAAGTCACAATAAATACATTTATAATGTTACAAAAGTTTTCCATTTCAAATAAAACCGTTTTATTTTAACTTTCTATTCATCAAAGAATCCTGAAAAATTATGCATCACAGTTTCTACAAAAATAATAACAGCTATAAACAAATCACACAATAACACACATCTCATGACTTAAAGGTTGACGCTGGTCTCGCTGGCAGCAGAATGAAGCGTGTAATGCGGCTAACAGCGCTGCCTCATTTCAGAAATGTCTGAGTTAATAGAGAGGTCACTCTTGCATTAGAAGACTTGAGGATCCACCCAGTTCATGCAGTAAAAGCAGACATGATATAAAGCCAAGGAGAGACTCTCATCAAGTCATTTCTTCTGAGTGCAGTAGGTCTGTTCAAGAAGACAGTCATTATTTGAATGAGCTGCCACTTTGTTGCTTGCCAGTTTATCAGATCTAAATATATATATCATATAAAACGTCACGCAAAGCAACAGCAGTTTCTCATTACACATGCATGTTTATACGTCGGATCTTGTCGAGAACATTCTGCAATGTGGGCTTGCATGCTATGGTCTGGCATTATAAGCGTTTTATTTTTAAAGGGGAACTATTATGCCCTTTTTAACAAGATGTTATAGAAGTCTTCAGAATGTGTCTGAAGTTTCAGCCAAAAATATCCCACAGATCATTTATTATATCATGTTGTCAATGCACATTTCTGAGTGGAAGGAAAACATGGTGCTTTCATGTCTGTATCTTTCAGTGCAATATCATCTGCATGTGTTTTAAAGCCATATTAGTCTAAACTTCTGATATAAGGTTTTCTAAGCGCACACACCCGAAGCACATGCACAGAAAACTGGACGTCAGACGCCACGTCCCGCGAGTTCTTAAGCTCTTAAACTGTCAAATACAGGTTATGTATTAGACAGTTATGGTTATGTCAAAAACACACAAAGTTGATAAAAACATTTGGTTATGTTTGTGAAGGTAAACAGCAGGGAAAGAAATTACGTGTATATTAGATCTATGTTTTAAAGTGAAAGCAGTGTAATATACAGTATATACTACTAAATATACTGTCAATATGTATCAAACAACAAAAGAAAAACCCGTCTGAATAGCGTTCGCTTTAATAAAAATGCTGTTAAACGCTCTGTCGAGGAGATAAACACTGTGAAAGGCTCACTTAGGGGCGGAGCTAAGCGAACAGGGCGGAGTCTGTCAGCAGTTGAAGGCGTGTCCTAAGCCAATGTGATGTCACAAAAGCGAGAATCTGAAAACAGCTTGTTCTGAGACACTGCTTATGGTTTATGGGTATCAGAGGAGTGGGGGATTTTTACCATTGTAGAGTGGTTGTGTAACACACTGCTGACACACATATATGTTTAAACATCATGTAAAAGTGAATTTTGCATCCTCTTTATGTGTAACATATGTGTTGTTAATATAGTGAATCACACGTCTTGACCAACAACTCATGCTTTGCCTTGACAAGCGACTGATGACAATTTCTACTCACTTGTTGAGATAAATGCGTTTCTCGGTGAACTGCCCTGCGCCATAGGTGGGGTCCTCGTAGGGTTCGTTCTGCACCACCTCCACTCCCTCTCCTCTCTCGCTCTGCTCGTGGCTGTGCTTGCTGATCATGTACAGCTGACCAATCCTGTACTAGAGACACAGACGCAAAACACTCAGGACCTCCATGTTCAACACGCAAAACAAGAACCACAAATTAATCCAAAAGCATACTTCGGTTTTTACGCCTGGGTAAAATAACCATCATCAAACCTGTATCGGCACAAATAGTTTAACCGATTTTAGCACTTTGTTATTTGTATATTTACCTACAGCTGCTAGTGAATTGTGAAAAAAAAAAATAATAATCATCACACAAAAAAAGAAAATGATGGCCGCCAAAGGGACATTGATTCTCCACAATAGTCCTTAGTGGCACAATTATTTTTTGACAGGAATGAAAATGAGGCTGTGATGGATCGAAGTACAGTTCAATGGATTTTACTGTTATTTAACAACATACCGATTGTTCAGCCAACTATTTTTACAAAAAGAAAGTGGGAAGACAAAACACAGACGTGATCAAGGATCTTTAATCAGTGCATGCTTTTGTAAAGACTGTAAGCGCGTTTCTCACAGCCTCGGTTAAATTCACAATGGCTTCAACCCTGATTAAAGGTTTATAAGGTGGATGCTCCGTACGCTCGGCTCACACATGCACATAGATTTTTCTGCATTAATTAATCTGTCCATAAGGTGGCAAGACTGATCAAAGGTGTTGGTTCACATTTAAAAAAGAAATGGAGGATTTGGCAAAAAATATCACAAACTACTTGAGAGGCAACAAAAGACGGCAGTCTTAACAAGCACTTGTGCGAGGGGTAACTCCAGTTTAACAAGCACAAAGACGCGTCTATGGGTGTAACGCCTGGATAAAAATACCACAGACTGGGTCAGAGTGAATGAATCGGAGCGCTTCTTCATTTCTCACTCGGTGTGAATAGACCTTATGTCTGCAATTTGATTATAATTTTGTTCTTGATGTAAACAAGGTATGACACAAAGTAAAACAGATCCTCTCTGCTTTTAAATGAGTTACATTTACTTTAATGCATTTGGCAGATGCTTTTATCCAAAGCGGCTTACATTGCATTTAAATAACACATTCAATTTCTAATCAGCTCTTGCGTTCCCTGGGGATCGAACCCTTGACCTTGTGTTGCAAGCCCTACGTTCTACTGTTTGCAGGGGGAAGGAGGGGGGAGGAGAGGAAAATTAAAAATGAGAGGGACAAAGGGAAAAGGAGAGGAAAAGAGAAGAGATTTTTTATGATTTTGTCCCGCCAAAAGCAACGTTTTTTGAAAGTCGACGTTTATCATAAATTATCGTAAAAGAGTTTAAAAAAAATCTTCCTACACATTTAAATGGGAGTAAAGTTCATCACAAGGTTGGCGACTCGATTCCCACTCTTCCAGGAAATAAAATATGTTACTTTATGCCGTGAATTATGTTTTATTGTTAAATAATCACATAACTGGTACCCACATTACTTGTGTTGTGCCATTATACAAAATAAAATAACGTATTAAGGAAATAATACCAATTTAATGTATTTACAGGTCTTAATTTTCAGCTTTAATTATGTTTTTATTGCTTAAAAACAAGTCAATCAAAACTTTCACAAATGCCTATAACTTCTGAAGGATCTTATAGCACACAAAATGTAATTATGACCAAACTTTTAATATCAATCAGCCATAGCCAATCATTCGTTCAATTCCCCTTTTTAAAAAAATCTTCTATTCATTCTTTTCAATGGTTATTTATCCAAGTTAGGTTATTATTGCGCTAACCATCGCTAAAAGGAGACTAAACGACTGTGTGACTGATGAAAATGTAACAAATCGACATCCAATAGTCATCCAATCTCACAATGGAGAGCGGGCGACGCGATTGGACGAGGACAGAGCACAAACCAACCAATGGAATTCATGCTGGTCATCTATTATTTGCAATGCCAATTTCACACAATCCAATCAAGTCACACTTTATGTGTCAGTCAGACTGTCTCCTCCTGTTACTTGTCAAAATAACCAGTAATGTGGACCAGATAAAGATTAGGAATAGCCTTTGGTCCAAGCTTTCAACAAGTTTCAAGTAATACCCCAGCCTCACAATCACGAGTGCTGTGCCCTGCCCGGTATCATAAGTTCTGGAGTGTGTGACAGCTGTGACAGCTGCTTATCTGTGTGAACAGAACAGGCCTCAGGCATCTGTTCAGCTTTCTGCATTAATTGCCACACTGGAGACACGCAATGATCCTTATCAATGCAGTCATACATGCGGGGTATGACCACAGCCCTGCAGCTCATGCGCTTATATTTATAAGTCAATGATCAGATATGACGTACTTCTCATTTTAAAGCCTTCAGGCTGGGTATAAACGCAGTCCGTGTGTTCGAGATGAACATCTTTGGAATCTTAGTCGAAATAAAAATCTTAGTGGGCAAAGCGTTTCATTGAACATCTCTAACAAGCACTGGACTCCCGTTTCTTCTTTTCTCTTTGTGCTACTATGTGTGTGTTAAAAGAGCTTTAAACATCTTTGATGTTAAAAGAACATTCAAGTTATTTTTAGCTCAATGTTTTTGGGCAGTTTCTGTGACCTATCTTGTACTTGAACCACAGTTTGTAAAAAGAAATCATCTGTTCCGGTCCTCTAAAAAAACTCCCTTATTAGTGCAAATGACAATGGAAAAAAACATGTTTTTAATTGCTATAGAGACACACACAGAGAAAATTATAGTATACAGTGGTACCTCGAGATATGAAAGGCTTAACTTACGAAAAATCCAAGTTACGAAAGCAAAGACGAATAATTTTACTGCTCTACATACGAAAAGTTTTCAAGATAAGAAAGGTTTCTGAAAGTGCGAGATTCGCCCCATAACAATTTTGAAACTCGCGCCGCACGCCGCCATCTTAGTTATAGTAGACTCGCCACCATCCTCCTGCTCTCCCATTGGTTCCTGATGCTAGCCAAGCCATGAGATCCTTCTCTCTAATTGGACAGCATCCCTCCCATCATGCATCTTCTATACGTACGTGCTGGCGTGCTTTAGCTCAGCCACTCCGCACCCCAAACTTTAAATTTTTTATGTGACCAGGGGGGGTCCTGGGCCCCCTCATTTACATGTCCGACCCCCTCAGATTTTTAATTGTTTAAAATTGCGACTGTGAAAACAAAAGTGAAAGGACAAGACGATCGCAAAACGATTGCTGCACCACAACTAATTGTGGCTGAGAGGTTAAGGCGACGAACTAGAAATCCATTGGGGTTTCCCCGCGCAGGTTCAAATCCAGTCGACAACGTTATGCTCAGACACCCCTGGTACGTACGTTATCTGCCGTTTGTCCTCCTCCTCCTCTGCCGAGCCTCGAAAGGTAAGCTTCGACATTTCACGTTATTTCATTGTTTATAGGTCAATTTAGCTTTATTATGAAATTTAATGGGGTGTTTTTGGAGGGTTTGGAACGGATTAGCCATTTTACATGTAAAATGTGTTCCAAGATACGAAAACTCATTATACGAAGGCCGCCTCGGAACGGATTAATTTCGTATCTCGAGGTATCACTGTATAAGGATTCCTGTGATATAAAATAAAATGTGGTTTTAATTATGAGTTCTTCGAGACAGACGATACAATAGTGGCTAATGGTGGCATGTGAGGAGGAGGAGAAGGAGGGAGGGATTACGTAGATAATGCAAACACAATACGGAAGTGTAGTGTTTCTTCCCGTGTTGTGTATTGGATAGACTCAGAACTTCATATTTATTATTATTGAACACTCATAACTCGTGCTACTCCCAGCTTAATACTCCTGAATCACTCTTCGCCCCCGGTAACCCCCGCTGTAAAACCAAGCTGCCTCTAGTGGAGATCATATGCAATTACCCCATAAATGAGGCTTGAGCTGCTCCGAGTGCGCGACCACCTAGCATCGGCATCTGTAAGTTGCTCGTATCTCAAAGCAAAAATTGCTCAAAGGCTTGCTCGTATGTCAGAATACTTGTATGTCGGGACGCTCATATCTCAAGACATTACTGTACATGAATTTACCAAATGGGTGAATTGCGTCAGAAATGTTGACAGTAAAACTTAACATGCAAGCAAGGGAAACAGAACTTGGAGTCATTTTCCTTCGATGAATTCTGGATTTTTTTTTATAGGAATAAACACAGTTGTGTTTTATACATTGCAACATTTTCCCAAACACACCCCTCACCTACCACCTGATGGTTAAACGGATAGTTTCACCCCAAACTCACATCATCATTAATTGCTTACTTACATTTACATTTATGCATTTGGCAGATGCTTTTATCCAAAGTGACTTGCATTGCATTCAAGAAACACATTGACATTCTAATCAGTTCTTGTTTTCCCTGGGAATTGAACCCTTGACCTTGGTGTTGCAAGCACCAATGCTCTACTGGTTGAGCTACAGGAAAGCTTACTTGTATTTTATTCACAATAGGAAAGGAAAACAAGTTTTAACATTTATTTTTACATTCAACACTTCACCTTTAAGTTGCTTTTAACCTAGCAGATACCCAGCATTTCACAGCCGCCATAATTCCTCTTAGAAAAGAAATGACACTTCAAACATTCAAATTCGATGTCTAATGCGATCACTGTGTGTTACACACAACTATCAATGTTTAACCTCCTCTCTCCCCTGAAGCATGCCATGCTCACCTTCACCTCCATTCATCTGAGCTTTTTTAAAAAACACAGCTCTTTGTTTGATTAATGAGATATTGTCCTCATTGTTATCCTGTGAAATCCAATTAAAGCTGCAGAAAAAGCGAGAGAACAAGAGTAGCTGAGGGGTTCAAGTGGCGGTGAATAATTCATCGCTACCACTTTCACTTTGTGTGTGACGGACAGGCGTGAGGAGAGATGAGAGGACGGACAGACTGCATGAGAGTACATTAAGTGTTGGCGGTGAAATGACATTTTAAAAATAAATAAATGAGGCAGGGATATAGAAGTGTGTGCTTTGCACATCCCCCAGGCAACAGCTTGATCTTCTTTGATAGCAAGCTTGAGTCTTTTTTGTTCTTTTAAGCGTAACTCTAGTATCACCCACAGCAGCACTCTGTTACCTGCCGAGTGCCTGTGTTTCATGAGAATAGAGTTGCTTAATGGCCAGTCATTAGGTTGTGCTGTTCAGGCTACTCTTTGAGAGCTCTTGAGGGCTGCCCTGATTGTGTTGGGGAGAGAAAACTGTGGTTTTGTTGATTCGAAAAAACCTCTCTCGGGCACATTGAAGAAAGAATTCAATCCCGAGCACAGAGAGGTTCATGCAGTGCCGTGAACTGACGACAGCATGTGTCAACAGCATGTTTGAGAGGAATTTGATTGGTGTGTCTTAATGCAAAACTTCCCACTGGGGTTGCCAGTTTAGCAATTTGATGCTAGGTTGTGATAGTGATGTCATTTAGGGGTTGAAAAGGTATTTGCTAGAGTGGCCTTGATTGTTGATAGGGGATTATTAAGATGTCCTGGGTTGCTGCTCGGTCGTTGGGTGGTCTGACTTGTTGATAGAGCATTGATTTGGTGTTCTGGGTTGTTGCTCAGGCATTGGGTGCTTTGGGTTGTTGATAGGGCACTGATGGAGTGTTTTGGGTGGATGCTAAGACATAACTATGGTGTTCTGGGTTGTTGAAAAGGCACTGATAGGGTGATTTGGGTGGGTACATAGGCATTACTGGGATGCTCTGGGTTGTTGTTTGGGCATTGTGTGTTTTAAGGTGTTGCTAGGACATTGATAAGGTGTTTTGGGTGGGTGATAATGCATTACTAGAGTACTTTGCATTGCTGCTAGGACATTGCTATGGTGTTCTGGGACGTTGCTCAGGCATTGGGTGCTTTGGGTTGTTAATAGGGCACTGATGGGGTGTTTTGGATGGATGTCAAGGGATTACTATGGTGTTCTGGGTTGTTGAAAAGGAATAGAGGATGAATTGGGTGGGTGCTAAGGCATTACTGGGATGCTCTGGGTTGTTGTTTGGGCATTGGATATTCTAAGCTGTTGCTAGAGCATTGATAAGGTGTTTTGGCCGGTGTCAAGGCATTACTAGAGTACTTTGCATTGCTGCTAGGACATTGCTAAGTTGTTCTGGGATGTTGCTCAGGCATTGGGTGCTTTGGGTTGTTGATAGGGCACTGATGGGGTGTTTTGGGTGGATGCCAAGTCATTATTAAAGTGTTCTGGGTTGTTGAAAAGGCACTGTTAGCGTGTTGTGTTGTTGTTCAGACATTGGGTGTTTTAAGGTGTTGCTAGAGCATTGATAAGGTGTTTTGGGTGGGTGATATCATAGCTGGTGACTTGCAAACCATGCAAACCTAAAGACAGTCTTGCCAAAGTTTTACCAACATGTGAGCTTTGCAACAAGGGAAAACAACACACTGGACTGCGTTTACACAACAGTGAAGAACGTATACAAGGCTGAACCCCGCCCCCACCTCAGGTACTCGGATCACATCTCCATTATGTTAACTCCAGCATACAGACCACGTCTGAAACTCACCAAACCGGTTCAGAAACCCATCACAATTTGGCCACAGGAGGCTACATCAACTCTACAGGACTGCTTTCAGTGCACAGACTGGAACATGTTTAAAGAGGCGGCCACCTACAACAACCACACAGACCTGCAGGAGTACACTGAAACTGTGACTGCCTACATCTCAAAGTGCATTGATGATGTGACGGTAACCAAGACCATCACCACACGCGCAAACCAGAAGCCGTGGATGACAGCAGAGGTTCGTGGGCTGCTAAAGACCAGAGATGAAGCATTCAGATCAGGAGATAAAGCAGCCCTCAAAACAGCAAGAGCCAACCTGTCCCGTGGCATCAGATATGCAAAACGGTCTTATGCCCAAAAAATCAAAAACCACTTCACAGACAGCAGGGACACACGGAGCCTGTGGCAAGCCATTCAGACCATCACTGACTACAAGCCCCCGCCACAGGCCTGTGATGATGACACATCCCTCCCAGATGCACTCAACCACTTTTATTCAAGGTTTGAAATGCAGAATGACACACCTGCACAAAAACTGCCCACACCACCCAACGACCAGGCACTCTGTCTGTCTCCAGCCGATGTAAGGAAGACCCTTTCTAGGATTAACCCACGCAAGGCTGCGGGACCTGACAATATACCTGGCCGTGTACTGAGAGACTGTGCTGCACAGCTGACAGATGTCCTAACAGACATCTTCAACACATCACTGAGCCAGGCAGTCGTCCCCACATGTCTCAAATCAACGACAATAATACCAGTACCGAAGAAATCACCCGTGTCCTGTCTAAATGACTACCGTCCCATAGCACTGACCCCAATTATAATGAAGTGCTTTGAGAGACTAGTCATGCATAATATAAAAACCGGACTCCCAAACACACTCGACCCACTTCAGTTTGCATACCGTCCAAACCGCTCTACGGATGATGCAATCTCCTCCACCCTCCACCTGGCTCTTACCCACCTAGAAAACAAAGACTCCTATGTTAGAATGCTGTTCATTGATTTCAGCTCAGCATTCAACACAATAATCCCACAACAGCTCATCAACAAACTAAACCTGCTGGGCCTCAAAAATTCCCTCTGTAATTGGATCCTGGACTTTCTAACCGGAAGACCTCAGTCAGTCCTTGTCGGCCACAACACCTCGAGCACTACCACACTGAGCACAGGTGCCCCACAGGGCTGTGTGCTCAGCCCGCTGCTCTTCACGCTGCTGACCCACGACTGCACTGCCAAGTTCAGCTCCAACCACATCATCAAGTTCGCTGATGACACAACGGTGGTAGGTCTCATCAGCAACAATGATGAAACGCACTACAGAGAGGAAGTGGCACAGCTGGCTGTTTGGTGTGGCTCTAACAACCTGTCCCTCAATGTGGAGAAGACAATGGAGGTTGTGATGGACTTCAGGAGAAACTCTGCTGACCTCCCCCCACTGACCATCGACAGCTCGACTGTGAAGAGAGTCAGCAGCACTAAATTCTTGGGGGTGCACATCACAGAGGATTTCACCTGGACCACCAACACCACATCTCTCTCCAAGAAGGCACAACAGCGCCTACACTTCCTCCGCCGGCTGAAAAGAGCAAGTCTCCCTCCACCTATCCTCACCACCTTCTACAGGGGCACCATTGAGAGCGTGCTGACCAGCTGCATCACTGTCTGGTACGGGAACTGTAGTGCAGCAAACCGCAAGACCCTACAGCGGACAGTGAACACAGCTGCAAGAATCATCGGTGCCCCTCTCCCCTCCATCCTGGACCTTTTCCTTGCACGATGCTCCAGCAAAGCCAACAGCATTGTGAAGGACCCCACCCATCCCTCCCACAGTCTCTTCCAGCTCCTTCCATCAGGAAGACGGTTCAGGAGCATCAGAGCCCGCTCCGCCAGACTGCTCAACAGCTTCTTCCCCCAGGCTGTGAGAGCCCTGAACTCAAACCCCCCCTCCCCTCCCTGAGACCCCACACAACACTCTACCTCCTGAATAATGGACCAAAAATTGTGAAATCTGAAGGTAGAAACCACCTGTAGAACACCCCCCCCCCCCCCGTGCACTAGTCACTTTCACACACTGCTGTGTGTACACAACCCCACAGTCAGACTCAAATTCTATGCATGTTTACAAGCTCTTGCACTACAAAAATCTTGCACTGTTCCCAAGCCAGCTGCTAGACTCATAATGTTCTCTTGCACATGTACAGTTGTATAGTCTGTATTTTATTTTTTAGTCCGTATAGGTTAACTTTTTATATATATATTTATAGTCATGTGTCAGTAGGTAAGTCATGTATAGGTTTATATTGTTTCATGTCATGGTTGAATGTCTGTACCTATGTAGCACCGTGGTCCTGTGAGACACGACATTTCGTTCCACTGTATGTACCCACATGTAGCGGAATGACAATAAAGCTCAACTTGAACTTGAACTTGATAATGCATTGCTAGAGTACTTTGCATTGTTGCTAGGAAAATGCTAAGGTGCTCTGGGACGTTGCTCAGGCATTGGGTGCTTTGGGTTGTTGATAGGGCACTGATGGGGTGTTTTGGGTGGATGCTAAGGCATTACTAAGGTGTTTTCCGGGTTGTTGATGGGCATTGCAAAGGTGTTCTTGATTGTTGCTCAGGCATTGGGTGTTCCAGGATGCTCCTGGAAGGGCTGGGATGGGCAACGCTGGTCCTGGAGTGCCGCTGTCCTGCAGAGTTTAGCTTCAACCCTGACTCTCCTGCCTCCAGCCTTAGTAATTCTGAAGACATTGATTAGCTTGTTCATGTGTGTGTGATCTAAACTCTGCAGGACAGCAGCACTCCAGGACCGATGTTGCCCACCCCTGTGCTGGGGCATTGATAGGGTGTTTAGGAAGGGTTAAGGCATTACTGGGGTGCTCTTGGCCCTGGCGTTGGGGGTTCTGGGCTGATGCTAAAGCACTGATAGGGTGTTTTGGATATCTTGATACTGCATGACTAAAGATATCATTTAAGCTCATACCATGATGTGGGTTACATACAAAACTTATGTCAATACGGGCATTGATATACATTGGTGTATTATTGGTACATTGGCAGATGACTGGCTACAACTATAAATTAATACATAATTATGCAACAAAAGGTTATGGCTGAACTACTACTAAATTGTAAAATAGTAACATACATCAGGGATGGCGTGAGGTGAGTAAATAATGAACTCATTATTGGGGTTAAATATCCCTTTACATTCACAGTGCCTAAAACTAAACAACATTTCAAGCCGCAAATGCTAAACATAAATCATAATGTATTGCAAGTGTACAATAGCTTTTCTATAGTCTATTGTTTATTTTATGTCAACTACTGTCATTGCAGAACTTAAGTTTGACATCTTGACTAACTATAAGTGGCCTTAAAAATAGATTAACAAAATAATAATAAAGAAACACACTATGGTTTCACTAAAGACATTGATTGCGCAGAACAATTTTAAATTCTTAACTGGAATAAAAGTGAATAGCTGTTACCTCAGTGGCAATAACTTTCTCTTGGTTGCCTGTCCGATTGTTTTATCATCGCATCGACACACACACACACAAAGTGCAGAGGCACTTGAACACAAACACTTTAGAAATGCTTTAAAACCCTCCCAAATGATGTATTGTCAAAGAAAGCGCTATTGAAAAGACAAAGTGAAAGACAAAGAGTATCTCGGGCAACAGGCTGTTGAGAGTAGGCGAGCAACGGTAACAGATGACTGTAGAGTCATTATCTACACAATACTCCTCAGACTCCTCTATATCATTAAACCACGAGCGGCAGCGCTCCACATTTACATTCCGCCCATTCACTACTAATTAGAAAGCTTAAGGGATTTTGTGCCTGTGGTGAACAGGGAAATGAACTGTGATCTTATTGACGAGAACAACTTCAAGCACTCCAGCTGTCCGGAATAACAAACTGCTAACTAGTTTGTTCGCAACAGATTTATCTTTCTGACCTTTGTAGATGTCTTTCAGACTGAACCGGAGAGAGAAATGTAGAGCTATTTTGCACTCTTTGGGATTAAAAACAACTGTAAACGATGAAATAATTGTAAACTAATTCTACTTGAGCTTTTTTCCGCTGTACACTTTTTCGATTCCCGTATACCATTTTTATGTGCTGAGAAAATTACTGTATTATTAAGTAATCCATTGGTCGTTTGATTTCTGAAATATTATTTTTTAGTAAATAATTGCTTCATATTGTTGTTGTTTTTTCTCTCATTTTCTCCAATAACACTTAGGACGACCAATGTTTGAATCTTCCCAGATTCTGTTCTCGTCTCTTCTTTCCTGTCAGAAGATGTGAAATATAGTGCACGACTATTATGGACACTTTGATGTTCCTTTTTGTTATTTTTGAACATGACAGCCTCAGTCCCCATTAAAGAAAAAAGCACTCAAGACGTTCCGCCTGACATCTCTATGGAAAACAAAGCAGAACGAGTTTGGAGTGACATCGTGGTGGATAAATGAAAGACATTTTTGGTAACAATTCCTTTAAGAATACACCAGCCTCGTGAATTCAGCTGACATTGACGAGCTTTTTCACAAACCTCAGGCTGTTATTAGAGAAGACTGAATAAACAGCGTTTACTGGAGCCGATGCTGGGTGATAATTGTGCTCTGCTCTCAGAGGACAGAACACTTTGATTTTAAACCAATACCTCACACTGAACTACCCAGAGCGATGTGAATTGTTTATTTAACAGTGCTAAGCAGCCCTGCATCTGAGGAAAGGGGGCTAATCAAACGGCAACTGTTCTTCTAGAAAGCTAGAGAAGAACAAAACAGTTTCTTATCAGCCCACGCAAGGTACATGCTGTACATGAGCCGAAACAAGCTATACGTTTTACTGTTGAGGTACTGTGACACATACACACATATACATATATATATACAGTAATACCTTGGTTTACGAGTGACTTTGTATACGAGCAAATCGGTATACGATCATTGTATCGGAGTGCGAGAAAATTTTTCCGCCGCCCACGCATATTTTTTGGGGAAAAAGTCCTAACGCTCAGCATCTTTAAGCACATTTTTACTGGAAATATCCTAATGACAGCCTCTCACAAAGCCCATCACCCCTTCACTCGTTCATTCTCTCAGCGTCGCTCAGTTTGGTTCATCATTCACCACAGTGATCCTTTTATAAGTGATTTACAGCGGTTTTACCTCGTGTTGTTAACATTAATTGTGATTGCTATTGTTCACGTAGTGAAATATATACGTACAGTACAGCATACAGACAACGGCCCTCAAGATGAGTAAGAAAGAAGGGATGAAATTCTCCCTGTAAGCAGTAAAACCCTCCTCTCGTCTCCTTCATGCCAGCAGCGACGCTACTCAAAGCTGAAGTGTGTTACAGTAAATTGTCAAGTATTTTTAGAGTTTAATTGTCAATTATTAATTTGTATTTATATGAGATCTTAATGGTTATAATTTTAACTGTAATTAATAGGGTAAAACCCCCCAAAATATTTAAAATGGGCATTTATGGTCGTGTGGAACGAATTGAGTGATTTTTAGTGCATTCCGGTGAATTCAATCTGCTTAAAACCCAGTGTTTAGATGTGGATCTAAAAAACGTATGTTTTTGTACGAAACAAGTAATTGCCGACTCATAAAATGTTTTTGTTTTCGATTAACATTGGATTGCATATTTCAGTTCAACTTTGGTTTAAAGGTATAGTTCTGTCACGGCTCTGTCATTATAGTTGGGTCTCTTCGAGTGTCTGTTGACGGAGCCTGACACTGCCCCTTTAATTGTGTCTTGTCCTTGTGAACCCCGCCCATCTTGTTACCTCGTTCCCTTGAGTGTTGTCAGCTGTTCACAGCTCGTTACCCTTCCTCATGTGTTCCTTAAATACCCCTCAGTGTTTGCTGTCCGGTGTTGCGTCGTTGTCATCAGTTATCATTCTTGTAGTTCCTGATCTGTGTTCCTGCCGTGTTCCTGCCCATGTTCCTGGTTTGTGTCACGTTATAGTTTGATTGGTTTATATCATGTTTTCCCCCCTTGTGGGTTTTGCTTTACGTTTATGTTTGTTATGTTCTTTTGTTATAATAAATTCCTCTTCACCCTGCACTTGAGTCCTTCCCCTGTTCGTATCGTGACAAGTTCACCAAAAACTGAACAATACAATATATAATCATTTAATCACTCTCATGTTGTTCCAAACCTGACTTTTTTGGTGGCTTTTATTGTATGAACAAAAACAGTAGAAATGCTTTTTAAAACAACATATTTGTGTTCCATAGAAGAAATAATACATTTACAAGAACATAATACCTTTACAAGAGGCCTTCCACAAGTCCGTTAGGGAAAGGATTTTAGGAGTTAGGAATTTAATCGTAGGGCTTGTAACGCCAAGGTCATGGGTTCGATTCCCAGGGAAAGCAAGAACTGATTCAATGTGTTTCTTGAATGCAATGTAAGTCGCTTTGAAAAAATTTATAAATGTCAGGGTAAATATGTTTGGTAAGTGCGACAACCTGAAGAGTCTAAAGAAGAGACAATAGACATATATAAAGCATATTTTAAAAACGTCATTATGAAATGAATATTTATTTGCATCCATTATTTTAACAGCAGAAATGTAAGAAATTCCTGTTGTAAAAACAGCTAATGTGGAAATTGCATTGTCTTTCATAGCTCTTTTCGCCAAGTCCGTTCCAACTGGCTTCATTATGACACACGAGAGAGTTTAAGGCATAGGTATTCTCACTTCCGATTGGACTTTTCCCAAAATCATGATGAGCAAAAGATGACAGAATGTTTATTTTTGGTTGAACCATCTCCCAGTCTGACCAGTTCCAATGGTGAAAACGTGTATAAAAGAAAGAAAACAGTGTCCATGTTGATTTCATGATGCCAAAAAACAAGCATAAATCGTTTTTTGATTTATTGCAAGATTCATCTTTTCTAAAGAAGCGTCAAAGCAGGAGCTTTCAAGGTCTGACAACCACTTAAAATGGTGTTGTTAGCCCACAGCATTCTGGGTAAAAAATCGACAGCAGCTATTATTTAGGAAATCCTAGCCCCCTGAGTGTTGATTAAATCAAACGCAAGCCCACCAGCGAAGTTTGACAGAAGAAGCATTGGGAGCTGTATTTATGAGTTTGCGTGTGTAATTGATAGTGCTGCCGTGAGCCCGGGGTGAGCAATGTGTTCGTAACGGGATTCAGCATTAGCACCCGTGGTGATGGCAGGGTGAAAGAGGACGGCACGGGATGGTACAGGAACGTGGGGGAAGGAACGGAGGATCTGAGAGAGGAAACCCTGGCAAGGTGCCCTTTCTCCAGGACGAGTGGAGGGACTGTCAGGTAAATGATTGGAGGGTCTGTGCAGATCGGTTGCGGTTATCTCCACCTCATCCATCACTGCTGGAAAGAGTGCAGCCTCAGCGCTAGCACAGCATCTACCACGGGTCAATGGAGTGCCAGGGGAATATATGGGAGAACGAGAGTGTGTATTTATAGGGTTTTCATGGGCTATGGGGACTTTTGGCTCTGTGGGCTTTTAGAAATTATCACTTTAGAAACTTCTTTTAGCTTACTTTTTAAAGAAATAATTAAACAATGTTAGTGTCGATGTTAGTGTCGATTCTTAAAGACTTATACACACATATTTTTTTTTTTAATTCACCTGCCTTTAATCAGAATAACTTCCCCTCCCTCTTACAGTGACGTCTCTTCTCTGATGATGCGTTTACTGGCATGTGGGCGGGGCAACCTGTCATGAGATCCACCAATAGAAAACCACAACCAATCAAAAATCAAGTCTTGCCTATATTAGGGATGTGACTGTGAGGACTAAACTTTATGATTTGTATTACTATAAAAAAGGAAGAGGAGGATGAGGGATTGCGTAAATTGAGTAAATTACATAAATAACGCAAACACAACACAGACTCGTGGGAGATTCGTACGGAAGTCGACTATGGCCGCAAATCCATGCCAAAAAGAAATGAGCGCAAAACTGATATTTGCGCGCGTGTAAATTACATCCGCGAGTGGATAACAGATCAACACACAGAAAAACGGGAGCCCGCGAGCTCATTTTAATCCCTCGCGTGCATGACATCTGCACGCAATATGTATGCGCACAAACATTCCCCACACACACTCAATCTTCACTTCACTGCTGTTTTTGCTCGCGTGAACGCTTTTATTTTTTACAGTTGGCATCTGTAAGCAGGTCGAATCTCAAATATTTACTTGTATTTCAAAGCAAACACTTGCTCAAAGTCTTGCTCGTATCTCAGAATACTCGTATGTCGGGACGCTCGTATCTCAAGGGATTAATGTAATGCGAAAGTCTCTTCATAAATATCGAATTGCTTAATTAAATTCAAATTGAATTGGAAGTTTTACAATCTCTTAATGAACCTTTTGAAGCATCAAACTATATAAACACTATATTTAATTAACTCATATTTCGTAAGATATATTTTCATATTTTAGTAATTTAGTAAGTCTGAGACAAAGGTAAAAATAAAGACCGAAAAATAACTGAAAAGTTTCCAAGACAGTCTTAATGTGACATTCACATAGTAAAACGTTGTAAATCTGTTAGCTTTAATACCAGAAATTCAACTCCTGGGACAGACGAGTGCCTGAAGCTGAAGCAACACCCTTATGTGTGTGTGTGTGTGTGTGTGTAAGGTCAAAGGTGTGAATGTCGCACGAGACGTATTACAGTGTTCGCACATGAATGTGACGCAAGCAAACGTGTTATTGAAAATTTCTGAGAGAAAGAGAGAGAGGAACACAATTACACAAGTAACAGCATGCTTGCTTTCCACATATGTGCTTTCAGGATCACTGTGTGTGTGTGTGTGTGTGTCCATTAGACAAAGACAACCATTGATCAAATGGTTTTGCTTATTATAAATGGAAAATTTTAATGCACAAAATAAAATAAAAAAGCCTTTCAGATCAAATAAACCATGAACGGCATAGGCCAAACAAAACGACTGGTGTAAACCCTACTGATCTACACTGGAAGGGAACCTGTATTTAATGCCATTTGGGTTGTATTTGCCTTTTCAGGGATGAGGACGTGTCCCGAAAACTGTCCATGTTGACATACTAACAACAGATGAATTTGAGCTAAAACGCATATGACTTTCTTTCTCCTGTTGAACACAAAAGGAGAAGATTAGCAGCTGTTTTCCATGAAAGTGGATTGGGACGCTCCAAAAAACATGGCATCAAAATAAAAGCATCGTGGTACGTGGTATCCATATGTGATGTGCACAATATGCCACAAAATACCTTTGTTTATGATGATTTATATCCGTTCCAGCATGCTTCTCACACAAAGCTATCACGCAGCTTTGTCATGTGATCAGTTGGACCATTATTAGGTTATTTTATGTTGTTTTTGTCATTATACGTTGCATTAAACATCTCCATCTTTGTGTTTTACAAAAGAAAGAACATCATATACGTTTGGAACAAAATGAGGGTGAGGAAATTACATCATTTTAACTTATATTCAAATATTGGTCAGGAAATACTGCTAAAGAACATCTTTTGAATGAGATGTTAATACTAAAGAGAACCGTAACTTACACGATTACAGTCTAAACTTGTAGTTATCAGCTAGTTGCATGGCAACCACTCATAGCAACTGTGTTGCGCTGTGAAGAGCTCAGGTACTAAAGATGCTCTGATGGAGCGTGTGAACTGAACGATCACTTAACTTTACACACGGTAGAACACAGCACACAGATTCTTGTTTTACATGCCTATTTTCAAATGATCACCATCAGTGGTTAAAATGGATCACAGATTTCAGAATGACATAAAAAAGAAAAATCTAAATCAGTTTTTGTTTATTCTCCAATGTTCCCAACTAGTGTGGCATGACAGGTTGCAAATTCCAAAAATAAGTTACAATACATCATTGCTGTCGTCTCAAAACCTTGTATTTTTAGATTTCAGCATTTTTATTTTTTTAAAGGAATAGTATTGGTCATCCATTACCACCGTATGTGGATTTTACAAATGTTTACCCAATGAAAAGTGTTAAAAAGAGGTTTTGACTAAACCTCGTAACTCCATTGGCTGCTTAAACTGTCAGTCAAACCTCATAACTCCACCCGCTTCTATTATAAAGGAAGTGCTGCACCCAGTTTGGATAAATCGCTGCTTGTTTGCAATGCAATAGTACATAAAAAGTGATGTTTGACTAAGTACAGCGTATTCTTTACTCAAGAAACTCTAGGTTCATAAAGGCTAATGGTTTTTGTAGTCTTGAAGCAAATATCTATGGTTTTAAATATCCTGTGCATAAAGAAAAACTGAGCGTCCATAAAGCCACAATAAACTTCATCTCCTGTCAGTTCAAAACAATGTGCAAAATATATCTTTTTAATTCGCTGGTCAAAAACCTTCAAACTCCACTTGAGCTTGAGTTTCATAAAATGTTAATATTGTAATGAAACGTGCATCTGACCATAACTATATAAAGACACAATACCAACTTCAACGACAGTTTAATTAAACGGTTATTTAAAAGGTTTCTGCCCAACAGGGATGATATGTAAATTTGTTGTTGCATGTTTCAAAATCGAGACCACTGAACCAATACAGACCATATCACTGTTTATATGGATATAAAATTATTTCATCTGTACATTTGTGAATTTAATTTGACATAAAGAAACATTTGTGATTATTATCAATGTTAAAACAGTTGCGCTGCTTCATATTTCTGTGGAATTTTCAGGATTCTTTGATAAAAGGAAAGTAAAAAACAGAAATCTTTTAGAATATTACAAATGTATTTACTGTCCCTTCTGATTTAACTCATATCAATTCATAATTAACGTAAAGAGCCGACTAAGCATTAATGAAATCCATTGTTGATTCATTGATTATCGATTAGCACTGATCCGGATGGATCCAGGTGCCGATCGCTCCGTGTGATTCTCTGTTGGAAAGGCATGTTTGAGGATGTTTGGGAGCAGGTGATCCGTGGTGTTCAACAGAGACGCTCCTTCTCTCTTATCTCAGTGAAACGGAGAGGCTTGCGCACACACACACACACACCGCAGAGAGACTGTCAGCGTCAGAGAAGGGAAACGACAGACACACTTCCCTTTCATGCCCCTCTGACACGCGCACATTTATGCATATTCAATGAGTGCGCAAGACGCCTCAGAGGAGTCGTACATTACAGGCTCTGATTCTGACAGTAGTTTGTTACATAAGGAAGATCATTCACACTCGCACACTCAGTCAGTAAAAACACGGGCAGTGTACTGTGTAAATATGAAAGACAAAAATAGAAAAAAATGTCCTTATTGAAGTGTTTCAGCTGTTCACGTGTTTTTTTGCGGCTGAAGGAAATGCCTGTCAAATCAGAAAAGGTACTTGCAAATTTCTTCCAAGACGTACAAATACATTTTTCAATATCACATGGTGTGAATTGTTTAATGATTTCACTGTTTTAAGCAGATGTTGCAAATATTTGCCCCGGTGCACAACTAAAAATTTATGTTGGAAACACACTATTGTTCAAAAGTTTGAGGTTGGTAAGATTTTTCTTCTGCTCACCAAGATGGCTTTATTTGATTAAAAATACAGTAAAAACTGTAATATTATTGAAATATTATTACATATTTATTATTATTTATTATATTATTTATTTATATATTTATATTTATTTATATATTTATTATTAAATAATATGAAATATTATTACAATTTAAAATAAATGTTTTGTATTTGAATGTATTGTAATATGTTATGTTATTTATTTATATTATTATTATTTTATGTACAATGTTATTTATTTGATGAATAAAATTTGAAATACAAATATTGTGCAACAATATACATGTTATTTACTGTCATCTTTGATCAAATTATTGCTTCCTTGTTAACCTTTAAATGCTTCACCAAGTATCATTACATATTCGGGTCTTTAGAGACCCAGACATACATCTAACATGGACGGATCTCTAACTGCTGCAATAGTATAAAACTCTCCTGATACTTTAATTTCAAATACGGAAGAATAAAATAAAGCAGATTTCTTTGCGATTTGAAGCTTGGAAGGGTTTAGTTTGAGCAGATGTTTTATAGCATCATCTTTTCCCCAGTCTATTCAACATCTGGCTTATATTCTCCATCTCAAACATATTCTCAAAACTACTGTCTTCAACATGTTCAATATTCTGATCGCTGACAGTTTCTTCACTAAATTCACCATCAAGTGACAGTAACACTAATGTTTGATTGCGTTCAGTACTTGCTCTGCAGTAAATCAACGAGTCATTTCATGTTGTGCTGATGATATTAACTATTCTTTTGTTTTCTGCCTGCGGTAACTATGAGTGAAACATCAAATCATTGTAGTGTATTAGACAGTGTAACCTTTAAGAATTAAAGTAATTTGTACTTATTGAGTCGGAGATTCAATTATTGTTGCACAGAAAGCATATACTTACACCATTACATTCCTCGGGTCACTAGTGACCCTATTCACCTTTTTATTTTTATTA
The DNA here is from genome assembly GCA_037043235.1 of Rhodeus uyekii. Lineage (NCBI taxonomy): Eukaryota > Metazoa > Chordata > Actinopteri > Cypriniformes > Acheilognathidae > Rhodeus > Rhodeus uyekii. The sequence continues at coordinate 2,808,992 of JAWRVZ010000067.1, forward strand.
GAAAACACCTAATTTTAATCTTAATCTTCTTTCTATTTTATTTTATTCTATGTATTATTTTTCATTCTATGTATTCTCATTGTATTCATTATGATTATGGAATACTAAGAAGATTAATGGGGTTAAATTAAACTTGAAATTGAAATTTTCAACAAAAAACAAACAAACAAATAAGACCCCACATTTCTGAAGGGCAGTGTACTTTATATTCTTTAATTTCATTCATAAAAATCTTTCATTAATTCTTTAACTTCATTAATGAAATTCATTAATTATTTCATTAATTAAAATATCATTACATTTTTAAATACAAATTTCCTTTTTTCTCAATATAACTTTTAATGCTAAGATTAAAAACAAGTTCTTTAAATGACATTTTCCAGAGAGCAACAAAATGGTTGAAAAGCAACAGTTGTAATGTAGAAGCAAACAAAAAGGGCAAACAAATTTACAAATTCAGGAATCAATCAAGAAGTTCATACAAATCAATCTGCATGATAAATCATAAATCAAACTGATTTGGTTCTCAGAGAATCAAAGATTCAAGCGCAAACATTAACAGCTCAGCGGAGGGGAAGATTATCAGTGAAAGATCATTACATGAAAGAGTGAAGGAGAAGACGGTTGACAGCAGCACCGAGAACACAATTGCGTTACGTTATGAATGACATTGTTGTAGCCTGAAGCGCTTGCGTTCACATAACTGTGTGCAGTAAGGCATGCAGAAACAGCTCCACCGCAACCGACATGCATTCTGATGATGTTTTAGTAGTGGTTCAGAGATCGACGGGTCCGCCCTCTGCTCTCTATGACCCTGCACACTGAATTTAATGAAGTCATTAACTCAGACAGCAAACGGCATGCATGCCCGACGCACTCGAATCAACCTACCGCACAGTGGCGAGCATGTTTATTTTAAAACATCAGATTGAATTCACTGACTTTCGCTCTTGGTGGAAACACCACTTACATTGCCGTAATTTCATTGTAATCCACCACTTAACATGGGTGCAATGAAATGCCAATGTTTTAATGCCATTTGTTCATAAACTACTATGCGGAGGGTCTCATAAGACCTTTGACTGACTGGCATTTATTGTGAGTTTACGGTGTGAGAAAAGTTGCAATCAAGGCTCAACAATAAAGGTGGCCAGTGGCTCAAGGCCAGTGTGAAAGTCTGTCGTGATGCTCTTGTTGCCTTTATACAAGCGCTTTTATGTCGTATTATTGGCTTTTTAATTGCTTAGCCACTTTTTAAAAAATGTGTTTGTGTGATGTAACCAAACATTGTTGCAAATTCTGCAGATTTAATACTGCCATTAAACAAAGTTGTGCAGCTATAATTTACGGTACGGTTTAAAACTTTATAGGGTATTTAATCTTTTAGAAAAACGTTTTTTATGCTCATCAAGGCTACATTTATTTGATTAAAAACAAGTAATTTGTAAAAACAAATTTTAGAAAAGAAATTGAATTTATGCATTTTGCATTAATATATATAAAAATATATATAAAATATATAAATATAAATAAAATATATAAATATAAAAAAAAAAAATATATATATATATATATATAAAATAAAATAAAAATATATATATATATATAAAATAAAAAAATATATAAAAAAAAATATATATATATATATATATATATATATATATATATAATAAAAAATATATATATAATGTAATTTATTCCTGTGAACAAAACTTCAGTGTCACATGACCCTTCAGAAATGACCTACCAATCTTATTGTTGTAATCCGTTGTGCTGCTTAGTATTTAATCTTTTGTAAAATTACAAAATCATTTACTGACACTTTATTTGATCAATTGAATACATCTTTGTTTTATAAAAGCTATTATAGTTAGATATTAGAACTATAGATCAAATGGGTTGAAATAAAAAGTTATTACTGTCAAGGCCTAACAAAGATTAAATGTAAACAGAATATAAACCAATAGAATAAATCAGTCTCTCGGAAGAAACAGCAGCGTTCAGACACGAAACATCAGAAGACGTAAGATTATTCCCGGTCTCTTATTGTTTCAGATCTCTCAGGAGTGTTGTTTTCTATCAGCTGTGACAGACAGGCGGTTAATGTGCTCATCACGGCTCTCCCTCTGGACTCTCACAGTCTAGAGCACTTAGGAGGGTCCTGTTCTCTCACACCTTTAATAGAGTTCAGAGATGGAGAGATTCAAAGCCTCCACCAGCACATGTTCTTCCTGAGAGAAGAGCTCAAACACGATGTGAATTAGGTACGATGTGAATTCTTGCAAAGGCTTACCCTTAAATGTATGAAACCTGTTTTTAAGACTGTTAAGGTTTTTTGACATTATAGTAATAAGAATGAGACTTTATGCATTACAGTAATTACATGAAGAATTTTGGATATGCACTTCTGTGAAAATTCTGTCACCATATAATTCCAAAACCCTACTTCTAAACAAAAATAAAGATACTTTAAATTAAATCAGAGATATGTATGTCCCTCCGTTGACTGTCTACGAAACTACCATTTTGTTTTTTCAAAAAGTTCAAAAGAGATTCTAAATCTATTCTATTTTAATTAGTACAAATTTTCTAAAGAGACATGATCATTTTATATAAACAGATTGAATATAAACATTTAAACATTCATCAACTCGCAGGTTCATCAAGAACCAATGAGGTTCATTCTCGTGTTACGCATCACGTTTGATCTTCAGCAAGAACCAATGAGGTTCATTCTCGTGTTACGCATCACGTTTGAACTTCAACAAGAACCAATGAGGTTCATTCTCGTGTTACGCATCACGTTTGATCTTCAACAAGAACCAATGAGGTTCATTCTCGTGTTACGCATCACGTTTGATCTTCAACAAGAACCAATGAGGTTCATTCTCGTGTTACGCATCACGTTTGATCTTCAGCAAGAACCAATGAGGTTCATTCTCGTGTTACGCATCACGTTTGATCTTCAGCAAGAACCAATGAGGTTGATTCTCGTGTCGCGCATCACGTTTGAGCTTCAGCAAGAACCAATGAGGTTCATTCTGGTGTTACGCGTCACGTTTGATCTTCAGAAAGAACCAATGAGGTTCATTCTGGTGTTACGCGTCACATTTGAGCTTCAGAAAGAACCAATGAGGTTCATTCTCTTCTTCTTCTTCAGTGGGCCATAATTTATTCCAATCATTAAACATCAAGCTGTGTGAGACAACATAATATGAAGCACTACTTCCACAAGTTCAGTAGCCGTAATACTTCAAAATCACACACAAACCAATATGAGCGGATTCACGTCACATCGCCTCATTTTTCCGTTAGCCCAAATTTACCCAGTGATAGATACAGAGGATGGGATTACTTTGAATTGACATCCATTTTCCACATTTTATAACCTTATTCAATCACACAGCTCAGTGAACTGAGCGAAGCATATGAGTGGGGGGGAGATACCTAATGTACTGCATTACACCGAATTACACAACCCCTGCTTAGAAAAAGACTCAAAATACTCTGACTTCATCATGGGTAAAATAACTGCCCTAATGTAGCCTCCCTATAACTCTCTCCTCTCCACATTGAGCAAATTCATGTGTGCTATGTGTGTGACACAAACCTGACGCCCGTATATCATGCATTCAGTCCATTAGTTGTATGTGGGGTATAGACCTGCATTGAGAGGCTAATTTAAATCAAAAGTGGCTCATTAAATGGATGAGAGAAACTGAGACCGAAAGACAGGACAGATAAACAGCAGAATGTGTGAGTATGAAAGGTCAGTGTGGGTGGATGAGTGCTCTTTGATAGAAACCCCTGGTGTGAATGAATGAGTGCATTTTTCTTTCTCCACTGAATGTGTATTCAATACCCCCCAAATACACCGGAGCAGCTAAACAAGTTCAAGAGGCTTTAATTTAAGTAGCAATTATAAGAGACCGAGTCGCAATTTCGAGATATAAACTTACAACATAATTGTCGCAATTAAGAGAAACATCATCACGTGAGAAATGTCAAATTGTAAGAAATCAATTCGCAATTATAAGAAACCGAGTTGCAATTGGAATATATAAAGCCACATTTCAAGATATAGTGGCATATAGTGGATATAATTGCAAGATGTGCTTTTGTGAAATATAAATGTCACAACATAATTATGATGCAGTTATGAGAAACAACATGTGAGATATAACGTTGTGTAACACTTGGTCCTGTTTGTCTGTGTCTTCTTTGTCACTTCCTGTCTGTCGGGTCTTTGGCACTTCCTGTCAGTCATGTCATTTGTGCACTTCCTGTCTGTAAGGTCATTATTTCACTTCCTGTCGTGTGATCACTTACTCGTTAAGTCTTCCCAGGTGTTCCTCATTCCCTTGTGTATAAAACCCTCTTGTGTTTCCCTGGTCTTTGTCGGCTGTTGAAGTATGTTGATGTTCTCATGTGTGGATGCTGTTTTGTCTCCGTGGTCCCGGTCTTCTGAGTTTCCAGTGTTTTGTTTAAGTTCAGTTTATGCACAAGTGTGCTTATTTGTTAGACTTGAGCCGGATATTAGGCTGAAACGAGTATCCGGTACGGATAAAGCATTTTTGCAGTGTATCATACGAGTAATGCAAGTCAATATCTGTGCTCGGATTTGAATACAAATCCTCATTGGTTAGCTGACTGTGTCTGCGTTCTGTGATAGGCTAGTCAGAGCACCCCTCCCCTACACATGCAGATTTGATGCGTCCCACGGCTCCGCCCTGCTCATTCACGCACAAAACGCTGAGAAGAGATCACCTCTCTCGGTCTCTCCCTCAGTCACTCAGGTTCGCAGGTCTTTTCCGTTAACGTTTAGGGTTTCTTCAGCTTCGGGTTTGTTTTTTATTTCGGTTTGTTTGTAGTACTTATTAACCAGTAGAGTTCTGGTAAACGTGGGGTTTGTTCAGATGTGGAATACAGATACAGATACTTCAAATGGTTAACAGATACAGATAATGCTGTACTCGCTCATCCCTAATATTTGTTTTGTTATTTAAAGTGTTTTTTTTTTATTTAATAAAAGTGGGATTTTTAGTTGGAAACCTGCTCTCTTCGTCAGTCTCCGCATCGCACACGTTCTGCCCGGCTACTCGTAACACATTGTAAGACATGTTGCAATTATGGGAAACAGAGTCGTAATTGCAAGACACTGTATATTGCAATAATTGCGAGATATTACGAAATATAGTACTGGGAATTGGAAAATATAAAGCCACATTTCAAGATGTAGAGGCAATTGCAAGACGCCATATTGTGAAATATAAAAGTCACAACACAATTATGATGCAACTAAGAGAAACATCACGTGAGATACTTCACATTGTAAGTTATGAATTTGCAATTATAAGACACCGAGTAGCAATTGTGAGATATAAAGTCCATCAGCCCGGCTGATGCCCCGCCCCCGGGAGTCATTTACTCCACTGTGATTGGCCCCCAGGAGTCATGTACTCCACTGTTATTGGTTGGCTTGTACAGCTGCAGCTCGCACGAAAAAGGAACCTTTCGCACACACACAACGCGGTAAAGCGCTATTCATTCAAAACTCGTGGGCCACACTTACATTAAACTTTCATATGGTCCCGCGGGCCACAAAATATCGTTTCGCGGGCCGCATGTTTGAGACCCCTGAGGTAAATACTACATTCGTGATTCGTGGTTCAAACTTTAGTACTGAATCGTATATCTGATCGCTACTAACCCGTCGTCGATTTTCTGCTTTTGTTTGGCAAATTTTACGAGTGTTATACGGCCTGAAGTTTTTTCTATGTAGTAACAGTTGAATGATTAGAAAAACTATTGGAATCTGAAGAATCGAACTCGCCCTTTCGGGCGAGTTTTATCAAATTTTTTTGGAAAGTGGATTTGTCGAGGCCTGAAGTCATATTGCAAGATATTACGAAATACAAATGTAATTATGCTGCAATTATGAGAAGATTTATAAGATTTAAGAACTGTGGCATTTAAAGTGAAACTTAAAACGGCGATAATCTTATGGATCAATGCAAAATTGTTTGCGAAAGAACAACACAAAGAGAGTAAATCGATGTTTCAGGCATACTAAACCTCTGTTTGCACATGACCAATGACCCACAGCACGCGCTCATGCGTCGCCCCTCACTCCCCCATCAGCTCAGAGCTCTGCCAGCTCTATATGCATGTGCTAAATGTGGAGTGGTGCCTGCTGGGAAATGCCAATGTGCTTAAATAAAGGTGTTTATAGGGATGAGTTGAGCTGAAACGTGAGACTCTCAGCAGCCGATGACCCAATCACATCCATTGCATGTTCAAACGTAAAGCTATCACTCGATATTGTTGCCAATTTCTCCCGGCCCTTCTTGCATCCATACGGGTTTGCACTCCTTCAGTGATTGAAAGATGGCCACTGGAGATTCAACAGGGGTTGTTCCCACTGAATAAATCATGAAAGAGTGAATGAGTACTGTGTGTGTGTGTGTGTGTGTGTGTGTGTGTGTGTGTGTGTGTGTGTGTGTGTGTGTGTGTGTGTGTGTGTGTGTGTGTGTGTGTGTGTGTGTGTGTGTGTGTGTGTGTGTGTGTGTGTGTGTGTGTGTGTGTGAGAGAGATGCCAAATTAAAACCCAGGTCTGCGGAGTCTTGTTTAAGGCCCGTTTCCTCTCATAAACCCCTGCCTGTGTGAGTTAATAAGCCATGTCTGATTAACTCTCATGGCCAAAGGAGTTTGGTTACGAGGGTGAATTGCTGCGCAGGGCGAGATAACCTACCCAGAGCTGCATATTTGCATTCACAAATTGCAGCTTCGTTTCAGTAATCTTGCTGTCAATTAACCGTCAAATGATTTGAGTTTTTATAAATAGTTGATGCAGGTTTGGGCTCAAATTATACGGATAGATACAGAGTTAGAGAGCTGGAATTTCAAGTAGCAACGGTAAGTAGTGTTGGGAAATCCCATTCCCATCCCATAGCAAATCGATTCATTTGGACTTTTCGTTACTTAATCCCTGTGTGACATTTGTAGCTAAATTAAATTCTAGTTAAATACTGATTAGCATCACTGTGTCTGTATGCATTGGGCTGTTTCTTTGTTTTTTATTAGGTGCTTATATTTTATTAGATGCTCATATTTACATGTCATCATATAAATTGAATTCAGCATTGATTTACCTCAAAAATTATTTTTTTATGATACGTTTATTTTTACGTTATCATATATATTGAATTTAACATTGATTTACCTCAAAAATAAATTATTATTTTATTAGATGTTTATATTTACATGTTATCATATATATTGAACTTAACATTGATTTACCTTAAACATTTAAATATTATTTCATTATTTTATTAGATGCTTATTCCATTATCATATACACACACATATCTACATATATACCGTATTTATTCGAGTATAACGCGCAAAATTTTCTACCAAAAAAATAAATCAAAGTTAGGGATGCGCGTTATGCACGAGGGCTGGGCTGGGGTGGGATGGGTTTTTTTTTGACGGCCGGTCCTTTGAGGGCGCCGGCGAATTGTTAGTTCGCGCTGCGCATTTTACAGGCTGTTTAAGTAGCAATATATGCATAAAATAAAAGGCAGACTCGTGAGTGCAATTCAGCAACTGTATTCAAACATAAACCGCGGCAACAACCGCAACATAGCCCAAAGCAATCGATTGCCGATTCCATGATACATTACATCCCGTAACTCAGGCTGCAGCCTCTCACTGTACGTGAGGGCGAAGAAAAAAAAACGTCCCCTCGCCGCTTCATTTCCTCACCCACACGTTACGGAGAAGAAAGGCATTTTGTGTTTTTTGTGAAGACAGGCATCAGCAATAAAATGGACGGACACTAATGAAAAATTCCAGAAGAATGGGAGCAACTCTTTAGTGTCTCTGATGAGGAATCTGACGTCGAAGGATTTTAAATAAATATTTTTACCGGTAATTCTCTTTCGGTATTGTGTTCATTAGTTTATGTTGTCAATAAATATATGTTTTTTATCATGGCTGCACGTGTTCAACAACATTTTTTGTCAATTACAATGCTTGGTGTGAAACAAAATTTTATACAGATTTTTAATCGAAAATTAGGGGTGCGCGTTATACACGTGTGCGCGATATACTCGAATAAATACGGTATATATATATATATATATACACACACACATACATACATATATATACAGATTGAATTCAGCATTGATTTACCTCAAAAGTGTAATTAAGGTATAATTGGGAGAAACAACATCACATTAGTTAGTGTTAATATATAAATATCTGACATATTTCCAATCCTCCTTTTCTGCAGTACAGACACAACACTCTCACACTCTTCTTCCTACCGACGGTGAACTTCTCTCCATCCTTCTCTCAAACAGCTCACGGGAACCAAACTGACTTCTGTTTCCATGGCTTATTGTGATTAAACGGTAAAATAAGAAATTATGTTAAAAGTTTATCTTGCAGAGTATCCGGGTAAATACAGTGCGTTTTGAAATGTAACAGTTGAGAGAAAGCA